>CM062818.1:571069115-571464817 GCA_031772625.1 Pinus tabuliformis | reverse complement strand
CAGTCATTGTGCAATGTTGGTGTAATATGGGCGCATAACCACGAAACTACTAACGTTGATATTGGGTTTTATCTTCCATGGATGTAGTGTGTTTCATTGACAAGGCCAACATAATCATGGCATAAATGGCGATTTACAACAAATTTTTTGCAATTATCGTAAATACAAGTCGTTTACATCCAAGGGTTGGAAAATATTCATCCCAAAATTGTAAATATCTTGCCTCAACAAATTTACGTTACGGTAATCATTCATAAGTGAAGATGGCACACGTAAGTCATCCCTAGTCAAGCGCCAACCATAGGCATCTCCTCTAAACATAGGTTGTGTAGAATTTCCCACAGTAGATCACCTGATAATGCAATATACTAAAGAAAAATACTTGATCGACTTCTACAAACAAACTTGTGAAAGCTTAATCGATTTTGAGCAAGATCAATTAGAACACATATAACAGAGAATGAGAAATCAATCACACATGAACACAGAAGAATACTCTGGGGAAAGCCTCAGCTAAAAACCCTGATCTCTGTATTATCATACAAGTGGAAATATGTCTGGATTACACAAAGCTTTAGCTCACAAGCTATCCAGCTCTCAGTACAATCCCTCAATGCTGCTCATAGACTGAATAGACACAACATATGCCTTCCTCCAGTCCTCCAAGCCTCCTATTTCCTTGCGCAGTTTCTCTTGGGTCCTCTGGCTGCCACCTGTGTGAATTCATCTCTCACACAACTCACCAAACTCAGAAGTAACTGCGTAATATCCAAGGAATGAATTCCTTCTGCATGCAAATATATCCTCGATGGAATATTCCTGCAACTGATAGTACACTGTCCCATCATCTGATCTCAACTAGGTCTCTGACTGAACTGACATGCATGAGTTAATTATGAGATAATATTCAGTTATCTGAAGTGCAGTAGTTACATGCATGCATGCATTAACTAAATGAACTCACAACCAGTTCAACAAATTGTTTGAACTAATCTAACTAGATTTAACTCAGTTAACTGTGCTAACTATTTACAACTCAAAGTACAACTCATCTTGATCTCCTTAATCAAGGGATAACTTCCTCAATCAAAGGGGAAACTATTGCATGTATTCACATAGACTTCATGTTTGATTTTCTACAACTAATTAACTCAAGATGAATTAATTAATTATTTTAAAAAAACTGTTAAAATCAAATTCGAATTTTAATTCTCAATTTTAGTTCAGGGACTAACTAAAATTGGATTGTATCTTGAAATGCTATTTATAACAGTGCTATTTTTAGCACTTCTATTTTTAGCATTTATTGTTGCTATTTTCAACACTCCCTCTCAACAAGAAAGGGATTATCTGTCACCCCAATCCTGTCTTTATGGAACTCGAACTTGCATTTTGACAATGCCTTAGTCAAAATATTTGCATCCTGTTCCTCGGTCGAAACATATAGCAACAACATGATCCTCTTCACCACAAAGTCTCAAAGATGATGATATCGGATATCAATGTGCTTGGACTTGTCGTGAAATACTGGATTCTCAGAGAGTTTGATACAACTCTGATTATCGCAATAGATCACAGTTGTATCCATCTTGTGACCAAACAATCCAACTAGAATCTTCTGCATCCAAATGGCCTCACACGCTGCCTGACTGGCAGCCATGTATTCAGCCTCTGCTGAGCTAAGTGCAACTGACCTCTGTTTCCTGTTGTACCAAGAAACTACAGTTGAACCAAGGTTGAAGATTCCTCCTCAAGTGCTCTTCCGGTCTGATGGACTCTTTGCCCAATCTACATCTGTGAAGCCCTGAAGCTTCACTCCCTCTGTTCGTCTGTACCAAAATCCATACTGAGATGCGCCTCTGAGGTATCTCAGCACATGCTTAGTTGCCTTCCAAAACAGCTTGGTAGGCTGAACCATAGCTTGACTCAGCTGGTTCACCGCAAAGCATAGATCTAGTCGTGTGTTCACTAGATACATCAATGAACCCACAAGCTGCTGATAAACGGTAGCAGCGACTACCTCACTTGAAGTAGCATCCTCCTTCCTCCAGTTACCAGCTAGAGGAGTCTGCATGGGCTTGCACTTCTCCATGTGGAATCTCTTGAGGATCTCATTGGCATACTTGCCTTGGGACACAAACACTTCCCCATCCTTCTGCCAGACTTCCATGCCTAGAAAGTAGTGCATAAGACCCATGTCTTTCATCTCGAACTCTCTTGTAAGGTCCTTCTTGCAAGAATTGATCAACTGATCATCACCTGTCAATATCAGATCATCAACATAAAGAACAATGATCAATGGCTTACCTTCTACCATGATGTGGCAAAGGTTCGCATCCGCTTCACTCTTGGTGAAGCCCAACCTGGTGAAATAGATGTCGATCCTGGTGTACCAAGCACGAGGTGCTTGCTTCAGCTCGGATAAAGCCCTCTTGAGTTAGCACACATGCGACTCATGATTGAAGGTCTCAAAACCTTCCGGCTGCTCAATGTACACCTCTTCCTCAATCTTGCCATTGAGGAACGTAGTCTTCACATCCATCTGATGGATCTTACAACCCATCTGAGCTGATAGTGCCAACATCGATCTGATAGATGAGTACCTTGCTATAGGAGCAAAAGTCTCATCGTAGTCGATTCTCTCGACCTGTGAGAAACCACGAGCAACAAACCTTTCCGTATGTTTCTCAACATTGCCATCAGCTGCTTGATTTACCTTGTAAAGCCATCGGGAACTTACTGCTGACTTGTCCTCTGGTCATGGGACAACATCCAAACACAGTTCCGAATAATGGAGTCATACTCCTCCACCATTGCATCAAACAGACTGGTTGTTGCACTGCTTCCTCAAAAGAAGAAGGTTCGGTCTCTACACACTCCCCAACCAGGGCCATGTAACCAGTGTACCGCTCAGGTGACCTCCTCTGTCTGTGCTGAGAAGATGGTTGTCCCACATTCTCTCTCGCATCCAGCATCAACCTGTCAGCTTCCCTTGAGCATTTCCGCCCATCTCTGGAAGACTCAGCATGAGTGGATGTCTCCACTCCTGGATCCTCTGCATGTAGCTGCTCCGCATCAGTCTGAGGCTCCTCCTCCTTAGGAACTAAAAGTTCCTCCTCTGCATGCAACTTGAGCTCCCTCTCAAGTGATACTCGCATGGCTTTCTGCTCGTCGAACTTCAGATCTCTGCGTACCACTATCCTCTGACTAGTAGGCAAGAACACCCGATAGTTGTGGGGTGTATCAGTGTACCCCACAAGTATCCCTAACTTAGTTGTTGGATCTAGCTTCTTCCGGGCATCTTTGGTCACATGGAAATAAACCTATGATCCAAAGATCCTGAAGTGACTCACATTTGGTCTCTTCCCGGAAAAGGCCTCCATTGGTGTCTTCATACCCAATATATGATGTGGGCTTCTATTTTGCAAGTATACTGTTGTATTGCATGCCTCAGCCCACAAATGAAGTGGTGGGCTTTGGTCATGCAACATTGCTCAAGCTGCTCCCACAATTGATCTGTTCTTCCTTTCAGACACCCCATTCTGCTGTGGGTTATGGGGTGCCGTCAATTCTCGTTTAATTCCTTTTGCTGCACAGAAGTCCTTAAATTGTTGGGAGATATACTCTCCACCATTGTCGCTACGCAAGGCCCTTATTTTCTTTTTAGATTCTTTCTCTGCCAAGGCTTTGAACTCACAAAACCTTGAGAAGGTTTGATCCTTCTTCTGCATAAAGTAGATCCAACATCTATGAGAAAAATCATCAATAAAAATAACATAGTACCTTTGTTTAGCGGTGGAGGCTGTAGAGAATGGTCCACACACATCTGTATGAACTCGCTCCAGGATTTCTCCAGCTCTATTGTCTCGATCCTGAAAGGAAGATTTCACATACTTACCCAAGGTACAACCTTTGCATGTATCCATTTGCTCCAGTTTTCCCTTGGGAAGTTCGATAGAAATCTGTTGCATGATCTTCAAGGCCCCATGGTGCAAGTGGCCCAATATTCTATGCCATAGCTCGCCAACATCTTGGCTCTACACCAACTCTGCTTTGGAACTCAATGTAGCACAGTCGTCTACCTCCAGCTTGTAGAGATTCTTTACTCGAATCCCAATCCTCTTGGTCTGTCCAATGCCGATATGCCTCAGGAATGCCTTTCCTTTACTAAAGACTATATCATAGCCTTTATCTTCCAGCATAGCGATGGACACAAGATTCTTCTTCAGACTCGGCACATACTTTACATCAGTCAGGGTGAGAGGAGCTCCATGCTCCCTCTGAAACACAACCGTACCTTCACCTGAAACATGGTACTTTCCATCATCACCCATCTCGATGCGCATCTGGAGATCCTTCTCCTCCAAGGTACTGAAAAGATTCTTGTCGCCGGTCATGTGGAATGAAGCTCCACTATCCAGGTACCAAACACACCCCACCATCGATGAAACCATACATGCGATGAGGGTGAAATCCAATTCGAACTGTGAGGCCAGTGCCTCACCATTTGATCCCTTCGAGGATCCCTTCTTGGATTTCTTCTGTGGACAATTTGTAGCATAATGGCCCACCTCATGACAATGAAAGCATCTCACTTTCGATTTGTCAATATTCTTCCCACCATGGGAAGAATTGGATTTGGAATGGGATGCCTTCCCTTTCCCTTTCCTCGCCTTACTCGCTAAGGCTAGATTTTCTTCATCATCTTGCTTTGATGAAGATCCATCTCTGGTGCTTCTTCTTATCTCCTCTTGCATTAGATCCGACCAAAGTCGTTCCCAATCTGGCAGTTTCTCTCTTCCATTTACCGAGCCTTGGTAGCTATGCCAGCTCTTAGGAAGACCGAGGAGAGCAAGACTCACCATTTCATCATCGGTTGTCATGATCCCTACACTTCCAAGCTCATCCCTGCAGGTGGTGAGCTTGTTCAGATATGTAGAGATCGTGTCACCCTTTTCACACTTGATTTTTTGAAGCTTGTCTTTCAGCGTCAGATTCCTCTAATCGCTGTTGTTCTGATATAGATCCTTCAATGTTTTCCATATTGAAAACGGTGTCTCCTTCCCACGGAGACTCGAGACAATGTGGTCTCGAACTCCCTCCAGAAGGATCCTCCTCGCTCTAGCCACACATTTCTTCCATTCCGCCAATTCTTGGGCATTAGCAGTTGCTGGCTTGGGGATTTCTTGATCAATGAAGTCTTTCAAACTGTTGTCCTCTAATACCGCTTCCATGCGATCCTTCCAGGCTATATAATTTGAGCTGCCGTCAAGGGCATACTCGAGTCTCAAACCATTGAACGCCATTGGTGAAATTTGAGATGTGATAAGAATTCGAATTCTATAATCAGGAACTTCAAACTTTGAACTTCTCCCTTCTTTGTATACTGTTCTTTGCTTTGATCACCTTTGCCCCGATACCATGTAGAATTTCCCACTGTAGATCACCTGATAATGCAATATACTAAAGCAAAATACTTGATCTATTTCTACAAACAAACTTGCGGAAGCTTAATTGATTTTGAGCAAGATCAATTAGAACACATATAATAGAGAATGAGAAATCAATCACACATGAACACAGAAGAATACTCTTGGGAAAGCCTCAACTAAAAACCTGATCTCTGTATTATCATACAAGTGGAAATATGTTCGGATTACAAAAAGCTTTAGCTCACAAGCTATCCAACTCTTAGTACAATCCCTCAATGCTGCTCATAGACTAAATAGACACAACATATGCCTTCCTCCAATCCTCCAATCCTCCTATTTCCTTGCGCAGTTTCTTCTGGGTCCTCTAGTTGCCACTTGTGTGAATTCACCTCTCACACAACTCACCAAACTCAGAAGTAACTGTGCAATCTCCAAGGAATGAATTCCTTCCGCATGCAAGAGTATCCTTAATGGAATATTCCTGCAATTGATAGTACACTTCCCATCATTTGATCTCAACTGGGTCTCTGACTTAACTGACATGCATGAGTTATTTATGAGAGAATATTTAGTTATCTGAAGTGCAGTAGTTACATGCATGCATGCATTAACTAACTGAAGTCACAATCAGTTCAACAAACTGTTTGAACTAATCTAACTGGACTTAACTCAGTTAACTGAGCTAACTATTTACAACTCAAAGTACAACTCATCCTGATCTCCTTAATCAAGGGATAACTTCCTCAATCAAAGGGGAAACTGTTGCATGTCTTCACATAAACTTCATGTTTGATTTTCTATAACTAATTAACTCAAGATGAATTAATTAATTATTTTACAAACAGCTGCTAAAATCAAATTAAAATTTTAATTCTCAATTTTAGTTCAGGGACTAACTAAAATTGGAATGTATCCCGAAATTCTATATATAGCAGTGCTATTTTTAGCATTTCTTGTTGCTATTTTCAACAGGTTGACTATGTAAATATTCACCAAGTAAAGTATTTGCACGTGAATCTTCATGTTGTCTCTGTAATTATTCTTGGAGAAAAGTTGGTAGCCATACACCTTCCAGATGTAAAGGCTGTGAACATAACCATAATCATGGCCTTGTGGCATGGCTTATTAACTGTCCAACACCATCACCGCCATGTTATTTGGTATACCTTATCACTGTCATGGATTGAGGCCAATCCTGTGGAACCTCCACCATCATAGCTACAAAATTTATGGGTTATTGCATTGATAACGTTGTTGATTACAGGGACATGTGTGTGAACCACCAAATGTGGATCCACCATGGACAAATTCATGACACCATAACTGCATGTTGATTCCATCATATTAGACATTCCACCATGTATCACAGTGTTATTATTCTTGAAATGATAACATAAGTTGTTAATACATAGGAGTTACCAAACTTGGAGTTTGATTCCATAATGGTGACACCAAAGGAGGCAAAATCTTCTTGATGAGGAAAGAAAGCATGGGAAGTTCACATTCTTAAAGAGGGTTTAATCCTTGAATTATCCAGATCTTGAGTTTTGGCCTCTGTCATCTTCACTGCTATGATGAATCCCAATGTAAATGCTCCATTTTCCATTGCCACTTCTTTTCACCAACAACTCCATGGAAAATCTCTACACATGTGATGTAGATTATTGATGTTGTTTCCTCTTATCCATCCCATTTTCAAAATGACAATAGAAGAACCCATCACAAAAACCCTGTAGAAAATAATAGTTCCCTATAAATCCACTGTTAAGAGCATTGAAGTGCTGGAACTCGTAATCAGAAAAGTGCATTGAGAAAATTATTACGTTGCCTAATGTCCTCGATAACAATAATGTTTTCATTTTGAAATGAAATATGCACTTTATTCCTTTTTTTTTAGCAACCAAAAAAAAAAGATTTTAGCTATGTAGGAATTCCAACCATTTCTTACCAATCCAATTAAGTGGATCTATTTTTAATTGAATTTCGTCATGTGCTGCTAAACTAACTCTTTTGTTTTTGGCAGGGTCTTGCGTAACTTTCCTCTAATATTGTTGATGAAGTTTCAGATAAATCCTCCAACATTTTTTAGTCAAATGGCCATTTCAATGACAATGCGTGCAACAATTTTGCATATGCTTCTTCCTCTTGCCATTATCTTTCTCACGATCTGGAGATTGCTCCTTTTGTCATTTTTCCTCCATGAATTTCTTGTACATTGTCAGTCTCTTCCAACATTTGGAAACCTTATGATTGTTCAGCTCACAAAATGAACAAGAAATTCTGTGCGAAAAACCATGATTCTTACTGCCATGTTTCTTATAATCGAAACAAGCTTTAGTATATTCAGGGATGTAACTTTAAGGTTTGTCTTTGCCACAACTTAGATGAGGTGAACTTGAGGATATAGGTGTGACTTGCTTTAATGGTCTTAGAAATCTCTCCAACATCTTCTTTTTTGTATCGTATCCCAACATATCGAGGTCTATCTTCAACAATAATGGGATATGTTATCCCTTGGCCATGGATTCCCGAGCCTTTTCCTTCATAACCCATCTTTGATAACAATTTCAACCCAATTCCTCAAGTGTTCTTCTCGAAGAAACCAAAATGATCATCTTCTTGTGAGGAAACTAAATATGAACAAAGGTTTCTTACCTCATTTATCTTAGGATTTTGATGCTTCACAAGGTTATCTTTTGCAACTTGCAATTGGAACTCCATTTCTTTGAGTCTATTTTGGAGCTCTTGCTTTTCGTCTTCCAATATCTTCATTTGCTTTCGCAACTGATCACTTTCTTTGTCCTCATTATACAACTCCTCTACCATTTTCTTCATGGTTAAGAAATATTTTAAAACCTTTGAATATTGATAAATATTTGCAAAGAACATATCAGAAAAAGTCTTATTTTCCGAAATCGACATTTCAAAACTTAAGAAATTACCTTATCAATCAGTTTCCTTCTCCTTGATTGAATTGAATTTATAAAATGTACCTACTAAGCCAAATAATCAAAAACTCTGATACAAAATGATTTGAAATCTTGAGAGCATAAAACTTGCAACAAAGTCCTTTGACTGACTTTAAGGGCTTGTGAAATATAAGTTTCAATTTGTCAGATAAACATGCATTTCAACATAAACTTGTAACTTAAGATGCATAGAAAATAACTTAGTCAAATCACGAACAAGGAAAAACATGAAGCATCAAGATGAAGATGATAATGGATTTCACCCCCTCCAACTGGGCTACGTCTCTGGATTTGCCTCCAAAGGTCAAATCACTTTATTGTCGCTCTTCAAAAGAGGAATGCGTACAATGGTTTATTAAAAAGGGTTGCAAAACCTAGATTTTCCTTCTACTACCAAAGAGTCTTCAAGGCTTGTACATTATAAAACAATTCTTCAATCCCTCAGAAAGACTTCTATTAAGCTCTCAAAAAAAAAATTTCTCCAAACAAAACCATCTCGAACAAGCTATCCCCTCTCCAAAGGGTACATAAGAGGAATTTATAACTTTTTGAGATCCACAAACAAAGGAGAGGATATATCCTTAGATCCACATTCCAAGGAGAGGATATCTCCTTAGATCGACATTCCAAGGAGAGAATAACTCACCAAATCTATTAAAAGAGGATCTATGAGATTCTTGAGTAGAAAATCTCTCAAATCCACCAAACACGGATCTCATCCACATTTTAAAGGGAAACAATCCCATGAAAAATCTCAACTTCCAACTTGAGATTAGGAAACTATTTGTGAGGTGGATTCCCACACTTAATTCAATTTCATTTTTACAAATTAAATGAAAATTACATGAGCACCTAAACCCATATAAAGTATTAATCATTTAAAATCTCCACATTTTTCCAAAGTTTTTGTGAACTTCTTTTTGGTGTGCATAATTGTTTTGGAGCTCATCAATTGCCAACAATGGACACCTTTAAAATTTGTCCAAGAGGGGAGATCCTCTTGGATCAAAAATATTTCATGGTGTGCACGAATGCTTGCAAGGAAGGGATTAGTGGAATCATAATGCAAGAATAACATGTGGTTTCTTATGAATCGATAAAATTAAATGAACATGAGAAGCATTATGTCACTCATGACTTGGAGCTAGCAGCAATAGTGCATGCATTGCAAATGTAGAGGCATTACTTGCTTGGAAGGAAATTTTCCTTAATGTCAGACCAAGGAGGGTTGATATACGTGTTTGAACAACCCAAATTAAATGCAAGGAACACTAGATGGCTAGCCTTGATCAGCGAATTAGATTTTGGAATAAAATATTAAAGGCAAAGAAAACAAAGAAGCAAATTCACTTAGTAGAGGTATGCAAGTGGCTTATGTGGCATCCATAAGTACTTGTGAAGTTGATATAAAAAATAGGACCAAAGAGGCATTACTTCAGGCTAACTGTTATTAGCATGTGAAGGAATGATTGCAATAAGAGCCTGAAGGATCATTGAGAAAGAATTACTCACTCACTAATGATGGTATGTTGAAATTCAATGATAGATGGTATGTGCTTGTGTGGGTGACTTGAAGAAGCTCATCATGGATGAATTCCACAAATGACCTTATTCAGGTCATCGTGGTTTTAGAAAATGATAAGAACCATAAAGAAAAATGTATTATTTTTTGGGCCTGAAAAGGGAAATTGCTAATTACATTGATAGGTGCATGGGATATTAAAAAGTTAAAGTGGAATGTAGGCACCCAACGATACTGTTACAACCAATCCCCAATCCTAAGTGGAAGTGGAAATTAATCTCTATGGACTTCATCATAGGATTTCCAAAGACATCAAGACAACATGATGTTGTAATGGTGGTAGTGGACAAGTTGAGCAAGGCAGCTCATTTTATAGTTGTCAAGTCCACCCACAAGGAAATTAACATTGCTCAGATTTTCATGAAGGAAATATTTAGATTGCACGACATACCCAAAATGATCATTTTGGATTGGGATGCTAAATTCACTTCAAAGTTTTGGAAAGAATTATCTGCAAGTTTTTTAACAAAGTTGGCATTTAGCACAACATATCATCCTCAAACAAATGGAAAAACTGAAAGAGTAAATAGAATTCTATAAGACATGTTAAGAATGTATGTCATGCATCAACCAAAGAGGTGGGAAGAGTTCCTACCCTTAGTTGAATTTTCCTATAACAATGGGTATCAAGAGTCATTGATGTTGAGTCCTTTTGAGGCTTTATATGGAAAGAAATATTTCACACCCATCAGCTGGGGTGATTTAGTGAACAGAGTAGTTCTTGAACCTGATATGCTGAAGGAAATAGAGTAGGAAGTAATTACTATCAGGAAAAAAATTGAAAACAACCCAAGATAGACAAAAGAGTTATGTAGATCAAAAAAGAATGCACAAGGAATTCCAAGTGGGAGAGCTTGTGTATCTACACTTTAGACCAAGAAAGAGTTCAATGGGAATAGGGTATTGTGCCAACTTGGCACCAAGGTTTTGTGGGCCATTTAAAATTTTGGAAAGAGTGAGGTCAGTGGCTTATAGATTGGCCATGCCACCCACAATGAAAGAACACGATGTTTACCACATTTCTTTGCTAAAAAAGTATGTACATGATGCTAATCATATTATTGATTGGTTTGTGATATAGGTGGAATTCGAGGGAGAATTCTAGCGATAACCACAATGCATTATGGACCAGAGGTAGATCAAACTCCAAAATCAAGTGATAGAGTAGGTAAAGGTGTAATGGAATCACTTTGGACTAGATGAATCCACTTAGGAAATGGTTGATTAGATGAGGGTATCATACCCATTTTGGTTTACCATGTAAATGAATGTAAATAATATATATATATATATATATATATATATAAAGTCGACGATTATATTTTGTGTTATGTTTATAAAATATTGAGGACGATGTTCCTTTAGGGGGGTGGGGTCCATAACAACCTTTTTTCTATCCCTCATGTAAATATCACTATGTGAATTTCTTGATGTAAATAAATGTAAATCTGCAAATATGGTTGAGATGGAGGAGTGGACACAAATTCAGAGGTATGAGGAGGAGGAGTTTCTTATGATGTGTTTAAACCCAAACTCAACCCACTTCATTTATTTTTCCCTACCTATCTCCTGAAAGAATTAATGGTATGCACAATAGACATTGAATTTGGGCATGTGTTGTTTGAGTGAAGGACGAGGCCCCATGTTGTCCCTCTTCTCATGGGACATGTTGGACGAACGACCAACACACAAGAGAAAGAGAGTTTTGGGAGTGGGAAGGGACAAGCAACACAAGGTAGCAAGGCAGAGTGGAGATGAAGAGAAAAGGACAAAAGAAGATAATGGGAGCACAAAATAATGGGAGTGTAGCATTAGAGAAGAACAACATCTACTCTGTAACAGGACAAAGTTCCTCTGTGACTTCATTTTGGCCTATGGTTGTGTGCCTGTGATTGGTTGGCAACAAAGGCTCAATGGAGGCATTGATTCACTTATTGCTTGTTGAGTAAGCTAATAAACCTATAAGTGCTTGTTGGAGAGCTGCTAAACCACTTAGATCTTGTTGAATAGGTTGGTAAACCACTTGGTTGCTTGTATGAAGGCTGATAAACCACTTGGAAAGATGAGACACTCAGGGGCTTGTTGAAATGGGTTAATAAACCACTTAAGTTCTTTCCAAGTAAGTTAAACCACATGGATAGTGTGCTCTAGACTACTGCATTTCTTGCCTTGAAAATCCAGCTAATAAACCACCCATATAGTGAAATTATTCTCCTAGAACTAAGCATAACTTCATTGAGCCTTGGGTGAATCCCTATGATCTATTTCAGAGAGGCAGAAGAGTCATTGTGGTTCTTATTGTGTGAGGCATTTGATAAACCACCTAGACAATGCACTCTCTCTCTGGCCTAATTGACTTGTTATTACTGTGAAATTCCCTTGAGCAATTATATCCTTAGACCTAAATCTTGGTTGGGGGTGGTCAACTACAAGAAATATTGCAGTTTCATTGGCCTAAGGCTGGGTGTAGAGTTGAAGTCCCTCCTTCAGTTGTCATCCTTCTTAAAACATACAAATAATTAGATCTCATTGCTGTTCAAAGTTATATTCATGGATGGTGTGATGTTTTGTATGTCTATGGATGGAATGTATATCTGGACTATATTGTTCATTGATTTTTTTTCATGATTGGGATATGAATCTGGACTATGTTGTTCAACATTATGTTATAAATGATTTATAATTCAGTATCATCTTAGTTAATCGTTGATCAGGATTCTTTGAATGAACGTAATAGTTGACCAAGATGGTATGAGTAACTCGAATATTTCATTGCTAAGCTATGAGTGTTGTATGAAATTGGTGTTGGGCCTCGTTCCCTTTTTTGTCTTAGAAACTATTGTTTTCTAGTGTTTTGGGGTACTTTCCCTCATTGTTGATAATCACTCGCTATTAACAGTCTTTTGAACTCGAGCCCTTAAGACATAATGTAACAACCCTGGGTTAAAAGTTCATGTAATAAAGGATAATAAAGGAAAAGTATGACCAAGGTCATGGGACACGTAGTCGAAGCTTATTGTTAGGAAAAACATCCTAGTGGGTGTCACTTTCAGTTTATTTATGGCTCAGGAAATTGGCAAAGGCAAAGAGGCATTAATTGGCATTTACTTATGAAAATAAAGGAAAATAGGAAAAAAGGGAGATGAAAGACCACAGGTTTTCATGAGAGGGAAATTGAAGGAAAAATAGAGGAAAATGAAGAAAATAGAGGCCTCAAAGATAAAAAGGCTTATGAGGATCAGTTTATAACTTTTTGTCAGTTTGGCTTTGGAATTAGTTTCAGAGAGAGAGAAGAGCACCAAGAGGAGAAGCAAGAAAGCAAGGGAAGGAAAGGAAAACAATGGAAAAGCAAGGAAAGTAGAGGATACACAAGGAAGGTTGGATCAAGCAGCTTTAGCAAGAGGATTTTGTAGGTAACATGTTGCATGCGTGATTTCCTAGCTGAGGTGTGAATGCATGGTACATGAATTTGTTTATTTGGTTCATTTGTTGTCATTGGCATGGGTTTTTCTTGGTTTGACAATGGTTTCAGCCTTTCCTTTCCATTTCCTGGATAGCCATGGTGTGATGGGATTCTTTTCTGGTTGAGATTTGGGTTGCATGAAGGTTTTGGAACTAGGTGAAGTGGTCTTAGGAAAATTCCCAAGGGTTGGGGGTGGAGGTGGTTTAATCTCCAAGACACGGGGGCTTCACTCAATGAACCTCTAACATATCACTTGTGTTCGTGGCATACTAAACAATACCCTTAATTTGACTACATATTGGAAAATACCTCTAAAAGCCACATTATCTAACCCCCTACCAATGCAAACCAAATACATATTCCCAATTTAAAAAACCCCTAATTTCACTAGATATTGTAGGTATCCATTTTTTCATTAACATTTTTTATACCCCTTTATATTTTTTCAATAACTTTGAGCTCCATTTTTTATATTTGCCAATATAGAAACCCTTTACCCCCTATTATATGATCAATATATTATGTCATTGTTTCCTCAATATATATCCCCCAATATGAACGCACATGGCAGGGTGTTTCTCCCCTAGTGAAGCCCCCATGCTCCGGGAATCCCTGGTTGTTTATGCCTTGAGATTCCACATTCATGCTTGGAATATGGCACGTGGGTTATTGGTTGGTAGAAAGATTTGGTTCAACCCAATCTATGGTCAGGTGGTATGTGCAAGTTCCTGACTTGGTTGGCTTTTGCGTCAGTTAATAAGAGTTATCTTCCTATTGTAACCTATGAGCACTTGTACTTGTTATTATGATGTTTTGATGGTTGATATGTCATGGTTAATAATCTAGTTATATGTTGGTTATAGGCATAGATTTGTAATGTGCTCTAGCTATGCCTTGTTCATGATTTGATAAGTATTTTATGGTTAATGAATGCAAGGGTTAACAAGTGTTATTGCAACTATTATGAGAGGACATTAGACCTTCTTAGTGATTCTCATATATGCATTCATGACCTATAGCTTACATGTTCACCATATGTTTGACGAAATGACTGTCATGGTTAGGCCTGGTTAGGTCAAGTTCTTGTTCAATTTTTGTATGAATAGCATTTTTATTATGTCATTTATCATTTTGAGAAGTTATAAGAAGTTATGGGCTGTGGTCTCGAAGTTGGTCCAAAACAGTGGCTCAAATATCGAGACCACACCCTCTGAACTAGAAGTTTTGGGCTATAACTGCAGGGAAGGAAGTTTGTGTGTGTGGTTGGAGGGTCATAACCGCACCCTTACAGGCTTGTGCATGTGGTTGTGGGCCCAGGTAAGTGAAAAAGCAATCCAACTCAGGGTTTGGTCACCTAGGGTGGTTCTTTGGCCCCTGAGTATCCTATAAGCCCTATAGGAGGTTAATTTGTGGTCAGTGATTTCAATTGTTAGCCCCACTTCCTTAAATGGAGCTAGGAGGCCAGGTAATGTCATAGTGGCACTTCGCTTCACAGTTACCTGGAGGGATTGTAAAAGCAGGTAAATGTGGGGAGGGGGTGTCACATGGTTGTATCAGAGCATGGTTCAAATACTTGGACTGGATGGGCTAGATGCATGTTTTTATGCATGCATTGTCATGCATGAGGTCATTGTATGCAGTTAGTGTTATCATGCATGATGACGACATATTGATATGATTATGTATATACATGTATCGTGCTAATCTAGACTTATTTTGTAGATGAGATAGCCTTCGTTGAACTTCACTGAGGTATGTTGATTATGTTTATATTTGGTTATCTGACATGGTATGTTTGCAGGAAGAAGAAGAGGATTAGAGATGAATAGAAGAATGGTGGATTACAGTTCACGATACTCTCCTTATAGATTAGATGATCAACACAAAGATGAGTAATGTCCTGACATAGCAGATACTTTGAGGAGTTTAAAGCCAAAGATCATAATTTGCAAGGCAGATGATGACAAAATCATTCAATCATAGGAAAGGATTTCTAGGGAACAAGAAAAAAGACTAGAGGTCAATGTGGTCATCCTTCAGAGTTTATCATATTTGAAGTGATAGGGACAACTACGGATCATTTATGGGCAGGAGGACAAGACTAATGGAGCATATGGTAGCAGGTCTCAAGGAGGGCACACATCAGACATGGATGACATAATAAAATATGGTAGGTTCTTGGATACCCCTGATAAGAGAGGTGGTGGTTATGGGTTCTACTCTAGTTCTGGTTCAAACATGTATCATGGTCATCATCATTATGATCCTTATAAGAGGAGTGAGAGGTGATACTTGTTAGATGAGTTCAAGAAATCCAAGCCTCCTACCTTCGATGGAGAGTTGAAGAAATTTTTAATTCAATGGAAAAACCTGTGAGCAATTTATGAAACCAAAGCCAGAAGATGCAAAGGAATGGTTTTTTGGGATGAAGAAGTTATTTGAGCTGCATGATTATACAGAGAGCATGAAAACTAGCATAGTTATTTTCAGTCTCAAGGGAAAATCAGACATTTGGTGGGAAGATGTGAAGCGTGTCAGAGATATCAGGAAAAAGGAGTTGAGTTGGCATGAGTTCAAAAGACTCTTCAGGAAGAAGTACTTGTTTGAGAGGTGAGAGGTACTATTATGCTAAGGCTAAGGAGTTCTACAAATTGAAAATGGGATATATAAAAGATGATGAGTACACAACTAAGTTTTTGGGGTTGTTGAGGTATGTGTCGTATCTTAAGGACAAGAAGACAAAGGTGCAGAGATTCATCAATGGAATTCCATTAACAATCAAGGATTGGATTGAGTATGATGAGCCTCAGTCACTGGAGGAATATATTGGGAATTTGAATCACTATTATGAGCAATCAAAGTGTAATTCTAAGCTTAAGCTAGATTGGAAAGGGAATTGCAAGACTAAATTAAAATGGCCATTGAAGCGGGAAAGACCTTAGGATGCAGGTGAGAAGGAAAACATTTCTCCTTACAATAAGTTTAATGCGGTGGAAAAGGGATGTGGACATCATCCTAGAGAGCAATAGAATAAGGGTAGTGGCAGAGAACCATTGCAGTATTGGATTTGTGGCAAATATCATTGCAAGAAGAATTTTTTGTTGTACGAGGGTGGAAGACCTTACATATACAATGCTCAAAAGGCACAAAGAGTTGGGAATGTGGGCCAGAGCATTCCTCATATCTATGCAACATTTGATAACAAGTAGGTAGATCACTAGACATCCATTATTGAGATGGAAGGTAAGCTTTGTGATTGAGTTGTTTCCATTTTGATTGACCCTGGATCTAATTATAGTTATGTTAATCTTGACGTGGTGGATAAGTGTGGTTTGATAAAATAATTGCATGCAAAATCTTGGTTGGTGTAGATGGCTACAGGTACTAAAAAAAGAGTTCATCATTGGGTAAGAGTTTGTGCATTTGAGCTGAACAATATGCCTACATCAACACATCTAGATGTTCTTCCATTGGGATCATACAATATGCTTTTGGGTATGGATTGGTTGTACCTTCACAGGACTAAGCTATATTGTTATGAGAATACTATCGAGTGCTTGGATGATAATGGAGAGAAGAGAATCTTGGATGGAAAGAAGAAGCCTACATCAGTAAGAATGGTTACAACTATGCAGGCAAAGCGCAATTGCAAGAAAGGGTGTGTATTTTTTGCAGTACATGTTTCTAGTGACAAAGGTAAGGATGTTGAGGATGTGGAAGTCTTGAAGAGGTATATGATTTTGCAATAGTTTCAGGATGTATTCCCATGAGAGATTTCAGAGTTACCGCCTCATAAAGAAGTGCAATTTTCTATTGAGTTGGTACCAAGAGTAGCACCAACATCAAAGGCCCCTTACAGGATGAGCACTCCAAAGTTAGTGGAATTTATGCTGCGACTTCAATAAATTCTCGACAAGGGATACATTAGGCCAAGGGTGTCGCCTTGGGGTGCACCAGTGTTGTTTGTGAAGAAGAAGGACGATACTCTTAGGTAGTGCATTAACTACAGGGACCTAAACAAGGTGACGATCAAGAACATGTACCCATTGCCTTGGATAGATGATTTATTTGATCGGTTGAAGGGAGCAACAATGTTCTTGAAGATTGATTTGAGATTGGGATATCATCAGGTATACATCAAAGAAGATGACATTTACAAGACTATTTTCCGGACTAGGTATGGGCATTATGAGTTTGTTGTGGTTCCTTTTGGTTTGACTAATGCTCCAACTACTTTCATGTGTTTGATGAATAGTGTGTTGCGTCCTTATCTGGAAAAGTTTGTGATAGTTTTCATTGATGATATATTGATATATTCTAAGAATGAGGAAGAGCATGCAAAACATCTGGAAGCAGTGTTAAGACTGTTGAGAGAGCATCAATTTTATACCAAGCTTAGTAAGTGCAATTTCTTTCAGACAAAAGTTCATTACTTGGGACATGTTGTTTCCAAGGAAGGCATAGCAGTGGATTCAGAAAAGATCAGAGATATCATGGAATGGACAAATCCTAGGAATGAGGATGAGGTCATAACATTCATGGGGTTAATAGGTTATTATAGGAGGTTCATCAGGAACTTCTCACAAATTTCCTATCCTATTACATCCTTGTAGAGAAAAGGAAAGAAATATGAATGGATAGAGGAATGTGTAGCCAATTTTGAGCAGTTGAAGCAGTTGCTTACAAACACTATAGTTCTAAATATTGCAGATCAAGATAAAGAGTTCGTGGTGTACACAAATGATTTCAAGAGAGGACTTGGTGGAGTCATGATGCAGGACACACAGGTGGTATGCTATGAGTCAAGGAAACTGAATGAGCACAAACAAAATTAGTGACTCATGATCTTGAGTTGGTAGCGATCATTCATGCATTGAAGATGTGGAGGCACTATCTTCTTGGTAGGAGGTTGTTGGGTGTAGGAATTGCACTTAAGCAAACTCCTCAACACTTAATTGTCAACCCAGGGGTTTCGTAAACTTAGAGACGAAGCACAGGCAATGCCAGAGTGGTATGAACTTTTCCTATTCCTACTCCTACTTTTTGAATGAAATGTTGTAGAATCAGACATAAAAGTAATTCTAGTGCCGTAATGTAAAAGAATAATTTGCGAGGAAATCAAGTAAAGGAACTTTCACACAACTAGAAGCAATCTTAAATGCTGAAATGAAATACTATGTTTATCTTTAGTATAGATGGCTAACAGTTTAACAAGTGGGCCCTTGCAAGATCTGTTTCCCAATTGATCTTCCTTCTACACCAAGCAACCTGTTCTTGTACTATTGCAATCTTCTTGCACTAGTGCAAGTACAGTACTTTATGTGAAAAAAGTATATTTTACCTTCTTTACTGAAGACTTATGTATTTATGGAGGTGCTCTAAGCCTCAAGGCTTAGAGCACTCTGTTCCTGTGACAAGAGACTAGCTCTTGCACCGATACAGAGCTTCCTTCAACAAAGTTTCCAATTTTCTTTCAAAAGAATTAAAAGATGTGTTGAAAAGAATTGAAATTGCAAGCTAGATTCTGAGATAAATTACACCTAAAAAATAATGCTTTAATTAACTAAACTTTGCAATGAAAGTAAATTTAATAAAGCCAAAAACAATTTGAAATAATCAAGCAGCAGTCAAAGTAATGTGCATGCATCAACTGACTTTCAAAAATTCTCTTATAACATTTATGTTCCTTTTTCTTAAGTCATAAAATGCAAGTATAAAGTAAAGTGATTGTAATAACGTTCTTTCTTAATTCATGTAAAGATCCTTTGGAAGTATAATTCTTAACATTGAGAATGATTACTTGAATTGACAATATGTTTTCTTGCGGGAATAAATGAAATTATAAGTAGGAAAGGAATGTAACACTTGCTGTAAAGTAAAACTAGAGTGCAGGAAACTACATGCACTGGTACAGGAAGAATCTTCCTGCACGACCCGAGCAAAAGCAAACTAAGGAAAAAATTGCAGGAAAGGAATTGCAAGAAAGTAATTTGCAGGAAAGAAATTGCAAGAAATAAATAAACTTAATTAAACTTCCAAACTACGGATCTGTTCACACTTGACTATAAAATGAATTAATCTCAGAACTCTGAAATAAACATAAGAGCAATCAAAGCCACACAACTGCAAATGAATAAATGTTCACACAGACTTTTTAAATGGCGAAAGCACAAGGGTAAATGAGTTGGGTTGGCTGGGCCCTAGCCAACCAGCTTGTTTCCCGTTTAGGAAACGAAATGATTAAGCACTTAATCACGCATGAAATAGAAATTAAACACAGCGTGTTCCTTATGTTAGCTTGATCAGCAAATATACATGGTAGTGCAAGTCGAGCCTAGAACTAAGGGCGATACAAAATTATAACTCAGAGATCGCTCCTTTGGCTCTACCTACAGTCTTCATTATATACAGTCTCTCGGCCTTAGCCATATTCTACTAATTACAGTCATTTCCTATTCAAACCTTTCGGTGAAACAGACTAACAAACGAACTTTGCAAAACCAGCTAATGGTTATAATAAAACACGGACTTTGTTGGCCGTAGACCATATTCTCGGCAAGCATCCATGACTATAAGCCGCCAATGTCCATCCTTGGATAGTCTGCAACCAAACTAGGAGTTGTGGATAAAAAACGCCTGTGTGGAATATCACGGAGATCACAGAGCAACATCGTTGGTGGTGCAAGAATTTGTCTGCACTGATCACGCTAAATGATGATTAACACGTAGTTCTTCAATTATTTTTTAGGAAAGTTAAACATAAGTTACAAGAGATACTAAAAGGCATGAAATCTATGTGAAGTAATTAATAAAGCACTTAATAAATCTTAATTATGAAATACAAAGTATATGTAGGAATAGATGACTATCTTGGACTAGTGCAGGAATGAGAGGGTTAAATAGAGATAAAACAGAGGTTAAGGCTTATGGGAATAGGGTAAAAATAAGCAATTTGGGACACCAATAGAGGTTTATTTTGATGAGTGATTACAGTGGGTTGAGATACTTGTTTACCAAACCTAATATGAATGCTAGGAAAGCTAAATGGTTGACTACTCTCAGTGAGTTTAACTTTGAGATCAGGTACACTACGGGTAAGTGAAACAAGGTTGTAGATGATCTTAGCAGAAGAGTGCAGGTAAATCACATTGCAACTATGAGTTCATATGGGATAGATTTGTAGGAGTGGATCTTGTAGGCATGGAAGCAGAATGACAAGTACCAACAACATAAGCATAGGTTACAAAAACAGAGTACATGTAAACATGATGTGGAGTATCATCTCACGATAGATGATTTGGTGAGATTTAGGGACAGGATCTATGTGTCGGACAACAGTGAACTCAAGAAGCTTATCTTGAGGGAGTTTCATGTTAAGCCATATTCAGGTCACCTGGGATATCATAAGACTTTGACAATTGTGAAGAAGTTTTACTACTGGCTGAATCCGAAGAAAGAGGTAGTTGAGTTCGTTGCAAGGTGTTTGGATTGTCAATAGGTAAAAGTAGAGTGAAAACATCCAATTGGTTTATTGCAACCGATTCTGATTCTAGAATGGAAATGGGAGTTCATTCCCATGTATTCCATCACAGGTTTTCTGAGGACATCTATACAACATGATTCCATCATGATTGTGGTTGACAGGTTGACCGAGGTAGCTCACTTTATTCTAGTGAAGTCTACTAATTCATCTAGTGAGGTAGCTCAGGTCTTCATCAAGGAGATAGTGAGATTGCATGGTGTTCCTAAGAAGATTATATTAGACAGAGATGCCAATTTCACTTCCAAGTTCTAGAATGAGTTGTTTGCAGGTTTGGGGACAAAGTTAGCTTTCAATACAACTTATCATCTATAGACAGGTGGACATGCAGAGAGGGTTAACAAGACTATGGAAGATATGTTGAGAATGTATGTTATGCATCAACAGAGGAAGAGGGAAGAGTATCTTCCACTGGTAGAGTTTGCATACAATAATGGGTATTAGGAGTCCTTGAGGATGAGTCTATTTGAGGCACTTTATGGGTGGAGTTGTAATACTCCCATCAGCTGGAGTGATCCAGTGAACATGGTACTGATTGGACTGGACAAGTTGGATGAGATGGAACAGGAAATGCAGGTTATCAAGAAGAATCTAAAGGCAACACATGATAGACAAAAGAGTTATGCAAATTAGCATAGGGGATTTAAGGAGTTTCAGGTTGGGGAGCACGTGTACTTGTGCATAAAGCCCAAGAATAACTCCTTGACGATTGTATCATGTGCCAAGATGGCACCTCGATATTGTAAGCCTTTCTAGATTCTTGAGAGGATTGGACCAGTGGCCTACAAACTTGCACTTCCACCAACAGTGAAAGTCCATGATGTTTTCCATGTTTCATTATTTAAAATATATGTGAAGGATGTTGATCATGTGATTGAATAGTCAATATTACAAGTGGAGTCAGAGGGAGAATTCTAGCTGAAACCTCAGTGCATATTGTAGCAGAGAAAACTCATGCTGTGGAGCAGATAAATCGAGCAAGTTAAAGTGTAGTGGAAGTACTTTGGGCTCGATGAAGCGACATGGGAGATGGATAATGAGATGTGGGCTATGTATCCTTCATTATTTTTCGATTGAGGCTAAGGATTTTTGGTATATGTACATATGTATGCATGGTTGTTATTGCAAATACCGCAATGACTTGTGTTATAAAGCTCCAATAAGTGGTATGATTATCATGTTTTCATGCTTGTCATGTTGGTTTTGCTTTTAAGTAGATTATTCATTGTAAATACTAGATCAAGCTAAGTTATAAATTTCCATGGGCAGTATGTTTTGGTTTTCAACGATTTTGTTGGTCATAGGTTCCATAAAACACTGAGGATGGTGTTCCCCCAAGGGAGAGGGGTTTGTAACAACCCCAGGTTAAAATTTCATATAATAAAGGATAATAAAGGAAAAATAAGGCCAAGGTCACGGGACGCGTATTCCAAGCTAAATGTTGGGAAAAACATCATAGTGGGTGTCACTTTTGGTTTATTTATGGCTAAGGAAATTGGAAAAGGCATTAGCAAAGGAAAAGAGGAATTAATTGGTATTTATTTATGAAAATAAAGAAAAGAAAAAAGGAGATGAAAGGTCACGGGTTTGCATGAGAGGGAAATTGAAGGAAAAATAGAGGAAAATTAAGAAAATAGAGGCATCGATGAGGCTTATGACTATCAATTCACAACTTTTTGTCAGTTTGGCTTTGGAATTAGTTTCAGAGAGAGAGAAGAGCACTAAGAGGAGAAATCAAGTAAGGGAAGGAAAAGGAAAGCAAAGGAAAAACAAGGAAAGCAGAGGATAGGCAAGGAAGGTTGGATCAAGCAGCTTCAATAGGAGGATTTTGCAGGTAACATGTTGCATGTGTGATTTCCTAGCTGAGGTGTGAATGCATGGTACATGCATTTTTTTATTTTGTTCATTTGTTTTCATTGACATGGGTTTCGCCTGGTTTGATAGTGATTTCAGCCTTGCCTTGCCATTTCTTGGATAGCCATGGTGTGATGGGATTCTTTTCTGGTTGAGCTTTGGATTGCAAGAAGGTTTTGGAACTGGGATAGGTGGTCTCAAGAAAATTCCCAAGGTTTGGGAGTGGAGGTATTTTAATTTTTGGGAAGCCCTCGACAGGTGGGTGGAGAAAAATAAATTCCTCAAGGTATTGGTGAAGAAACTCGGAAGCATCCAAGCTTGTTTTAGGCTTGTTATATCTCGATCGGTTTTGGCGAGATCAAGGTAGCCTAAGGGTAGAGATGGTTTAATCTCCAGGAATCCCTATCGTTTATGTATTGAGATCCCACATTCATGCTTGGAATATGGAATAAGGGTGATTGGTTGAAAGAAATATTTGGTTAAGCACAATCTATGGTCAGGTGGTATTTGGAAGTCCCTAACTTGGTTGGATTTTGCATCAGTTAATAAGAGTTATTTTCTTATTGTAATCTATGAGCACTTGTACTTGTTATTATGATGATTTGATGGTTGCTATGTCATGGTTAATAATATGGCTATATGATGGTTATAAGCATATATTTGTAATGTTCTCTACCTATAAGTTGTTCAGGATTTGATAAGTATTTCATGGTTAATGGATGCATGGGCTAACAAGTGTTATTACAACTATTATGACAGGGAATTAGACCTTCTTGGTGATTCTTAGATAAGTTTTAGACTTCTATGATCAGATATGCATTCATGAACTGTAGCTTACATGTTCACTATATGTTTGACAAAATAACTGTCATGGTTAGGCCTGGTTAGGTCAAGTTCTTGTTCAATTTTTGTATGAATATCATTGTCATTATGTCGTTTATCATTCTGAGAAGTTACAGGCAGTTCTAGGCAGTACTTTGGAGGTTGGCCTGGAAAAGTGGCTCGGTTCTTGGGACCACACCCTCTACACTGGAAATTTTGGGCTATAACCGCAGGGAAGGAAACTTGTGTGTGTGTTTTGAGGGTCATAAATTCACCCTTGCAGGTTGTGTGCCCAGGTAAGTGAAAAGGCAATCCAACTCGGGGTTTGGTCACCTAGGGTGGTTCTTTGGCCCTTGAGTGTCCTATAAACCCTGTAGGATGTTAATTTGCAGTCAATAATTCTAAGTTGTAGGCCCCACTTTCTTAAATGGAGTTAGGAGGTTGGTTCATGTCATAGTGGCACTTCGCTTCACAGCTACCTGGAGGGCTTGTAAAAGCGGGTAAATGTGGGTAGGGGTTGTCACACATAAACTCAGAGAATGGGAGCTTAGAGTGGTCTCCCTTTTGTTCATTTGCTGGTAAAATTGTAGCTTGATATGTTCTACATGCTAACGACCCCGAGCTCTCAAGGGAAATTCTAAAAAGGGCATATTTATAAGGAGCCATGACCGAGATGACATGTGCACGACCCCAGATTCTCTAAATAGAATTGAAACAGGGTGTAGTTAAAAGGACCCACTGATGGGATGTCGCATGCACAGGTGGTACCCCATCGAGATGATGTGTTCATGGCTCCGGGCTCTCCTAGTAGATTTGAAACAGGTTGAAGTTGGAAGGTGACACAACCGGGATGACGTGTGTGCAACCCTGAACTCTCCAAGTGGGTTTGAAATGGGGTGAATTTGGAAACCTATAGCTAGGATGTCATATGCCTAGGTGGGACCCCATTGGGTCCTCGAGTCTTCAAATTAATGGAAGATTCGTGACCGAGATGATGTGGTGAGGTGGATCACCTATAACAAAGATTAGTCACAAAATACAATGGGGTCGGGCTGGTGGAGTCCAAGGTCTTAGGTACATGTGGAAGGTGTTGATAGGCTAAGAGACATATATGTGGATGCCACATAGTGGCCACTTGGGAGAAAGGTGGGATTAGAAGAGTTGAAGTTGCAGGTCCACATGGTCACATGTGGGTGCCACATGGCAGTTCTTTATTTACGTGGTGATATCTTGTTGGTCAAACTTCAAATGGGCATAAATTTTAATCCATGAGTTTGATTCAGATTAAATTTATAGTGCTGAAAAGCTATCAATGAGTTGGATACAATGGTAATATCAAAAGTTAAATCCACAAATTTCAGAGAAAGAGGATTTTTGTAACCCCATCTTCATAAGGGACAATGGAGGTTGGGTTAATTATAAAGTAATACCTCCCAGAACCTAAGAAGTTTTAAGGGGGTGGGAGGGAGTGTTATATTTAATTACTTTATATATATCTTTATATAAAGCTGATATAAAATTATTTACTTACTCTATCACCTTTGCCTACCCTCCATGCCATCCCATTGCCAATGAGATCAAAAGAGTTTAAGATAGCCCTCCATATCACTGAGATGTTGGCCCTTGGCTTGTCCACCCTTGTTATCCAATCTTCCAATGAAGTTGGAGCAATTTACTTTTGAGTGACTACTAATGTGCACAAACTTTGTGTCACAAGTAGCCTCCATTCACATTTAGCTGCCAAGGCTTTTGAGAATAAGAAAATGTTCTTCAATCCCCAACCTTCCATGAGCCTTATCATTGCTATTTTATCCCATTTAACCTAAGGTAGCACCCCATGTTCCTGCATCCCCACCTAGAGTAAGTTTGAGAAAATTCTTCTTATTTTTTCCAGGAAGTTAAATATTTATATGTTTTTATAAACCAGAAAAATTAAAGTGATGTTGAGTTAAAATCGTGATGATAAATTATATAAATTTTGAGCATTCTTGATAATTTTATTAGTATAAAAAATTTAAATTATAATTACATTTCAAACAATTAATTAAATAGTCGATATTTTTATTTTTATTGATAATTCAATTAAAATTTTAATGAAATTTGAGTCTTGTGTAAATATGCCCAAGATGGGGTGACCAAGAGGGTCCAGGTGGAAAGGCGAATGACCACCAATCCACCAAGCATATTTGCGGTGGACATGGCACTGTGTCTCTTGATGTTAATAACTTTGTATAGAGCATCATGCAAATGTGTTATGTTTCGATGTTGGTCTTTTATGGAATCATTATTGGTATAATGGTGGAGCTCATGAGGATTAATGTAGTCATTATTATGGAGGAAATTGGGATTTTGAAGCCTTTGACGGACTCATTCTCCTTTCATCCTCCTGTGAATCACATTCATGATTCACAAATATGGTTGTTGGGCCTAGAAGATAGTGGGAATTAACACAAGCCAAAGATGGTTTCAAGGTACACCTCAATTCACAACTGTTAATTATGGTCACTCATGGTTCTTGGTCTTAAAATTTTGACGTCATTTTAGTCATTGGTAACCAAGCATTTTAAATTTTATTGGCTCCTCGGACAATTTTCTCTATTTAAATATGTTTTTATCTTTGGGTCTCTTCTCATGCACGTTTCTAGAAAGCCAAATGGTAATTTCCTTATTTCCTGACCCTGGTCTTTTCTCTCTGCCTCCCTTTAAGTCAATTATGTTGGTTTTGATCACTTGTTCTAGATCTCTCACCTTTTCTTCTATCATTTTGTTCGTGACTTTTTCCCAAGTTTCCATTTTCCTCAACATTTCGCTCTCCTTTCCTTTCTACATCTTCAACAAGGCTCTCATTGTCCTTTAATCCCAATCCAAAGGTTTTCATTTCTTGCCTAAATTCACATTTGATTCTTTGGTGTCTTCCCTCGATGCCTCATCAATGTGCCAGGAGTCGAAGAGGGGTAGAATTTTGCAGGGACAAAGGTAGATGCAAGGATTGGAAAAGCACCTAAAACAATAAAAAATAATCTAGGCCTTCCTCTAGATTCAATATTCTTGTTAGGAAACAACAAGGAGCCTATTGCTGTGGAAGAATTTGACTCTCATAAGATTGAATGACTAGTCTTGCTGCTCTTACTTCTTATGTTCAA
Organism: Pinus tabuliformis; assembly: GCA_031772625.1. Lineage (NCBI taxonomy): Eukaryota > Viridiplantae > Streptophyta > Pinopsida > Pinales > Pinaceae > Pinus > Pinus tabuliformis. The sequence goes on along the minus strand of CM062818.1, from coordinate 571,438,012 downwards.
TATGTTGGTTTTTTTCTTTGGAATTTGCAGTCAATTTAGGATACTATATCTTATAATATACACCCTTCACATTTTTAATGGACTTAGGGATTATTGAAAATATTTGGTTTTTCCATTTATCTCTATTGGAGGTCAATTTTGCTGTTGTTGTTGTATTAGTGCAAGGAACCACACAAAAGAGAGTGATGCAGGAGATAAGTGTCTAGTGTGCAACTGTAAAGCTGGCGTAGGTAAGGGAGGTGCAATGCAGGAAGGTGCCGAGCGAGGAAGTCAACAACGTCGAGCAAGCAAGGACGCATGTGGGTAAATCTGGTAGTTAGGATTTTGGAATGATTGGTGAAGGAGAGGAAGGTCACCATGGCAGAAGAATATAAAAATATTTGCAAAGGGGAAGAGGCTGAATGAGTGGTAAGCAAGCATTATTCAACTGTTGAACAACATTGGACAACTAGAGAGAAGATTTCAGAGAATATTTAAATAGTTAGTAGACGTGGAAGAACCACCAAAGTGGAGAAGAATCAGGCCAATGAGGATTGAGAAGCTAGAGGAGACCAATAAGAAGATTCATCCAACACAATTCGAGGGTCTCCCAAAGGAGAATGAAGAGCTGTTAAGAACACGCCTGTTGTTACAGTGGTCATAATCCTAGATGTTAGTCATGTGTGTCTGTAGATGTTGTGCAACCTATGTGTAGAGAAAACAATCTGTAATAGAGTCTATGGTGTTTTTGCATTATAATTATTGTTGTGATATGATACGGGTAAAGACTGTAAGTCTGGTGAGCCATATTTTAGTGACTTCTATTGTAGCTCACTGTGTATGTTTGATTTATGTTGAAGCGATGAAAAGAATAGTGGATTTCCCTGTATATGTTGGTGTATATGTGTTATGTTACTGTTATTACTGTTTGTCTTATTGGTTGTCTAATGATACAATGTCAATACATTATTTCTTAATATTATTTGTAGTAAGGGGAATTGATATCACTGTTATAGTTCAGTCATCATAATATTAGCTCTATCAAATAATGAGTTGCTTTTATATTGTTGAAAAGGCTGCTGAGAGAGGCAAAATGCTTCAGTCATAATACTGTTGTGTGAAATGAAAAATGCATTGACTAGCTCGTGTAAGAATTTGTGAAGTCCCGCATGACACATACCCACAAAATGACTGTTAGGTGTCTATCCAATACGTGTTTGGAACCCCGAGCGATAAGTCAAATTCCTAGTGTCACAAAACCGTTGTAATCCCATCTGATTGCGGAAACTTGGTTCCAACAATCCCCCATAGAACCTTGGGTGAGACTTCATTCACTTTGTGGGTGATGCCAAAAAGGTTAGTCTAAGTAGGTTTTTTGGCTGAACTACACACCAAACCTCGGGTCTATTCGAACCCCTCACGCCAACAAATGGTTATGTTGTCGGAACCAGGATCATTATATGATGGGATTGTTCTGTGATATATATGTGGAAAGCATGGAATCCTAACAAAGATGAAATTACTTAGTGGCTTAGGCGGAAGGACACAAATTTGGAGTAAAAGAAATCGGGTGTAAGAGACTGAGCAAAGAGAAATGGTTGCAGAAGCATGTGTTTACTGAACTTCATGAAGTTTCCTTTGGAGAGTTCCCTAATATTTCGACATGATGGGTTCAACAACTAAAGAACAATAATCCAACTTACTGCCATAATGGACCAAGAGTGGACTCCTAAGGAGGTTTTAGTTTCAAGCGTTGAGTAACAAGATACCCTGTGTTGTAGATTTTTGGTTTGAGAGCGCGTTGGAAGGTTATATTGTTGAATTCACAATAGAAGCGACAATAGCATATAGTGGAGTGTAGAGGAAATTCCTGAAGGGTCCGCGAGGTAGATTCATATGGTCACTGCCATTATCCATTAACATGTTACTATGTGACCATAAGGTTTTTCCCTTAGCGTCAGACAACATGAATGACTAAACCACTTGCGCACCAAGGGGAAAGTGGGGGAGAACCAGGGGGTAGTATGAGCAAAGGGAAGTTGGAAAAATAGTAGGGGGACTGTGGTGGAGACTAAAAGCAGGTACGAGACTGCAAATGTGAAGCTGAAGATGAAAGATGGAGGTAGAGGACATAGAGGGTGGCACATTGAGGAATGGACAAAGAATATGATGGAGTGACACGAGAGGAGTTCAGTCAACATTGATGCATGTTGCAACTTGCAAGGAGAAGCCCAGGGAGGGGCGAGAAAAGGACACCCAAGGACAAGAAGTAGTGCAAGTGATTAAAGTTATGAGGGAATACAATTTGATACCTTGTGCACTGAATCAAAGGAAGAAGAGAAACTCAATCCATGCAACACAGAGTTTCTGAACCCTGGACAACAGAGTTAGACTATAACAGGTGTCAAACCTATGACCCCACACACTTCCACAAATATAGAGGTAAGTACTCCAAAAATTGTAACGATTATTGTAGAAGGTAATCATAGTTAGGGGGTTGGAGTTACTAGTAGCAGTGGAGTTGGTCAAGCAGTAGGTGGAGCATCACAAGGTGATGTAGCTAATGCATATTGAGGTGTTGTAGCTAATGTTGGATAGGTGTAGACAACTGTAGATTCCATAAGTATAAAGAAATGTATATTTTGTTCACCTTTTGGCATTTTGTTGGGGCATGTAGTCTACGAGCAATGTTTGTTGGTGGACCCAAAAAAGATCATGGCAATAGTAGATCTACCACCACCCACATCAGTGATGCAATTATGTTCTACCTTGGGAGATATAACGTATTATTGGAAGTTCATCCAAGGATATGCTTGGATTATTGGCCCCATGGAGACGTTGTTGAAAAAGGGACAAGTTTTTAGTGGAATGGCAAGTTTTAGCGAGATTTAGACACGTTAAAGGAGAAATCGGTGATTGTGCCGACTTTCGTATTCCCAGATTGGCACAAGGAGTTCTACGTGCATGACAATGCTTCATCAATTACATTAGGCATGATTTTAGCAACTTGATGAGGGAGAAACAAATCATCCCATCGCTTTTGCGAGTAGGAAGGTTTCCATAGTGGAGTAGAATTATACGATAACAAAAAGAGAAGGACTGACAATGGTGTATTCACTTCAAAAGTTTAGGCATTACCTGCTGGGTACTAAGTTCAAATTGTACACCGATAATTTTGCGCTAAAGTACCTTGTCAACAAGAACGTGTTGGAGGGGAGGATTTGCAAGTGTTTACACTATTTCCAGAAATACAATTTTTAGGTGGTGGTCAAGCTTGGTAAATTGAATGTAGGACCCGATCATCTGTCACATCTGACCACAAGAGAGGATGCACACAATTTGGAGGAAATTCTGTCAAACACTCAACTTTTTGCTGTGACTATGGTGGATGATAACTTCACAGAAATTTCCAAATTTTTTAGTACAGGGATGGTGCCGAAAGATTATACTGTTGTGCAAAAAAAATTTAAAAAATTGTTGGTGAAGGCAACAGACTATCAGCTCATCATAGGTTCCTTATACAAGTTAGGCACATATGGGATTTTTTGCAGGTGTTTATTAGAGTATGAGAAGCCTATGATTATGATAGAGGTGCACACAGGCTTTGTTGGAAGACATTATGTAGGACAAGCCATGACGCAAAAGATCTTGCGCGCAGGGCTATGGTGGTCTACTCTACATGGTGATGCCAAGGTGTTTTGTAGATCCTATGACATATGCCAATAAGTGGGGAAGCCTTATTATATAAACGACATGCCCTTAGATCCCCAAGTCACCCTACAGGCATTTGACAAGTGGAAAATTGATTTTGTGGGTCTGATTAACCCACCGACAACATGGACTGGTGTGCTGTAAATAATCACTGCCACTGAATATTTGACCAGATGGGTGAAAGTCATGCCAGTCAAATACTGTAGCATAGATACAACTACACATTTCTTATTTGAGAATGTAGTGACCAGATTTGGGTGTTCGAGGATTTTAATGAGTGATTAAGGCACTTACTTTCTGAACAAGACCATTGCAGTGTTGACAGAGGAATTCTAGTTCTATCACCAATAGAGAACTCCCTACCATTCCCAAGCTAATGGTATGGTGAAGGCCTTTAACAAAATATTGGAGACAACTCTTACTACAGTATGTAACGTACAACACAATGATTGGGATCTAAGGATACCAATAGTTTTTTTGGGCATACATGACCATGTGAAAGAAGTAGACCAGGAAAACACCTTTCCGGTTAGTGTATGGGTAGGATGCAATAATGATAGTTGAGTTTTTGGTGCCTAGCTTGCACATTCTAGTAGCTACGCAATTGACAGAACCAAGCGCAGTGGAGTAGAGGTTACAAGAGCTACTGAAGTTGGAGGAAGATTGAACAGTAGCCATATTTCACTTGGAACTGTGTAAATCACGAGACAAAGCAGGGCATGATATAAGAATTAAACATAAGACATTTCAACCCAAAAATTTAGTACTTCTGTATGACAATTTTGCAAATTTTAGATGCCTTGGTTGGGGCCATACATTATCTAGCATGTGACAAATGCGAGAACAATACGATTGAAAATTTTGGATGGTACCTTGCGAGATGGTTTCATTAACGGGAGCCAGTTGAAGTTGTAAAGGGATAGCCAAGCTCCCGTGCACTAGATGTGACGATTTAGAAAACATTATACCCTTTGTACTTAAATAAAGTATGTTGGTTGTGTTTGAAAATTATATTTGTGTTGTTTATTTTTAGAGTTAGTAAATAGTGGTTATTTTTTTTTTTTTTTGGGGAGTAGAAGTCATTTATACAGTTGCAAGGTGAGATACATTGTGTGCAAATGTGGAACATTGTGCACCAGAGGTAATCCCAAGCAATAGCAGTGCCAGAATAGACAATGCACAGTGTCGTGGGAATCCTAATCGAAGAAATTAAATGTACAGAAATGAGGTGACTCTTCATTAGTATAAGGCAGGAACCATTATTTTAATTTGTGGTGCAACATTCAGTAAAAGTACTCCAACTGACATCTCAAGATAGGATTACGATGGTGGAAAATGATGTGAAGTGGGTTGTGTGTGAAGACAAAATAATGATCACTCTTGGATTAGAAATAACTGTCGAAGTGAAGGAAAGTGTCTAACAACATCCTAAATCAGATTTTTGACAATAAGGAATAACAAGCGGACCATCCCTTCAAGTCGTTGAGTACCAGGGTGATACAATCGCAAGAGGTTAATGTTCAGGTGGATTAGATAGAGTGAGTAGGAATTGATTATGTTTTCAGAAGCGACATGTGCAGGCTATCCCATTAAACTTAGCTGAAGAAGATCTCGCACAAGTCCAACACAGAGGTGCAACAATCCATATCTACAAATATTGATAGTAAATTCAATGTAATAATCATCCATAGGATGAGGTAATCGGTGTGATGGTTATAAAATACCACCCACGGGAATGAGGGTAGCAGAAATTCGATAGAAGTAATCTCAGAGTATGCGAGAGTACAAAGGAGTAGAAAAGTTGGAAATTGGGAGAAGGGTAGTGCAAGAATGACATTAGGGATAGATGGAGTTACACAAGTAGAAGAGAGGAAAGCTATAGGATTGGAAGCAAATGAGGAGACAGAACAAGTAAGAGACTTTGTTTATTGGGGATATAGTACCATGGATCAATGGAAGAAGAGACAATGTCAGGGGAAGCATAGATGGCAGGGAGGAGATAGAGGAACTAGTCTTTCAGTTATGGCCCAATCACATGAGGTGGCCTAGAAAAGGGAGGGCCCATTCCACTAGAAGGATGGTTTACATGGTAGATCACAGTTGCACCAGTTAAGTTAACTCGACACGCATTATGGGAGGGCTCTACGAATACATCTGGAAGACTTGTGTCAGGGACGTTCCTATAATGGGGTAAAAAATAATGGAACAAGGTTACCTTCTCATGCATATGGGGGTGGCATGAGGATTCCCAAAAAAACCCTTCCTTGGTGGATAGACAAGATCGATACCACCTTAAGGGTGTGTAAGTGGTCCTCTAACTAAGGATGCACCACTCAATACACTAGCTCTTTAGGTATCAATTAACTACATGTCAAGGTCTTGCTAATCCTTGCCAAGGAAATGAGAAGGTGGAGTAGCATGAAGAAGGGAAAGGTTAGAGATAGACATAGAACCATGTCCTGGAGCAATAGTGGTAGCTTAATATCTTTGCCTTTTAGGAGACACTACGCGAAGAGGGGTTTGACACCCCCCTCTTATCCGAGATCATAGTTCTAAGACAACCAAGAGTAGAAATTCAACGGTAGCAAAGATGATTGTTACCAAACCCATGGAAATAGGAGAAGGGCTGAGTGGCTTGGGACGAGCTACAATTTTATGTTGGGGGCATGTTGGAGGATGATTTTTTTATGAATTTTTTGTTGTATTAGTGCAGGGGATTGTGCGAAAGAAAGTGGCGTAGGAGAGAGGTATCTAGCACACAGTAGTAAGGTTGGCACAGGAAAGGGAGATGCGACATAAGAAGGCACCATTCGAGGAAGTCTGTAGTGTCGAGTATACGAGGACACGTGTGAGTGAATATGATAATTAGGATTTTGGAATGACTGTAGAAGGAGAGGAAGGTCGTCATGGAAAAATAATATGAATATATTTACAGAGGGGAAGAGGTCGATGGAGTGGCCAACGAGCCATTAGAAGATATTTATAACAAGAATTATTCGGCAACTGAACATCATGGGACAATTAGATAGAAGATGTCAGAGAATATCTAAATAATTAGCATATGTGAAAGAACCACCAAAGTGGAGAAGAACTAGGCCAAGGAGGATCAAGAAGCTAGAGGAGACCAATAAGAAGACTCATTTGACATAGTTTGAGGGTTAGACAGAAGATAATAAAGAGCTGATGAGATCATGTCTTTTGTAACAGTAGTCAAAATCCTAGATGTTAGTCACATGTGTATGTAGCTGTTGTGCAACCTATGTGTAGAGAAAACAATCTGCAGTAGAATCTATGGCGATTTTGCATGGTAATAGTTGTTGTTCTATGCTATGGGTAAAGACTGTAAGGATGGTGAGCCATATTTTAATGACTTCTATTTTAGCACAATGCGTCTGTTTGCCTTATGTTGAAGTAATGAAAAGGACAGTGGATTGCCCCATATATGTTGGTGTATAAATGTGTTATGTTACTGTTATTACTATCTGTTTTATTGGTTATCTAATGACACAATGCCAATTCAGTATTCCTTAATATTCTTTGTAGCAAGGGCAATTAATAGCACTATTATAGTTTAGTCACCGTAATATTGTGTCAGTCGAATGATGCACTGCTTTGATACTATCAAAAAAGCTACTAAGAGAGGCGAAATTCTTCGGTCGTAATATTTTTATGGGCAATTAACAATGCACTAACTAGATCACATAAGAACATGTGAAGTATCACATGACACATAACCAAAAAATGAGTGTTAGGTGTCTGTCCAATAGGTGTTTGGAACCCTGCACGGTAAGTTGAAGTCCTAGTGTCACAGAACCACAGTAATGCCATCTGACTGCGAAAACCTAGTTCCTATAGTCTCCCATAGCACCTCGGGTGAGACTTCATCCACTTTGTGGGTGATGCTGAAAGGGTTGGTGTTGAGCGAGCTTGTTGGACGAACTGCACACCAAAACCCCGGTCTGTTAGAATCCCACACGCTAATAATCTCATTTCCCAAGTGATAAATCAAGATAAACTAAAACCTGCCATTTTATTTTCAATATATGATAATGAATAGAAATTAACTTTACAAAATAATGTTATATAAATTTATACATAATTCATTATAAACATAAAAAAAATCCTCCCATCATGACAAAACTTTAACCAACTAATTGAGCCAAGAGGATCGTTCTACACCCGAGTATGAGAGAGATGTGTAAGTATGTCTGTGTTCAACTTAGAGTTGACACTTGTCCCTTTTAAAATAAAAATAAAAATATTTAAATAAAAAATGTGTGATATAAAAAAAATGAATATACATGTTTTGTTTGTTTAATTAAAAGTATTATAAATCACAAATAATCTCACTCTCACTCTCAATGGGCATGAGAAATGGTAAAAATATTTGACTCACTCTCAACCATAAATAAAATATTTCACTTCGGATAAAAAAAGAAGAAGCAGAAATAAATATACATGTTTCGTTTGTTCAACTAAAAGTATTATAAAACATAGATAGTCTCACTCTTGTGGCCATACTAAGGAGAAGTGGTAAAAAAAATTCACTCACTCTCAACCATATATAAAATATTTCATGTCAGATAAAAAAACAAAAATAAATATATATATTTGATTTGTTTAATTAAAAGTATAATAAAACATCAATAATCTCATTATTAGTGTCGAATTTTACACTGTAAAAAAAATTTCACTTCAAAAAATTTGATCTCTCAAATTAGATTCATAATTAAAATAAATATATACTAGTTAAGATATCAAAGTCTTTATTAAATAAATAAAATAGAATTTTAAAATATCAATATATGTACTTACTATCGGCTATTTAGATTAAAATTTTAAACAAAAAATGCTTCATCAAATTTTAATGAGATGTTAAGTCTTTCGTAAGGGTTAATAAAATAAAATTTTAAAATATCAATATCTTTACTTATATCGACTATTTAGATTAAAATTTTAAACAACAATGCTTCAAAATTTGATGTTAAGTCTTTTGTAAGTGGTTCATTATAATATCTTAAAGATCTTCAAATTAGTCAAATGGTAGGCTTACATTTAACTTGCATTGCAGTTGAGAGAAAAATTGCTCGAGTTTTAAAAATTGCATTTCATTCTTTAATGGATAGATAATATAATAATGTTGTTGATTTACCCTTATGCAAGTAATGTTTGAATTGTCAGTTTGCACGTAATGATTTTTATATATACACTTTATTTGTATGGTTTTGTAATAAAATATGATTTGGTGTTATTTTGTAAATATTTTTATTATTATTTAATTAATATTTTTTAAAGTATAATTTATGTTAGATTTTAGAAACATTAGATTTAGAGTATGTTTTAAAATTATTTATATTAAGTTAAGGATTTGTCTTTTTTGAACTTAAGAAATAGGTTAATGGTCTGGTCCAAGACTCAGAGACGTATAGAATGCGTGAAATCCTGCCTCATACGAAAAACCAATGGGTAATACCTGGTGGTCTGGTTTTCCTTGAATGACATGGATGAGTTAGCTTGCATTCGCAAATAGTAGCGAGTGCTGATTGTGTCCCGCTACTAGTTTGACAAGTGAATTATGATAGGTTTTCGCACAATTTAGAGATTATTAATAGAAACATTGATGAAAAACAATTATTTACAATATCTTCTACAGTATTTATGGATGAATGATATTTACAATCTATAGTTATTTGTTTCTTTTCTTATCTTTTTAAATTAATTTGGATTAAATTAAAAGGTCATAGGCATGTTTTCATCATTTTTTTAATCTTTTAAGGAGTTTTTCATTAGTAATTTTGTTATTGTAGAAGTATAGTTATTAATTTGATGATTTTTTTTGGAAATTACATTTAAAATTATTTTATAAAATAATGTTATAGATAATATTAAAAAAATTAAATCACTACTTTTGTAAACATGACCCTAATAACTTAGTAATGTAGTTAACAAAACATTAAAATCAATTTAAATAGGAAAAATACACTAAAAAACACTTAAAAAAAAAATCAAAATTCGTTCTTTGAATCCACAAGCTTTACAATTTATATCAGTACTACCAAAACCATAAAATCAACATAGCCTTTTTGCTACCAAAACCATAAAATCAACCTAGCCTTTTTGTTCTGATCAAAATTGCAAAGAATAAATTCTTTGAAATAAACATAATCTAAATATCAACCTTCATATTGAAAAAATGTATTGCGAATAACATCTTTAAACTTATAGTTACAATATTTTTAAATTCATAACTTTTGAAATCAAAATAATAATAAAAAATATATAAGTATAAGTATAAGTACAAATATAAATATAAATATAAAAAGAAAGATCTTTGAAATAATGAAAAAATCATATTAAAAAAAACAAACAAACGTATAAATAATTTTTAAAATATTTTATTTATATATGATAATTGAATAATTTATAAAATATTTTATTTATATATGATAATTGATTTTAGAGTAAAACTTAAAACTAAAGAGTTTATTTTTCTTTGATATAAAAAACATGTTAATAATTCAAAATATTACTCCTTACACATCATTATCTAAATATTTTGAATAATATAATTTTTTAAAATAATTATAATGAATAATAATTATTTAATTATAAAACTTATAGGATAGAACAAATGATGACAAGGTAATCTATTAAGGCACTCAGTGGTGTAAAGGTTAGGTTTTGCTAATGAGTTGGCCGGAAGTGATCCTTTTGGGTGAAAATGCCTAGATAATTTTTGTGGATATAGTGGCCACCAATCTCACATAAAAAAAATTATTCCTTTATAAATTTGATACTAAATTATAATAAATTTTCCTATTATTAAAAAAATATATGATTTTATATTTGAAAAAACAAACAAACAAACAAAAACAAAAAAAACAACAACAACAACATCAAGAACTATTGTTAAAATATAAATAGAAAAAAAAACAACAACAACAATTGTTGAAATATAAATAGAAAAACAAATTATATATTTATATGTGAAAAAGGAATTTTTTTTGGGGAAATTAAAATAAATTTTCCTATAATTTGGAATCACCCACCATTGCCTAATACATCCATTTTTATTGTTTTTGTTTGTGAAATAAAAATTATTTTATGTATGTGTGTGTGCATGTGCTTTTTTGAAAGAAAAAAGTCTATAGTTTCTATTTAAAAGATATAAATGAGGTTACATGTGCAGATGTTAGTGCATTCACATGGCACAAAGCCCTTCCAAGTGTTCTTGTGTTTATAAAAAAACTGCAACAATTTATACAATTGTTGCGATAAAAAAATGGACTTACAATAAGTATTGAGATCTGATAAGGCTAACAGTTGAACTATCCCTGATGCGATCCCAAAATAAAGCAAAGGATGCCTTCCAAGTAGTCACCAGTAAGATATATACATGGTTGAACAATCGCTTATAAGAAAAACATCATCAAACATATTTCATCATTGTGTTCCTTGACAACCATAGAAGCAAAATGAAAACGAGCACAAAAGATTACTCAAACCCAATGGTCAAAAAGAGATTTTGTCCCTTGGACCTCTTTAGTCTTAGAGACCTTGCATTCGCCTTTGTCTAGATCCAATCCAATTTTTGAGAATCGAATTCTTCTTCATTCTGATGTATGTATATGTGGTTGAAGGAAATGTGTGAGAAGGATGAGATTTTTGGTTTGTTTTTTGGGAGTAAACAAAGTGAAATTCTAAAGAGATACTTTTTTGTGCATCCATTTTACAACCACTTGTGAGTCGCCATATATATGGAGAAATCCAACATTCTTGGAGATTGCAAGAAGAATATTGATGTAAAGAGCAAAAATTTCAGCATGATTGTTTGTGGCTGGCCCAATGTTGGTTGAGAGAGAAAGAATGTGAGTCTATTAGATGTAGAATGCCTTCTACTCTACCATTTGAAGGAGAGTTATATACTTTGTCAAAAAAATCCCACGAAGAGTCTACTTATAGGACAATAGAATCTGAAGGAGTGTACAATCTAATTGATGGAGATGAAGTGAAGAAAGAGAGAATGGCTAGGATTTGTGAAGATACTTTTGCGGAGTTTGGGATTGTTTTCTAAAAATGGCATCATTCCTTTCAAGCTAGATTCCCCAATTGACACATAAAGGGAGCCTCTTTAGGTTTTCAAGAAGGTGGTGCATGAACCAATGTTGCAAAAAATATTTATTTTTTCTACCACCCATTATAGAGCTTGAGAGTAAGAACACTTGATGTATGTCCAAACTTGTTTGGTGAAAGAGAAGCTTATGAAGAGGTGATTTATGGATTCAACATCTTATTTGTAAAGGAGGCATATGTTAGGACCCTAAAAAGATATTCTTTAGAGAATGTCTTGGATAGGATCCTTCCCATTTAGCATGAGCCACATGAAGAGTTTTATTTTCATAGGACAACTTAATTTCTAAAGGATTACCCCCACTAGGGAGAGTTTTCAAGCTCAGAGAGTTGAGATATGTAATCAATTTTCGAGGCATACTTCCCATGAGGGATTTTGGTCCATGTGAGTTGCTCTTCATTGTCTTAGATGGCAATGTTTGAGAAATTTAAATCTCTGATAAAATTTTCCCATGTTGATGCATCCTCACCTTCAAGATGTAGATCAAAATCTGACATCCATAATTGTTGTCCAGTTGAGGGATCTGATCCAGAAATAATTTCCTTTGAGCAGCTAGGAGATGAATCAAGGGGTAAATGAGTCAATGCCAATGCATACTACATATCCAAGGGTCTCTTTCCAAGAGAAATTTTTAACCATTTTCCACCTTCTAATAGATATGATAAGGGATGACAGGAAATGCCTTGAGAATACCTTTCCATACAATTGATGCATTTAGAGAGGTTTTTTGACAATTGTGAATCCAGTCCAAATTTGATAAATGATTATGTAATTATGGATCGAGATATGAGACCACGAGACATTCCCTTGAATGAGATGCCAAATTCCTTTGACCGCTAAATCTTGTGCAAATTTTGGGAGATATTTATCCCCCATCCACTGAAAGATTTTTGGATTGCAATAGATTTCCAAGCTGTGAGAGAGAAGGTTCACATTTCCTCCTTTATAAACCAAAGGAAGTGAACAAATGTTTAATCTTATTTAATACCCCCAAAGGAATCCAAGATAAAGAAGCCCAATAGATAGGTATGTCTTCAATCACCGACTTTCATAGGACAAGAAGCCCAACTTTGGAGATCCATTTGTTGCTCTAGAGCTTGATTATTTTCTCATTTTTTTCCAATAGCCTGGACCAATCTTGATTTTTATATCTATAGGGTTTGAGGATAAATTCTAGGTATTTAAACCCTTGTCCAATATTTTTTTAACAGAGCTACAAAAATGTCTTCAATGGAAGGGATTGCATTCACTAAAATAAACCATCCATAAATGGTTGACTTCTGGTTATTTATTTTCATTCTTGTAGCTTGAATAAAGAGATATAGGATGGATTTTAGGTTTCTTATATTGGGCAATCCTCCATCTAATAAAATAATAGCATCATACACGAAAAGGAGATGCGAAAGAAGACAATTTTGAGAAATGAGGACACCTTTGAAACTCCCATTATGGATTTCTTCAGAAAGTAATATGTTGAGACCTTTTTCTACTAGAAGAAAAAGGAGATGAGATATGGGAAATCCCTATCATAGGCCTCCGTCTGTATGGAAAAAGGGAGAATAAGCCCCATTGACGAGAATGGAAAAAGATGAGGTATTGAAACAATTCATCACCTAAGTGACAAAAGAGTGGGAGAAACTTGAGATGGATCACTAGTAGTCTCAAGTAAAGCCAATCGACTCTATCAAAGGTTTTTGAGAGATCTACCTTAAGGACTAGAGCCTTTTGCTTGGAGAGTTGAATGGAGTGAAGAAATTCTTGGCTAGTCCAATTGCTTCATGAATTTGTTAATATAATAAGAAGTCAAATTGTTCAAAGGATATGTGGTTTGAGAGGATATCCTTAAGTATGAAGGCTCTAATATTTGTGATGATTTTGTAGATAATGTTACAAAGGGAGATGGCTTTGAACTAATCAAATGATTCAACATTGTCAAACTTGGACATGAGGGATAAAAAGGTAGAGTTGAAGGGGGCCAAAATTTGACCCAAAGATCTATAGTATTTAATGACATAAACAAGGTCATTTCCTAAAAAGTCCAAAAAATGAATGTAGAATTCTATAAGAAGCCCCAAGACATGTGATTTGTCTTTTGGAAAACTATGAATAACTTTTTCCAACTTAGACTTAGAGACCTCATATAGGAGAGATTCATTTTCACATCATTAACGAATCCATTAAAGTGTCTTTCCACATATAGAATCTGCTTGATTGTGGCTCTTTCATCCCGTTTAAAAAGATTTGTGAAATAAGAGAAACCCTCCTGAGCTATGTCTAAGAAAGTTCTAGTTGTATTCCCTAAGGGACCAGTGACCCCCTAGATAGTGTTTATGGTTTTCCTATGATTTTCCACCTTGTGGAAGTAGTTTCTATCATCATCACCTGCGTGGAGCCAAAGGGATCGACTCTTTAGACGCCACTCCTTTTGCCAATTTAAAGAATTGTTTTTCTAATATTTTCCAGCTCTGAAAACCTAGAAGGGAGGTCCTTAGGAGGGTTCCCGATGGAGGATTGATTCCAGAGGGTTTGTTGTTGAGATTAAGTTATCAACGAGTACCCTAGAATTCTCCTCTTTTTTCTTTTTTTTCCTAGTAAATAAATTCCTTTGGAAGATTTCAAATTTCGTTGCAGTTGAATGGGAGTGGATTCTAAGGAAGCAAGGGAGAATATAATTTAGTTTTTTTTAGGAGGGAAATCAAAGATGGATCCTCTAACCAAGTGGGGTTAAGTTTCAAAGGACTTGGGGTTTTTGCAGGGAAGGGATCCAATTCAAGGAGAATCGAGATGTGATTTGAGTCCCCACTCATCGAGGACCACCATCTAATTTTTAGGCTGGATTCAAGGAGGGCATTGAAGATGAGGAAATGGTAAAACAAATTGGTGACTTTGGTTGAGCTTGATCTCTTGTTGGACCATGTGGGAAAAATCTTCAGGGGAAGAGTATCAAAAATGTTGAGGCCATCTAGGAGGGATATTAAAAAGTCAACAAGTGGGTTTGGTTTTTCCAAGGGCCCCAAAAATTCATAGTTTCCAGGGTTAAAGTTTAAGTCCCCTCCAATTAGAACTCTATCCAGTATGAAGACATGTAAATTTGAAAAAATTGTCTAAAAGCACTGCCTTTCTACAAAGGGGCCATAAACATTTGATGAAGAAGAAAGACATATCCAACTCTGAAGAGATGAGGTCAAGAGCCAAGATCAATATTGAAGACCAGGCATTTGATATTCACATAAACTGAGTGTTCCAACCTGAAATAAGCCCCCTCAGTCTATCGTTGGCATCTATAGCGAAGAAATCATAGTAGGAAAAGAGTGGTTTTAAAATATTGATGGTCTTGTGACTGTCCAAAATTGTCTTTGAAATAAATAATACATGAGGAGAATATAGATCAAAGAGCCTTCTGAGAGCCATTTCTTTTGAGGGATTCGCTAGTCCCCAACAGTTTAAGGAGAGAACTTTCATTTTGAACCCGAAGAATGGCATGAAACTCTAAGCTCCCTAAGAATAGATGATTATTTTCCATCTTAAATATCATAGTTGGCTTGATTTTATGCCTTTGAATGTAGAGGAATGTGGAGGGTCTTCAAAAACACTAAGGCCTCCACCAGGATTTGAAGGGAGATCATAAGAAGCTGAGGGAGGAGGAGGAGGGAGCAACTAGAGGAGCAAAGATTGTAGTGTACGGGAAGGAGGGGAGGATGGGGGTGAATTGAAGAGAGAGACCTGTGATGAGAGGGGTGGGGGAGGGAGGAGGAAGAGGGAGAGAGTGTGAAAAAGGGAAGATAAAGGGGAAGATAGATCCCAACAAGTGGTTTAAGGGATTCCACAGGGGTAGAGAGGGGGGTGAAAAAATAAAATACCTTTGAGGAGGCAAACAAAACATCACTAGAAGGAGAAGTACTTAAGAAATAGGATGGATCCAGACTTGAGGAGGGAGGGCCCTCTGGAGCTAAAGAAGGACCCATGAATTCCTTTTTTGTATTGACTTTAGGAGGAGGTGGCGATGTTACCTGATGAGTGCTTGGAGGAGGTGATACATGACCAGTGACAAAGGGAGATGTTGTATATTGGGCTTGTGCATCCATAGGATTCCCACCTTGATAAATGCCATTATCTTCTCCACAGGATATTTTAGGGGAAGTGGGAGGAGTGACATAGTATAAAGTGCTTTTCCTGACCCATTTTTTTCCTTTCTTTTCTCGATCATGCAATCTCTGTTGAGGTGTTCAGAATCGAGTGAATTTAAAGGGAGTTCCTTCATAGTAAATGTTTTGGTGGTGGTTTGTATTCCTAGTATTGGTAGATATGAATTCAGGTAAACACAAAGAGAGTTTCAAACCCACCATAATATGAGCAATAGCCATGAATCTTGTTTACTAGAATGAGAGGTCTACATCATAATAAAAATCAAGAATATTCCCAACCTCCCTAAACATGATTTCTAACTAGAAAATAGGTGGAAACGTCAGAAGTCAAAACCCATATTGGAACTAGGTCCAGTTTCTCTACTTGAGCATTAAAATTGAGAGACCATTTTTTTAAGAAGAGGGCTTGTGAGCCCCATGACCACTTTCCTGACACGAGTTTTGCTCTGCATTTTCCCTCGAGGTCTTCCACCCCATTAAAGCCTTTGAAAAGATCAATTATTGGGGAAAGAAGCCAAGTAGTGGTTTGATGTTTTGGTATGTCCACTTCTGCAAAATGACCATTAACATGCCTCTACTGGAAAAACGACCTACAACCACCCAGTCTTCCATTTTTTGGATGTAATTTAGTTAAATACCTAGTACTAGGCACCATTCCTCTAACCTTAAATTTATAAATTTATGATTTTGTTTTTGTTGGTGGTTGAAAGGGGGGCAGGATGAGAATATTACTGCTGAGAGAAGCTGCTACTGTAGTCCATATTTGGAGTGAGAAGGAAATTCATGAAGCTAAAAGGAGGTAAGTGAGAGTTGTATGCTGACGAAACCATGGAAAGGTAACCCCTTCTAGTAGGATTCTTGAAATGGAAAAGTCTAGCAGTGATCTTGGGGAGGGAGGGTCTACTGAAGGACGGTACTGGAGATTAGAAAGAGGAAGTGTGCAATGAGTAGAACAAAGAATTTGTTTTAATCCAAGCTCTTCAATATTTAATTTTGTAAGGATTCTACTTATCGATGAGGTGTCTTGTAGAGTGGACCATGTAGGGGGGTTTGTTAGAGGGACTGGTAATCCGCATTAGAGGTCCTTAGAATGATTCAAATGCGATAGAGGGGGTGGATTCTGACATTGTGACTGAATCCACCCAAATACTAAATCCCTTGCACGATTTGATGTGTAGTCCACTAGATCATCATATGAATGGTAGGGTGTGACCATGATATGAAGGGGGCAAGGGGGATCGGAAAATGTGGCACGGGATTTGCTAATATGGATTCAGAGGCTAAACCCCAATCCCTCTCGTCTACTCTATTCATGGGTTTTTTTCTTCTTTTATTTTTACATTTACAATAATATTGGGGTTTTAATTCATGATTTTATAAATATTGAAATATAAGCTTAGAAATGAAGATGGATCATTACTAGTAGTACCTTTTTTTATTTGGGGATCTATTTTAAGATTTTGGTTGTAAGGATATTGGTTGTGGAGTTAAGAATAAATGATGATCGGACTCGAGTAACAACTTAGGAAACATAATTTCTATGGAGATGTAGCCTTCCAATTATAGTTTGAGAACTATGAACAAAGGTGAACAAAAAAGAAAGTTGGTATTTGTGAACGAGGAAGATAAATTTGTGTGTGTGTGAGAGAGAGAGAGAGAGAGAGAGAGAGAAGAGAAGGATCTTGTGAAGTTGTAATAGTTGGAGTAGAGGAGAGAGAATAATTGCTTGAGACTGCAGTGAAATAGATAGAACATATATTGAGGCATGTTACAAAATAGAATTGTACTCTGATTTGTAAGAGAAATTATGTTTTGTTTGTGAATAAGAATGGAAATGGAATTTTTTGGTCCCCTCATGTCTTCTTGTGAATTTTCTCAATCTACTTATTGTACATGTTAGTTTTTAATTTCTGTTAGGCCAACATATAAATCCTTGCACACTCTTTGGGCATAAAATGGCTTCATATAGTGGTTTTGTATAGCCTATAAGGTCCTTTGTGTGAGATACTCTCCTTGGTGAATGATTCTTCTAAGAATATGGATGGTGTGGATCACTGCATTGGGTAAGGATGCTAAAAGAAATATTTTGCCATGCTGGCACTAGGGGCCACAAGTGCTCTACCTGAAAAAATGGAGATTATATTTAGATGCTCAATCAAAAGGACTAGAAGTCGTTATAGTTTGGGTTTTTCTTCCTAACCTTCCACGTATTGTTTGGTTAGCATATGTGTTTCATGAAATTGGGAACATTATAGGTTTCTACTATGAAGCTAACTTTTCCTACTTGGAGATGGGATATATGGGCATGACCCGTATATTAGTTTGCATCAATATCTCAAAGGGGCTAGAAAATTCCATGACTATTAGGAAAGACATCTATGTGTTCAAACAACCTATCGATTACAAAGGAATCCATTTAAGTGTAGCACATGCCATACCTACAACCATTTGGGAGAAAAATATTCGTAGTCTTCCAAGTATAAAAAATGGTTTTGAAAGGATCCTTAAAACTTGGATATTTTAACGTCTATCATTCAAGGTCCCCCTTCTAGTTTAGAGAACCCTCCTGCTCATTCTTTTATTGACATGTAGTTGGATGCAACAAACCTATCCTCCCAAGCAAAGTCTAAAGAAAGTCTGGAATATGTGTAGCCAAAGAAAATATCTTCATATGGCTCCTTCTCTACAATAATCGCTTACAAGGGGAAATATTCACAAAATATCCTTCCAATATCTAGGATATTGTATTTTGTGTCATCAAGAATTAAAATCCATTTGTCATTTTTTCCTTGTTTTCCATTTCATCAAATCAGTTTTGGAGGAAACTATAAAGGACTAGGGACTTGCATGTGTTTGGGAGGGAGCTTCCATCAAAGAAGCACTCTCTAAATGGTTAACCTTGCAGCACAAAAACCAACATAAAACTCTCCCCCTATGTATTGCATAGGGGTTTTAGTTAGATTACGATCAAGCCATTTTTTAGAACAAGGAACCCTCACCCCTAAAAATTACTATTCATAGTCTAGCTATTTTGGACTCTTTTTGGCATTCTTCTAATCCATAGCCTTATCCATCTTGACTAGACCAACATATCCAATCTAATCAAACCTGGTATTTTTTTAATCGTGCAACTAAACGTGGTCCTTTGAAAGGAGTAAGGGGAATTCTTTTCCTTTTAGTCTCTTATACAATGCCTTTTTCTACAAGTTTGGGGATTGCAGTGAATAATGTTGTTGAACTTATGGCTTTGAATCTTTTGTTTCATCTTACTTGAGAAAATGATATCACTCGTCTTCACATCTATGGAGACTCTTTTCTAGTTATAAATTAGTTGAAGGAGACTTCAAAGCTTCAAAACTACTCATTTAACCATTATTCCAAAATATTCAAACTTTTAGCTACTTCATTTTCTCACGTCACATGTGATTATGTGTTTAGGAATAGGAATGAGAATGTGAATCATCTCTCAAAATCTAGCATCAAACTAGACAAATATGTGTGGAAAGCTGAAAAAAATCAAGATGCATCCAGATAGAATTACTGCATGACCCTTGGATCCAAATAACTAACAAACAAAATCAAAGGAAAATATGAAATCTTTTTTGACTTGTGTAAGCACATACCAAACAAGATGCAGGATAAAAGTTTTTTTAATGATTTTTAGGACTAATAGATAATTATATTCATGAACAAAAACATATTTTAACTCCTTTGGGGGCGTATTTTTCTGTGGACTTTCAAAGTGCCTTCAATATCTATGGATATAATTGTGTTTCCTATCAATAAAATTACAAGATTTTTTTCTCTAAAAAAAAAGGAAGTTGGAAAAAATCCAATTGTATTCGTGGATTGAATCAACTCATTTTTCACCACTAATTTGAATTTCCAAATGTCACTTTCTTTGGGTTTTTAACATACAAGTTAAAAATAAAATACTAATAATGATTGTTACTTTATTTATCTATTTTTTTCCCAAAGAAAAAACTTGTAATTCTATTAAAAATAAAATTACATTTTGCATGTGCTTAATGCACGCATAGTAGCGTAGATACCTATACTCATAACATGCAAAAATTGCACAAAAACTAGAATCAAATTTACCCAGATAAACTGAGTTTCTCTTCTTTACTTTTCCTCTTTTCAAAATTTTTCCAACCCCTAGAATTTTGATTGGCAATTGCAATTTCCATTTATTCTCCTTCTGCTTTAGATGGTACTTCTTTATTTGAGTTAGAACTCTCAGATGAATGAGTTTGCTCTGTTTCGACTGCTCCTCGGTTGTTGCATATTTCCTCATGATGTTTTCCTAGAGCCCATATCACTGATAAATCATTTGCTTTCTTGGAATGACTTTGAAGATTATTCTGCTTCTTTTCACCCTCCTTCACTTGGGGATGTTGTTGATTGTGTTCTTATGCTTGTTGGTGATTCTTTCCCAATTATTCATCTTCATCTTATGAATAAAAAAAAATCTAGAAATTTATATCCCTTTGGATTTTGCGATCTTTTCTTTGCCCTTTTTTTTGCATGTATTCTACAAGTGCCATGTCTAATGGAAAATCCGACATCTGAAAGTTGTATTTTCAAAATATAACAGTTGAGTCCACTTGAAATATTTATGAGCAGTATTATCGCAATATGGTATGCCTTTACTAAGGTCCATCTCAACACGTATCGTAGAAAAATTAAAGATACCTTTCTCCATTCTATCTCGATCCATCTTGAGAAATTTCCCCAACGTGTTTCCAATACCTTCTAAAACTGGGTGCTACCGAAAGGGAGAGGGAGATTGTGTAGTCTCACCCATACTAACATCTTTGTAACCACCATTGTTGTAGCATCAAAAGATGGAAAGAAAGGAGTTACAAGGAGACCTTCCCTTCCTAAAAACCACGGTCCCTCATTTAAAACAAAGTCAATATCCTCTTGATTATCGAAATTGACCACAAAAAAAACCCTTTGAACACGAGTAAATATCACATTTATTGGTCCAAACCCACAATTTTAGATCTCCAAACTTGGGCCAAAAACCATTAAACGTAAAAATAAGGGCTTTGGATTGAAGAGTTGTGAAAACACCACTTACTTCTAAAAAAATTACTGACATATCTGGTGCTTTTTCCATCTGTTCAACTAGATAAGGACCTAGAATTGACAGATTTGGGGATTGTCCGTCTAATGTAGAAACTCCCCTTTCACGACATCCTTGAATGAGGTTGGACCCTTATGGTTTCATGCAGACGAAGTAGATCCAGATGGGTTAATTGATGGCACAGGGTGGAATGAAAGGCAAAATTAGCTCAAATTTAGCCCATAGAAAATTGGTTGTAGGTGCTGTAGAATATTTTTGTAGCACCCTTTTAAAAAAATGTAGGTGTTGCGAAATATTTTTGTAGTGCCCTTTTAAAAAAACCTGTAGGAGCTGCGAAATATTTTTGTAGCACTTCCAGAAACTCCATTTTAGGGAATTTTGGGAAGGTGAAGCGACTTGGTTCTCTACCAAAATGATCTCTCACTGTCTTAACACATCTCCCATGCTCAGGGAATGATCTCCCTCGTAACCCTTACGAAGGGATAAGAACACGCTCCCAAAAAAAAGGTATGACAACATTTATACCAAAAGCTTTTTTTCAACGCTCAGATTCCCATGCATCCCTACTCCTGAATGTCTTGGCACATTCATTTGCAAGTTGGGTGACTATTTTGACAGGAAAACACGAAATATGAACAAGAAAAATGATTTAAATGTTCATGCACAGATCATTAACATAAGTAGATGGAATAAGTAGCAATTTCCAAAGGTAAACAACACACAAGAACATAGTTATTATTAATCACAGTTGATAACATACAACAATTTGATTCAAGCTTTGTATTTTGATTCAAAGTGAATTGAATCACTTATAGTCCCATTTCTATAAAACTATGCCATTCACACAGGAACGAAGATCTCTCTGTTTAACAAAAAGGAAAATATATCAGAATGCAATAACAGGACTACAATAGCACAACGAATCATGAGCCCTTTATTCTCCTCCCCCCGCTTTCGTTTTCTCCCGAAATTCATTCTCTTTAAAAAAATACCTACACAGGACAACCAAGAGTCACCAGTGATGAGTCACTTCATATTCTCTACAAGCTAGGAAACTAAAATCATATTTACAACATAAAAATATCTCTACTTATTATAAAAATTTAATCTCCCATAATATTTATAACTCTAACAAAACAACCAAATCATTTTCCATCATAAACATGTGGCCGATCCACCACATTGTTAAGCTCGCTCCATTTCTTCACCTCTCAAGCTCGATCTAAAGCTCTTGCATCAAACCCCCCAGGAAGGAAAACTCATGGGCTCCTACTCAGAAAATCCTCTATAGAGATACCTACCTTCTGTATATTTGCAACAATCCATGTAGAATCCTCCATCAGACGACCCTTCCACTTCACCAAAAACTCTAGATACTCTTTTCCCTTGGTGATCTTTACAACTTTGGTGTCCAATATTCTTTTAGCTTCCAGATTCTCTACCATAGGCATCTACTTCATCCAACTCTGCTCACTCACTTCTCCACTTCTCCCATTCACTATGGTGGCACCTTCATCATTAAATCGATAGGGGTACAAATCAGCCATATTGAAGATAGTTGAGATACCTATGCCCATAGGTAACTCCAATACATAAGCATTTGTAGAAATTTTTTTGAGTATTTTGTAGGGTCCTATTTTATTCATTTTGAGTTTGTTATATTCCCTTCTCAATAATCTCTCTTTCATCAGGTATGCTAATACCATGTCCCCTACCTCAAAGTTTACCTTTCTTCTTCTTAAATCTACTCTTTGTTTGTACTTGTAGCTGTTTTTCTGTAGCTTCTGTTTGATCTCCTCATGTAAGTGACTCATTATTGCTGCAAAATCCTCCCCATAAACACTCCTCTGCTCAAGTTTTACCAAATCACTCAGCTCACAAACTCCTCTAGGATCCATTCCATACAAGATTTGAAACAAACTCTTCTTGGTGCTCCTATTTGATGAATCATTGTATGAAAACTCAGCTTGAGCTAACACACGATCCTAATGCTTGGGATGCTCTCCCATAAGGATCCTCAATATGTTCTCAAGACTCTTGTTCAGAACTTCAGTTTTCCCATCAGATTGTGGATGACAGGCTGAGTTGAAGTTCAATTTTGTTCAAAGTTTATTCCACAAAGTCCTCTAAGAATTTCATGTGAACCTGATGTCCTTGTCATATATTATACTCTTTGGAAAGTCATGTAATTGAACAACCTCACTGAAAAACAAATGGCCACATGTGTAGCATCACTGGTCTTGAAACATGGGATAAAGTGAGCCATATTCGTAAATATGTCCAAAACTACAAGTATGGAGTCCTTACCTCATTGCATTCTTGGTAAACCCAAAAAAAAATCCATACTCACTGAGTCCCATGGTCTACTAGGAATGGGAAAAGGAGCATATAGTCCAACATTTTGACTTCTCTCGTTCGCATGTTGACATACTTTGCATTTGCCTACATATTTTTTCACATCATCTCTCACATTTGGCCGGAAGTAGAAGCGTTCTAGCTGCCAAAGTGTCTTGTCCACACTAAAATGCCCTGCCAATCCTCCATTGTGCTTTTCCTACGTCATATTATCTCTCATTAAACAACGGGGGATAAATAATTGATTGATATTGAGTAGAATACCATCATACAACATAAAATCCCTCCATGGGTTGCTATCTTTGCTCACGGGGTTCTTGCATAATTCAAAGGCCCCATGAAAATTAGTATCATCCTCATACAAGTCCTTCAAATAATCAAAGCCCAAAATCTGCACATGACACTTTTGCATGACCAAGCTCCTCCTTCTTAAAGCATTAGCTACCTTGTTCTCTTGTCTACTAACATGTTTCAAAACAAACTTGAAAATTTGTAGGAATTCCACTCACTTGGCATGCTTATGGTTTAACTTGTGTTGCTACATTATAAACTTTGAAAGTAAAATTACCAGAGAAAGAAACAAACTCCTTTGGAATCAAATAGTTCCTCCAATTCTTCAAGGCTTGAACCACCACATAGAATTCCTTGCCATAAGAGGAGTATTTCTACTTTGAATCATTCAACTTCTCGCTGAAATATGCAACATGTCTTATTTCTAGACCTAATATTGCTCCAATGGTTGTACCACCAGCATCACATCTGACTTGGAAAAGATGATTAAGTCTGGTAGCTTCAATATTGGTTTCTTAGTGATCTTTTTCTTCAAGAGTTGGAAACTTTTGTCTGTTATTGTTGTCCAATAAAATGGTTATCTATCCTTCTTAATTGTTTCAATAATGAGTGCACCAATACCACTGATATTCTTGATGAATTTTCGATAGAAGTTAGCTAAACCATGAAAAATCCTAACTTTAAAAATGTTCTTGGGTGAAGGCCAACTTACAATTGTCTCTATTTTCTCCAGATCCATTTTCAACCCATCCTTCGAAATGAAAAATTCTAGATATACCAACTCATACCTCATGAAAGTACATTTCTTCAGGTTAATCAAATATTTCTCTTACTACAACCTTTCTAGAACACACCTTACATGCCTAAGGCGTTCTTCCCTTGTTCGGCTGAAAATCAAAATATCATCCAACTAAACAATAACACACTTACTGATGAACTCCTTCAAGTCCTCATTCATCAACCACATGAAAGTACTTCGTGCGTTTTTCAATCCAAATGCCATGAGCAACCATTCGTATAGTCTTCTATTGTCTTGAAAGATGTCTTCCACTCGTCACCTTCTCTGATCCAGATATGATGGTAACCACCATTCAAATTAACCTTTGAAAAATAATCTTCCCCACTTAAACAATCCATCATGTCATCCATCCATGGAAATGGAAATATGTACCTAATTGTAATCTTGTTGATTGCTCTAGAACCTTGCACATCCTCCATTATCCATCTTTCATTGGACTAAGTGACATTGGCACATCGCATGGACTCAATCTCTTTGTTATCAACCCCTTTTCTTGCAGTCCTTGAACCTGCTTCCTTATCTCTTCATTCTCCTTAGGTGTCATTCGGTAAACAGGTTTATTTAGAAGGTTTTCCCCTAGTATCAGTTCTATGTGATGGTTGATACTCCTCTTAGGTGGAAGCTTACTTGGCAAATCATCTACCACGATATCACTAAAATCATGCTACATATCTTTAATCTCAATAGGAAAATTTGCAATTTCAGTGTGCAGAAGTATTACCTTTGGTTTGCAGACCACTGCATAGCTGACCTCTTCTTTCTCCATTTGTTGCAGAAATTCCTTTCCTTCCAACAATAATGCTTTTGAGCTACTTGTCCCAACTATAATTTCTTCCTTTAATGGTACAAGAGTGTGCTTTATACCATCCGTTTAAAACTTGTAGGTTTTTCTCTCCCTGTCATGCACCACTTTCCTATCAAATTGCCAAGGTCGTCCAAAAAGAAGGTCACAGACATCCATTGGCATGATATCACAAACTACCTTATCTTTATATCGACCTATCTGGAACTCCACTTTGATATGCTCACTCACCAACAATTGGTGACCTTTCTGCAACCATGAAACTTTATATGGTGTTGGGTGCTTCAACCTTTTCAATCCAAAATTTTCCACCATTTCTATGGAAACTAGATTTTCATTGCTTCCATTGTCAATCACTACTTTGTAGCATTTTCCTCCAGCCTTTTACACAATCATAAACAAGTCTTTTCTCTGTGTTGGTTCAGTTATTTCCTTAGCTTGTTTCAACAATACCTTATTCATCATTAAAGCTTCTCTCATCTCTGGTGCATTTTCTGCCACATGTGTCTGTGATTCTGCTACTTCTGGTTGAGTTACATATGCATCTCTCTGTCCTCCCTTTTCATTCTCAGGACACTCAAAAGATTTGTGACCCAGCTTCCCACATTTATAGCACCGATAGATAGTCTCTTTGCCTCTTCCTTTACCTCTACCTATCTAGTAAGGTATTCCTCCTCTAGAGTTAACTTCTTTCTCTTGTTGTCCTTGTTGTTTTGGGTTACTGACATCATTCTTTTGAGCTGAAGTCTTCCCCATTCTATCTATCTATCCTTTTCCTCTAGCAAAACCACGACCTCTGCTTGAATTTTTCTTCCTCATTATCTTCTCTTCTACCTTCAAGGAAAACTAATATGCTTCTTCCATAATTCTACGAGAGAGCATGCAGATCTCATATTGAATCTATAGCTTCAATCCATTGATGTACCTTGATGTCTTCTCCAGGGTGTCTGCTACATGACCTACCCTCCAATTCACCCTATAAAAATCCTTAGTAGACTCTCTGACTGTCAGCAACCTTTGCTTGAGGTTATGTACCTGTCTATAGAGGGATAGCTGATAGTCTTTCAACAAAAACTTCCCCTTCATCTTTTTTATCATCCTATCCCAACTTTTTATCAACAGTTTCCCTTGTTTTCTTCTTTCAGTTTGCACATTGTCCCACCACAATGCAACATGGCCTTTCAACCTAGTTACAACAAATTTTACCTGCTTATCTTCTTCAATCTCCTCATACTTGAAATACTTATCTAGTTCACTAATCCAATCCATCAAATTCTCAACTACAAGACTGCCATCATAGGTAGATGACCTAAGTTTTGGTCTTGAACTTGAGCTTAACACTGACCTCAATAGTTGAACTTCTTCTAACACCCTCCTCCCACATCTACCCAAGTAACTGACCAACCGGGGTAAACATGTGACAAGAATTTACTATGATATGATTTGACTCCCTATGTGTCAGTTAAGGAAGTGGAACCGATGGAACACATCACACAGACCTTCCACATCAACAACATAACTCCTAGGAGCCATCCCAACCACTCAAGTAAGTAACCCATGGGTCCAACTGAAGTTTTAGGTGCTCTCTTGATATGGACCAGGGTGCGTCTAAGAGGCTCTAGATGTGCCCACAACAAGGGAAAGCGATTTTCCAGGGACTTTTTTCCCTGGTGTTGTGCCTGTGACTTCGAGATTTGTTCCACTTTTTTAGCCCAAATCCTAGGTCATTGCCAAAAACTCAATGACACCTTTAGAAATGAAATTTCATAGTGGAACAAAGATACATTTGCAAAAACATCAACAATGACTAGACTAGAGCCTTGCTATCCATGACACACATTTCGTCAAACATATCACAAGAAAGAAAGCTACAGGTCTTAACAGCAGAAATGAGCTTAGGGGTCTCATATTTATCTGAGAATTTCTAAGAAGCATTGGTGCCTCAACAAATTAGCTTCAATTTCATCTATTAGGCCATAAATGCATTGTTCATTCATTTACAATTAAAAACATGATGAGAGCCATACATATCCACTATCATAATACATGTTCATAACCAACATAATTACAACATAAATACCAAGGAAAGATCAACCATATAATCCACATATAAACCAATATAATACTAATGAATTAAGAAGGAGAAATAACCTCATATTATTGATGTAAATGCCAACAAAGTGTGGGACTTCCACGAATGATCCAAACTTAAACAGGAACACAAAAAATTATAGATATAATCATAAACACAGAGATGCGGCAGAAAAACACTTCATTTCATTAATGGAAAAATACTAAACTATGCTTACAAACAGAATGGAAATAAGATAGCTTGGGCGATGTTAGCTTATCTCTGAGGAGAGATGTGGCGACCACATGCCTCTAAACTATGTTACAATGAGGCTCAAAGGCATATTTATTATTGAGAAACAATGGAAAATCATAAACATCCAAAAACCTAACCCTAGGAGATGAAGCGCCAAAACTGGGGGCTCGGTTTGGGTAAATTGGTACATCAACTTCCCGAGGTCGTAACATTGGCATACGATCTCTGTTTTGCTATCATAATATCTCGTTTCGAAGATCACGAAGAGAAGGCTAAAACTAAACAAGCAAGCTAATTTGGGACGTTCTTGGTCTCTCTATTTTCCCTAAAAACGCCGTTTAGGGCCTCAAAATGGCTCCAGAAGTTCAGGACCCAAAAAACTGCCAAAAATAGTAAATTGTGCTACAATTAAGGAAACCAGAAAACTGCCAAAAATAGTAAACTGTACTACAACTAAGGAAACCAAAAAAATGAAAGAGACAGTGTTGGGGGTCCAAGTCGAATAGGTAGGTGCCAACCAATATCCACCTGGATCATTCCTCCCCCTTCAGGAAGCAACGGTCCCCATTGCATTGAGTGCCTCCATGACATGGGGAATCTTCTGTTGAACTTGGTCCCTGGTGAGCCACTTGCCTTGGTGAAGGAGTTGGCCAACTTTGACAACCCAATATAGTTGGATCTTCTGCTAGCGAGTGCTCTTGAGTTGTGTGTCCATGATCCAATCAGTGGTGGTTCGTTCCATCCAGTCTAAGTTTAGCTCTATTGGTGTGAGCTGTTTTGCAATGTCAGATGTATCGGTGGGAAGTATGGTCGAAGGTGGTTTACATTGAACACTGGGTGCAGACCAAGGAATGGTGGGATGCTGAGCTCGAAGGCATTGTCATCGACGACCTTGGTGATGGTGTATGGCCCATATCAAAGCGGGTGAAGCCTGCGGTGGGGCCCAACAAGGTGCTCTTTCTACAAATGAAGCCAAGCTTTGTCGCCCACTTGGAACTTGTGTGACACTCGATGTTTATCACGAACCTGCTTGTACTTAGCATTGGATCTGTCCAATATATCATGGACCTATTGCAGATGTGTTGAATGCGCTCAATGAAGTTGTTAGCCCTTTCAGCTTCGGACTGCACATGAGTCGAATCTACCTGAGTGGCTGTAAACGGTATGGCCACATCAATGAGGAATAATGGCTGAAATCCCAGCCCTACCTGAAAGGGGTTGTGGCCTGTTGAGTTGGGGAGAGCTCTGTTGTAGCTGTGTTGGACATAGGGGAGACTTTCATCCCATGTGCATGGGTGCTTCAAGTTGTACATGTGCAAAATGTGCATGATCATTCTGTTGACAACCTCTGTTTGGCCATCAGTTTGGGGATGGAAAGCCGTTGACTTAGTGAGTTTTGTATTCAACATCGAATAAAGACTTGACAAAAATTCACTTACGAATATGTTGTCCCGATTTGAGATAATGGACCATGGGATCCCAAAGTGTACCCACACTCGCTCAAAGAAGAGCTTAGCAGTGGCCTCTGCTGAGATACTCATTTTTCAGGCCACCATGATGGCCATCTTAGAGAATTTGTCGATTACCACGAAAACACAATCGTTGCCCTTAGTAGAAGGAAAGCCCAACATATAATCCATGGAGACAAATTCCCAAGGTCGGCTAGGAGTAGGTAGAGGAGTATACAAGCCTTGGTTCTTAATGGTTGCTTAGGCAATGACTCAGGTGGTGCAGGATCTAATGTACTTCCCAACATCCTGGCAAATTTTCGGCCAAGAAAAATACTTCTGCAATACTGCCACTGTTTTCTCTACTCCAAAATGTCCAGCGACCCGACTATAGTGTGCCTCCCAAATCATCTTGGCACGCTCACTTGAAGGAACACATATGTGTCCCAAGTGGCATAATAGTGCATCCTGAAGGTGAAAATTTGGAACTTTCTTCCCTTCCAGGAGTGTCTGGTATATGTTGCCGAATTCTGGATCGCTCTTGTAAACATGCGCCACCTGATGTCTCGTGCCCACAGGAGTCGAGCACAGTGATCAGTGCCATGAATGGTGGTCTTATGAGGCAATCAATGACGTTATTGGTGCTTCCCTTCTTATACTTAATGTTCAAATGGAACTGTTGCAGATAGGTGGACCATTTCTGATGGTGATCGTTCTGCAACTTCCCTTGTGTCTGTATGAACTGTAGAGGCTGGTGGTCTGTGTGGATGACCATTTCCTTCCCCAGAATGTAATGCTTCCATTGACGACATGCCTGCACAATGGAATACATTTCTTTGTCATAAGTGGGGTACTTTTAGACTGTGTCTGAAAGTGTCTCACTGTGGTAAGCCACTAGATGCCCATGTTGAGTAAGAATTGCCCCAATAGCATAGTCGGAGGCATCTGTCTCAATCTCAAATGGTTGTTGCAAGTCTGGTAATGTGAGCACTGGTGCAAAATAGAGGCAATTCTTCAACTCGAAGAACGCTCGTTGTTGGGTTTCCAACCAAAAGAACTTTTCTTTCGCTTCGCCCTTGGTGACTTGAATTAAAGGCCAAGCAATATGAGAGAACCCAACATGAACCTGCGGTAGAAATTGGTAAGACCCAAAAAGCTATGGAGCTCTGTTAGAGTGGTTGGGGCTAGCCAATCTTGAATGAATTGTATCTTGGATGGGTCCACATGTACACCCTCCTCATCAATGATGTACCCCAGATATTGAACCTGGGTCAGACCAAAGGTTCATTTCTCCAAGTTAGCACACAACTTGTGTTGTCAAAGGGTTTGAAGGACCTACTGAATATGGTGGAGGTGTTCTTCCCAACTCTAGGTGAAGATCAAGATATCATCTAGATACACCACCACGAATGCATTGGTGAAGGGCCGCAAGATGTCGTCCATCAGTCTCATGAAGGTTGCAGGGGAGTTCGTCAATCCGAACATCATGACCAACCATTCGAAAAGGCCCTCCTTGGATTGAAGGTAGTCTTCTACACATTAGAGGGTTCGATAGGCAACTAGTGATAACCTGACTTCAAGTCAATCTTGCTGAAATATTTGGCCCCCTTGAGCTGGTCCAGAAGGTCATCAATCCGCGGGATTGGGTACCTATTCCAGGCAGTGATCTTATTCAACGCCCAATAGTCAATACATAGTCTCCAGGTTCTATCCTTCTTCTGTACCAATACAATCGAACTTCCACATAGTGATGAGCTTGGCCTGATGTGCCCTTTCTGCAGTATTTCATGAATCTGCCTCTTGATCTCATCGTTCTCCAGAATAGAGCGTCGATAGATCGATCCATTGGGCAACGACATGCCCAGGGTCAGATCGATGGAGTGCTTGACCTGAAAGTGCAAAGGTACCCTTGTGGGTGAGGAAAAAATGTCCCTATACTTCACCACAACCTTGTCCATCTGTTGTTGTTGTGCATAGGAGCCCTGCCTAGAAGCCGTGGCCATAACCTTCTTCTTGACTTGGGGGCGAATCATAAAGAAAATGAATTTCCTGGTTTGGGAAATGATCTTATTGCATTGATTTGTACTGATCAAAGAGATGGTAGTAGGCGAGGCTACCTCAGGTATCTTATACAACATATTAGACAACGTAATAATCACAGAGCGAGGTCTAGACTCATAGACAACATATCGCTTCCACAGGTATGGTTGTCCTAACAGTACATCAGAAACTTCAAGAGGAGCAATGTCACATGATACCTCATCTGTGAAGGGCTTGATGCTATAGGGAAGGTGACACTACTAGTTGATGCGAAGATCTCATCCTTGGTGAAGCCACCCAATGGTGTACAACTATGGATGTTTTATAGTATTTAGGCCCAGATGCTTCATGACTTCTGCTGAAATGAGGTTCTTTTGGTTCTTGATGTCGACAATGAACTGTAGCGGAGAACCCTTCACCCACATCTGTGACTGGAAGAGGCTTTCCCCTTCCTCTGGATCTTCAGGCTCATTTTATGGATCTTTGTGGTGGCCACGATGGCACTGGGCTCCGTATCAATGATCTGCTTCCCTTTGTTAGTCCCCTTATTAGGTTCTGATTTAGAGTCAGAACCTGCGCTTGATTCAAAAGCCTTCAACTCGGCCACCAGTGACTGCTTTACTCGACACTCACTTGTATTGTGAGTGGAGCTCTTATGGAACTCACACCATTTTCTGTGTTCTTCTTCGTCTTTGTGGTGTTGTTCTTTCCTTGCGGCTTCAATGGGTTGTCCTAGGTAGCCCCGCCTTGTCTTGGTCCCTTGTTCTGTAGTTTGGGGATGCATTTTCCTTGCTTTGGATTCACAGCTCCAAAGTTCTGCTTCTTCTATTTAAACTTCTGCTCAATCTTTACAGCGTACCGATACATCGTGCCGAGCGAGGAAATGTTTTGGAACTCCATCTCGTCTTGGATGTACTTGTGTAGACAACCGTGGTACTTGAGCACCAAATGCTGCTTAGTATCCTTGATACCCAATTTCGTGCGAAGTGTATGGAAAGTATTTGTGAACTCCGACATATCTTGGTCCATTCCCTATTGTAACATGGTCCACTTTATGTATTTATCTTCATAGTTCCCAACAGGGTAATACTGTTCCTTGATGGCATCTCGAAAAGAATTCCAAGTGGGTGCAGCTGAAAACAACGAGGATTCACTCTCTTTCTTTTGTTCACAGTAGGTTTCCCACTAGTCCTTGACGTGTGGAGTGGCTTTGAGAAGTGCAAACATAATCTTTTCTCGATTAGAAAAGTCATGAACTGAAAAATATCCTTCCAATAGATTTAACCATTTATCTATGATGTCTGCATCAATCAGGCCTTCGAATATGGGAATATCGAAGTTAACTTGTACCCTAAAAGGAGTGGCGCCTCCACAGTGGCTGCTGGATGAAGATGTATTGCCTGTGGGTAGCCTTTGAAGTATTTGGGCAAAGTTATCCATCATCGCGTCCCTCTGTCACTCGAGAGCTTCTTCAAGCAACATTCTGAAAGGATCTCTTGCCCCCTCGTCTTTATTTTCTTCCGCAATGGGAGGTCATCAAGTTTTGCGAGGCTGATCCTACAATGGTTCAACCAGATCGAGCTCTAATTCCTTATACCCTAATCTCGTTGGGAACATGCAAAGAAAAACAAAGAAATAACAGATTTCTTTGATACCACTGATCTGAACTTAAACAGGAACACAACAACTTACAGATATAATCATAAACACAAAGATGTGGCAAAAAAACACTTCATTTCATCAATGTAAAAATACTGAACTATGCTTACCAACATAATGGAAATAATATAGCTCGAGTGATGTTAGCTTATCTCTCAGGAAAGATGTGGCGGCTACATGCTCTGAACTGTGTTACAATGAGGCTCAAAGGCCTATTTAATATTGAGAAACAATAGAAAACCCTAAGCATCCAAAAACCTAACCCTAGGAGATGAAGCGCCAAAACTGTGGGCCTTGTTTGGGTAAATTGTTACATCAACTTCCTGGGGTCGTAACTTTGGCATATGATCTCTGTTTGGCTATCATAATACCTCGTTTCGAATATCTCTAAGAGAAGGTTGAAAACAAATTGATAAGTCAATTTGGGATGTTTCTAGTCTCTCCGTTTTCCCTAAAAACGTTGTTTAGGGCCTCAAAATGGCTCCGGAAGTTCCGGAGTTGAAAAACTGCCAAAAATAGTAAACTATGCTACAATTAAGGAAACTAAAAAAATGAAAGAGACAGTGTTGGGGGTCCAAGTGGAATAGGAAGGTGGCCACCAATATCCACCTAGATCAACGAGCCACTGGATCATAGACATGGTTGAGGAAAATCTCTCTTCTGTTAGTCACCCTGTTCCATATTCCAAGCATGAATGTGGGATCTCATGGAACAATCCATGAAAACCGAATCAGGGCTTCCAGAGGCCAAACCACCTCAACCCATCAAACAATTATTCCACCTCATAGTTGGACATCACAAACCATCACTAGATTGGTCTCTACCCAAGCCTTCTAGGGCTCTAGAGCGTTTGTTCCAACCAAGGCTTCCAGGACTAGTAACTCAATCCACAACTATCGTCGGGATTCCAGAGATTTTTCCCAACCAAGGCTTCCAGGAGTAGTAACTCAACCTACCAATGGATTCCAGAGAGTATGTCCAGCCAAGGCTTCCAGGACTAGTAACTCAACCCAAGTTGTTACAGGGATTCCAGAGCGTTTGTCCAACCAAGTCTTCTAGGAACTACTAACTCAACCCAAGCTAAAGGAAACATGAGAACCAACCAGAAAAACAAATAAATGAACCCATAACACCATGGCTATCCAGAAAATGGAAAGGCTAGAAAAATCCACTATAAATCTAGGCAATCCTTCGTGCCAATGACAAATCATGACTGATAAACCACATGCATATACCATGCATGCCAAAACTAGTGAGGAAAACATACATGCAACATGGTACCTGCAAGAAAAACTCATTGTAGCTATTGATCCTGATGTCCTCTTGCACTTTCCTGCTCTTCCTTTTCCTTCTTGCTCCAAAACTTCAAATATGCCACACTCCTCCAAGAGTGCTCCAAGAAAACTCTGTGTCCAAGGGTATGAGAGAGAGAGAATAGAGAGGGAGATCCAAAACCAAACTGACAAAAGTATATGAATTGATCCTCATAAGCCTTTTTATTAATGAGGCCTCCATTTTCTTCATTTTCCATTATTTTCCTTCATTTTCATCCTCACATGCAACCTGTGACCTTTTACCTCCCTTTTCTCCTAATTTCCTTTATTTTCATAAATAAATGTGCCAAAATGCCATTTTCCTTTCCAAAAGCTTTTCCATTTCCTTAGCCATTAATCAATCACAAGTGATCCCCATCACTATGCATTTTCCCAACATTCAACTTGGAATACATTTCCCATCAACCGTGGTTATGATTTTGACTTTATTAACTTTCACATGGATTTTTGACGACCAAAGTTCTTACAAATCCCTCCTCCTTGGGGTAACACCGTCCTCGATTTTAAATAACACCTATAAATAACAAGGTTGTTGTAAGTAAAACACACTCCCCATGGAGCTTTATAACTTAGCTCATTACAGTATTTACAATGATCATCCTACTGAGAAGCAAACCAACATGACAACATAACAAGTATAACATCATAATGACATGACACCCATACCGCTTATTGGAGCTTTATAACATAGGTCATGGTAGTATTTACATCCATATACATATGTACATATACCAAACATCACCAAAACATGTACCAAAAACATATACCAAAACATCCGCTCAACTAGTGAATAAGTAAGGATACATAGCTTGCATCTGATCCGCCATCTCCGATGTAGCTTCATCGAGACCAAAGTGCTTCAATTTCACTTTAACCTGCTCAATTTCTCAGTTCTAGAGCATGAGCATCTTTCTCCGTAAAATGAACTTTGGTTCCAGCTGGAATTCCCATTTTGACTCCACTGGCAATACAGACCAGTCAATCACATGATCGACATCTTTAACATACGTCTTAAGTAATGACACATGGAAAACATCATGGAATTTCACTGTAAGAGGAAGTGCAAGTCAATAGGCTACTAGCCCAAGCCTCTCGATAATCCTAAAAGGTCCACAAAACCGAGGTGCCATCTTGGCACATGATACAATTTGCAAGGAGCTCTTCTTCGGTTTGATGTGCAAGTACACCTGTTCCCCAATCTAGAACTACAGGAACAACCTGTTCCGATGTGCATATCTCTTCTACCTATCCTGTGTTGCTTTTAGGTTCTTCTTGATTACCTGCATTTCCTATTCCATCTCCGCCAACATGTATGATCCAATCAACACCCTGTTAAATGGATCACTCCAACTAATGGGAGTATTGCAACTCTGCCAATATAATGCCTCAAACAAAATCATCCTCAAATATTCCTAATATTCATTGTTGTAAGTGAACTCTACCAGTGGAAGGTACTCTTCCCACTTCTGGTGCTTATGCATCACATACATCCTCAACATGTCCTCCAATATCCTGTTGACTCTCTATGTCTTTCCATCTGTCTGCAGATCATAAGTTGTACTAAAGGCCAACTCTACGCCCAAACTTGCAAATCACTCCTTCCAAAACTTGGAAGTGAAATTCGCATCCCTATTTGAAACAATCTTATTCGGAACTCCATGCAATATGAGCACATCCCTGATGAAGACTTGTGCTACATCACTCGCTGAGAATGTAGACTTCACTAGAAAGAAGTGCACTACCTTTGTCAACCTGTCCACCACTAGCATGATGGAATCATGTTATATCACTATCCTCAGCAAACTTATGATAAAGTCCATGGGAATGACCTCCCATTTCCACTCTGGAATCAAAAGTGGTTGTAGCCTTCCACCTCGATGCTTACACTCTTCCTTCACCTACTGACAATCCAAGCACCTAGGCACAAACTCTACCATGTCTCTCTTCAAATTTGACCAATAATAGAATTTCTTCACTACTGTTAGCGTCCTCTGATAACTTGGGTGACCTGAATATGGTTTCGCATTAAACTCCCTCAAGATCACCTTCTTGAGCTCACTGATATCTGGCACATATATCATGTTCGTAAATCTAACCAATCCATTTGTCATGAGATGATAGTCCACATCTTCTGCACCTGCATATGTATCTGTACCTGTTTATGTACCACTACCTATACTTGTACTTGTAGCACTACCTGTACCTGTATCTGTACCACTACCTATAACTATACCTATACAAATACCTGTACCTATACCTATACCTGTACTCTACTGCAACCTGTGCACAATCTCCATATACCTGTCATCCTGCTGACCTGCCTGCAAGATCATATCTTGTAAATCTGTCCCATAGGAGCTCATAGCTGCTATGTGATTTACTTGTATCCGCCTACTAGGAGCATATGCCACCCTGTTCTCTTTACCTTTGACATACCTGATCTCAAAGTCGAATTCACTGATCGTGGCCAACCATTGAACATGCCTGCCATTCAGATTCGGTTGGTCAAATAGATACCACAACCCACTGTGATCACTCATCAATACAAACCTTCTTCCCATAAGATAGTGCCTCCACAACTTCAATTCATGTATGAGCACTTCCAACTCAAGATCATGTGTCGGGTAGTTCTTCTCATGCTCATTCAGTTTCTGTGACTCATAGCATACTACCTATCCATCTTGCATAAGGACTCCACCAAGTCCTCTATTGCAAGCATATGTACATACTACAAACTCTTTGTCCGTACCTGCAATCTTTAACACTGGTGCATGTATCAACAACTGCTTGAGCTGCTCAAAACTGGCCGCACACTCCTCTGTCCATTCAAACTTCTTACCTTTCCTCTGCAATGATGTGATAGGATAAGCAATATGTGAGAAGTTCCTAATGAACCTCCTATAAGAACCTTCTAACCCCACGAAAGATATCACCTCATTCACATTTCTAGAAACTTCACACTCCATGATAACTCTTACCTTTTCTAGGTCCACTGTTATGCCTTCCTTGGAAACCACATGTCCCAAGTAGTGTACCTCAGTCTGAACGAAACTGAACTTGCTAAGCTTAGCATACGATTGATGCTCTCTCAACAATATCAACACTACTGCTAAATGATTGGCATGCTCTTCTCCATTTTTTGAATATACCAATATTTTATCAATGAACACAATAACAAACTTGTCCAAAAATAGACGCAACACACTATTCATCAAGCATATAAAGGTAGCTGAAGCATTAGCTAAACCAAATGGAACTACAAGAAACTCATAATGCCCATACCTTGTTCAGAAAGTTGTCTTGTAGATGTCCTTAGATCAATATTTGAGAACACTGGTGCTCCCTTCAACTGATCGAACAAGTCATCGGTCCTCGGTAACAAATACATGTTCTTGATGGTCCCTTTGTTCAACTTCCTTTAATCAATGCACAACCTAGAGTTCCATCATTCTTCTCCACAAATAGTATCGGTGCACCCCATAGTGATACACTTGGCCTAATGTCAAACATTTCCTTCAACTACAACTTCAACTCTACCACCTCAAGTGTACTCATCTTGTAAGGTGCCTTTGATGTCGGAGCTACCCCTGGTACTAACTCAAGAGAAAAGTATACTTCCCTATGAGGTAGAAACTCTGAAATATCTGCAGGAAATACATTTTGAAACTGTTGTAGAACTGGGTACCTGATCAAAAAATTTTCATCCTTGAATTCCTTAGCTTTGTTACTAGAAATGTGCACTACAAATAACACATACCCTTTCCCGCGACTACGCTTGGCCTACATAGCTATCACCATTCTAACTTATGTTGCTTTCTTCTTACCCTTTAAGACTCTTTGTTCCCCATTTTCATTCAAGCACTCATTGAATTTGTCACAACAATCCACCTTGGTTCTATGAAGGTACAACCAATCCATGCAAAAAAACATATTGTATGATCCTAACGATAATACATTCAAATGTGCCGAGGTAGGCATACCATTCAAATCAAATGTAGAAGCTCTTACCTAGTGATGAACTCTCTTCTTGGTATATGTAGCCAACTGCACTAACCAAGACTCCGCATGCACTTCTTTATTCAAGCCACACTTATCCACTAGGTTAGGATTAACATAACTATAATTATATCCATGGTCAAGCAAAATAGAAACAACTTGATCACAAATCTTACCATCCATCTCAATGATAGATGCCTGATGGTCTGTCTATCTATTGTCCATCGTTGCATAGATTCTAGGAATACTCTGCCCATCATCTCCCATTGTCTGTGCCTCCTAAGCATTATAGATCTACGTTCTTGTTATAGACATTTTTGTGCCTTACAGCATTGAGCATGAAATGTCCATAATCCAAGGGATCCAAAGTCCCTAAAAGAGTTGTTCCTGCCCCTAAAGGAACAAGGTCAACCAATGACAACTTTTCCCAGAAGTTCTCCACCAAAAACCACTCAGAAACAGTCAATTCAGGATCAATTCAGATGCTCTACTAGCTGCCTGCGTTG
Organism: Pinus tabuliformis; assembly: GCA_031772625.1. NCBI lineage: Eukaryota > Viridiplantae > Streptophyta > Pinopsida > Pinales > Pinaceae > Pinus > Pinus tabuliformis. The sequence continues at coordinate 571,399,398 of CM062818.1, read as the reverse complement.
CAATGCACCCCAGTACACTAGCTAGGTGCATTGCAACGCACCTAAATGCACTACCAGGGTGCGCTGAGCGGGAAATGACAAATGGCAAGCTCATTCAACGAGGTGGAAAGACCATGGAAGCTTCCAGAATCTTCTCCAATGACACTTGCCTCAATGAATTCGACTAGTGATGAGTAAGAGGCTCTCAAACTCCAAGTGGAAGCAAGAACTGACAGAGAGAAGCCACAAGTCAAAACATAAGCTGACTCATCCTCTCTGCTTACATCTATATATGGATCCCTCATCCCAGAGATCCAGAGGCTGGAATTTTGTACTTTGCAGAGAATTGCTGTTGGTTTGAGATTGAGATTAGTGCATTGGGTGATTTATGCTTTGTTGGAGGAGAGGAAGGGATTCCTTTGCTGGGAGGTAGATGCTGGATCGGGACTCACTTGGTTGTATCTCCTCTTGGACTTTCTTATCATATCAATAAAACTATTTGAGTTTCTCCTATATGCTTGTATATCAATGATGCTTTGCTATATTTGCATGTTTAGTTTATATCTGATCCTAAACTAGTTATGAATGTAAATCTATGTCTTTTGTGTAGTTTTCCTCTCTTGTGATCTTGCAGGAACTTGGTGAAGCTGGACCAGTGAAGGAGCAGGCAGCGGGAAGCGAACAAAAGAGGAGAGCAAGTGGATCGACAAACTAGCGGAAGACACGGGTTAGTTACATCCTTCTTCTCTATTTACATTTCATAAAGAAGAATACGAAAATAGTTTTCCTTGTTTGTTGCTAAGGCACTATCACACCTTAGAGTGGGATAGGGGCATTCCGAATGGATACTTTTCCCAACAACAGTTCTACCATCCTAATGTTGTGGACAATCTCTCCTATGATGCTCACCTCCACAAGTCGAACACTACAAAGGCTTCCAGCCTTCACCCTTATTCTGCTCCTCAGGTCGAAGTCCTTGTCCTGTGTCGGAGGCATTGAACTTCTTAGAGGGCGCTACATTGCTCGCTTCTTGTCCCATTTTCCTTTGTTCTTTACATTACCTTTCCAGTCCATCTTAGTCTCTGATCTGAGCTCTAATTGCTCATAGAAATGATTTAGCTTTCGAATGGCCTCCTCCAATGATCTAGGCTCATCAAACTCAAATCCTATCTTTGAATGCAATTGATAATCCACTAATGAATCTCTGAATCTTGGCCTTCTCCTCCTTGAGGTAAGGCAAATACCTTAACAACTCCAAAAATATGCTAGTGTACTCCTCATCTTTCATCGATCCCTTCTTTAGCTCATATAATTATTTTGCCTTGTCATTAAAGTGTCTCTGTGATATATACTTCTTTGGGAATAGCCTCTTTAACTCACTCCAAGTCAACTCCTCCTCATAAATATCTCTGATGTTTTTCACATCTTCCCACCAAATATTTGCTTTAACTTTGAGACTAAATGCAACTATTCTAGATTTCATGTTCTTTGAATAATCATGCAACCTTAAGAACTTCCTCATACCAAGAAACCATGCCTCTACATCCTCTGATTTCTTCATCTCTCCATCAAATGTATGTGGCTTTTCTTTCTTAAACTCGCACAGCAAATATCCCATGTCACTCCTCATGTAAGGATGATAACGATGCTAATCATAATGCCTGTCAAAACCATAACTAAAATAGTACCAGTGTCTATCACCTCTCCTATCCAAAGTGTCCAAGAATCTACCATCTCTATTTATGTCCTCTCTATCTAACTTGTACTCATCATGAGACCTGTTGCCATATGTCCCATTAGTTATGTCCTCCTTCTCATGGATGATTCGAAGTGGTCCTTGTTGCTGCAATTCTGAAAAACTCTAAAGCATCACTACATTTACCTCTACTTGTTTCTCATGTGCCTATATGATTATGTCATTGTTTGCCTTACAACTCCTTATTTATGCCTTCAAGCTTCTCAATGTGTTTGCCAAATCAAGAGACTGCCCAACACCATGTTGCACATCTAATCCATAGGGAGAGTCTCGGCCATCTTGGTAGCCATCTTTGATATTCTTCCTGCAAGGTATATCATGTCAGCTAAACCAAATCAAAATAAACCAGTGTACCTTAGCATAATTTGGAGAGGATACCTCGTCTGCAGGATCAACAAATCAATGTAATACATGTATAACATAATCACGACAACATATAGAAATATAACACATAAGCATATAAGAATATAAGAATATAACCATCATTCTAGCTAGAGTCCAGTCATCAATGCATGACCATATTAACTACACATACCATGACCTCATGCATGACAACAACCACCACATCACTGTACACTTGACCACATGTGAATACTAATGTGCATAAAAAATGCATAATCAACCATACACTCATGACGACACACTCCACAACGACACCATCAACTTCCCATGGCAACCTCACTGCAACCATAACCCATACCATAGAAATGCAACAAGCACATGGTCTTACAACACAAGAAACACATATGCAACCGACATGAATGCATGACCAACACACAACCCATCCAGTCTGAGGGGTGAACCATGCTTTGATACCAATATGTAACACTCTCCTCGCTAGGGAAAATTTTAGGGGCTAATATTTGCAGGTGGGCTAATTTTCCATGTTTTTTCCAAAAAAAAGATTCGCCAATTTCCATTTTTTCTAAAATTGATTCACCCACATTTTATAGTATAAAATTATTTTACCTTAAAAATCACCAAAATTTTATATAGACTAATATAAAATCATTAGAAATATAAATATTTTTACATTAGTGTATATAAAATTTTGGTGATTTTTAAGGTAAAACAATTTTATATTATAAAATTTGGACGAAATCATTTTTAGAAAAATGGAAATTAGCGAATATTTTTTTTGTAAAAAGCATGGAATATTAGTCCATCTGCCCCTAAAATTTTCCCTGCTAGGTACTAGTAAGATTTTCCAAGGTTTATAACTTTAAGATAAACTCCCATCCTTAATTTTTTCCTTAATCATCCCACATCTACCCAAGTAACTGACCAACCAAGGTAAACATGTGATGAAAAGTTACTATGATATGATTCGACTCCCTATGTGTCAGTTAAGGAAGTGGAACTGGCAGAACACATCACACAGAGCTTCCACATGAGAAACATAACTCCCAAGAGACATTCCAACCACTCAGGTAACCAACCCCTAAGTCCAACTTAAGTTTTAGTGCATCAAACCCTTGGACACTCCCTTGATATGGACCAGGGTACATCTAGGAGGCTCTGACGCTCCCACAACAACGACAAGTGAGTGTCTTCCTAGTGTTGTGCCTGCGACTCCTGGATTTGTGCTGCATTTTTAGCTCCAGAGCCCAGAACTCAATGACACCTTCGGAAATTAAATTCCATGGCAGAACAAAGATACATTTGCAAAAACATCAACAAGGATTAAACTAGACCCCTCCTATCCATGACAGACATTTCCTCAAACATGTCACAATTATGAAAGCTATAGGTCTTAATAATAGAACTGAGCATAGGAGTCTCGTGCTTATTTGAAAATCGCTAAGAAGCATTGGCGCCTCAACACATTAACTGAAATTTCATCTATTAGGCCATAGATACATTGTTCATTCATTTACAAGTAAAAATATTATGAGATCCATACATAGCCACTATCATAATACATGTTCATAACCATCATAATAACAATAGAAATACATAGAAATACAAAGGAAAAATCATCCATATAAACCAGTATAATACTCATGAATTAACAAGGAGAAATAACCTCATATTAATGATGCAAATGCCAACTAGGTCTAGGACTTCCATGAACCACCCAACCGTAGACATGGCTGAGCCAAATCTCTCTTCAGCCAGTCACCCCCATTCCATATTCTAAGCATGAATGTGGGATCTCATGGAACAATCCATCAAAACCGAACCAGGGTTTCCAAAGGCCAAGCCATCTCAACCATCAAATAGTGATTTCACCTCACGGTTGAACAACACAAACCATCACCAAATTGATATTTACCATAGGCTTCCAGGGCTCCAGAGCGTTTGTTCCATCCAAGGCTTCCAAGACTAGTAACTCAACCCACAACTGCCGCCAGGCTTCCAGATCGTTTTTCCAGCCAGGGCTTCCAGGACTAGTAACTCAACCCACCAAGGGCTTCCATAGTGTTTTTCAAACTAAGGCTTCCAGAACTAGTAACTCAACCCAAGCTGTTACAGGGTTTCCAGAGTGTTTGTCCAACCAGGGCTTCTAGGAACTAGTAACTCAACCCAAGCTAAAGGAAACATGAGAACCAACTAGAAAAACAAAGAAATGAACCCACAACACCATGGCTATCCCAGAAATGGAAAGGATAAGAAAATCCATTGTCAATCTAGACAATCCTCCATGCCAATGATAGATCATGACCAAAAAACCGCATGCATATACCATGCATACCAAAATTAGTGAGGAAAACATACATGAAACTTGGTACTTGCAAGAAAATGAGTTGTATTTGTTGATCCTGATGTCCTCTTGTGCTTTCCTTCTCTTCCTTTGCCTTCTTGCTCCAAAACTTTAAGTATTCCACACTCCTCCAAGAGTGATCCAAGAAAACTCTAAGTGTCCAAAAGTATGAGAGAGAGAAGAGAGAGCCCCAAAACCAAACCAACAAAAGTATGTTAACTAATCCTCATAAACCTTTTTATTTATGAGGCCTCCATTTTCTTCATTTTCCATTATTTTCCTTCGTTTTCCTCCTCACATGCAACCTGTGACCTTTCACCTTCCTTTTCTCCTAATTTCCATTATTTTCATAAATAAATGTGCCAAAATTTCATTTTGCCTTTCCAAAGCCTTTGTCAATTTCCTTAGCCATTAATCAATCACTAGTGATCCCCATCACTATACTTCTTCCCAACATTCATCTTGGAATATGTGTCCCATCAACTGGCGTTACTATTTTTCCTTGATCAAATTTTACATGGACTTTTGACCAGAGCTATTACACTTCCAGAGCTTCATCCACAGGTGTTGCTCTTTCTGTTGTAGCTTCTTCCTCTGATCTGATGTCATCTCCAACCTCAAGGTCTCACTTCCTGCTGGTCTCCATGGCCTCTAAATGAGCTTGCGGCCTCTATATCTCTTCTTGGAGTTCTACATTATCTATGGGTCTCCCTCCACGACCTCACGCTCTTCTTTCTCACATTGCCATCTCCATTTACCATCACTGTCAAATGCAACTCTGCCATAGATGTGGCTCTACCTCAAACCCGCTTTGATACCAAAAATTTGATGGCACAAGGTAGATTGAAAGGCGAAACTAGCTCAAACTTAGCCCAAAGAAAACTGGTTGTAAGCGCTGCAAAATATTTTCATAGCGCCCTTTTAAAAAACCTGTAGGCATTGCGAAATATTTTTGTAGTGCTTCTAGAAACTTGTTTTTTATTTTATTTTGGAAAGGTGAAGCAACTTGGTTCTCTTCCAAAACGGCATCTCATTGCCTTAACATGCCTCCCACGCGCAAGGAATGATCTCCCTCATCTCCCTTACCAAGTGTTATGCTCACTCTCCCAACAAAAAGGTGTGAGCACTCAGACCAGAGGCTCTGTTTCAACATTCAAACTTACTCAGATTCCCATGCATCCCTAGTCTTAAATTTCATGGCATGTTCATCTGCAAAGGTAACAACATGCAGGAACAAAGTCACTATTAATCACAATTGATAGCATACAACAATTTGATTCAACCTATGGATTTTGATTCAAAGTGAATTGTATCACTTACAATCCCATTGCTATACAACTATGCCATTCACACAGGAACGAAGGTCTCTCTGTTTTCATAAAAAGGAAAATATATCAAAATGAAACAACAAGACTACAATTTCATAGAGAATCACGAGCCCTTTCTTCTCCTTCCTCCTCTCTCTCATTTTCTCCATGCATTCATTCTCTTTTAAAAAAACCCGCATGGGACAACCAAGAGTCAAGAGTGATGAATCATTTCATATTCTCTACAAACTAGGAAACTAAAATCATATTTACAATAGAAAAATATCTCCACTTATTAAAAAAATCAAAACTCCCCTAAATTAAATATTTAAAACTCTAACAAAACAACCAAATTGTTTTCCATTATTAAGATGTGGCCAGTCCACCACATTGTTAAGCTCGCTCCATTTCTTCACCTCTCAATCTTGGTTTAAAGCTCCTACATCATTAATCATTCCTAAAGCTCCACCCTGCAACATCAAATTTATGATGATTGTAGCATTATGATCTATGCCTTAATCTTTTAGCTGGATGGAATCTTGTAATGATCTGTGTTCATGAATCAAAATTTGTAGATCTACCAGTATATCCTAATTATATTGGGCCTTCATTTTCAAATTTATCACCAAATTAGAGGGTCGAACCCCAAAGAGGAGTGACTTCCCATTTAGGATATTCACAAAGATTTAATAAGACTCCTCTAGATCCATATTTGATTTCTACAAGAGATGCCTCTGATCATAAAAAGGGAGAGACTAGATTCGAGATCTAGATTGAAAAAAACCAGAAACCCACTTCCAAGTCCATCATACATATGCCATTTGAATCAATCCAGATTCAAATTCTTAGAGGTGAAGAGAAAAAATGCTACACATCCTCCATCCCTATCAAACATTAGATCTGTGAGATGCCAACCAGATAATAGATCTGTGGAGATATGGAGAAAATCTACAACCAAGGTGACTATTACGATCACTACGAGTTCAAAAGGATAGCACCCTAGACGAATCCATGACAAAAGAGCCTCACTGTCACTGCTTATCCAAACATCTCTCTCCTTACTATTGTGCAGGTCAATGAGCAAGCCATCGACCTCATCACATGGCTGGTCTACATAGAATTTCATAACCAAAGGAACAAAGGCGTCACTATACAGATGAGAACCTAAAGCCGAAAACCTCACACTGCAAAAAATCTCCATCGTTTTCCCTATGATTTCCCAAATTAAAAAAATACTTTACATTCTAAGACGTATGTGATTTAAGTTATAAGAGATTTTCTTTCCTAACCTATCTCATAATGATTGCTAAATTAGAGTAAACAAATAGAATTATTAATATTTTTTTTGAAACTTTCTGTATTTCCCCTTATTAGTTTAAAGTATGCCACATAAACTATTTTACAATAATATAATAAGAATAGAAATTGAGGATTGGATGCATAGAAGCAATCAATTCAGGGATGGCGACAAGAGCTCTTGCTTGTTATTCACCGGACTTGTCATTTTGAGTATCAAATAAATTTTTAAATGAACAATATTCACTATTTAACTATTAATTTCCGAATCAAACTTATGAAAAAAACGAACACATATATCTGAGAGTTCTGACTCAGACAAACAATTGCCCATGAAGATGGAAGGAGAAGAAATGGCAATAGTAACGGTCGCTCCTAGTCAAGGAGGATGGCGAAACATGGAGAAAAAAAAAGGAAAAAAGGGGAAGCTAAGTGATTTTTATCACTGATGCTTATCCCCAAAAAAATTAAGTAATATCTATTTGTTTTTTCTTGTTTGTGCGTCAGTCGAAAGGCTGAATTAATGGAATGCCCTAGGGCATCTACAAAATGTAATTTTGTTCCTTGGTTTTTAGGTTGAATAAAATTATGATTTTTTCTTCAAAAAAATATATATTGATTTCTAAAATAAATTAAATAAACAATAAATTTAATGTTTATTGATAAATATTTATATAAGATTTACGAAAAGAAAACAAGCCATGACATAAAAAATATTACATTTGAGTTTTAGTTTATCATTTTGTTTGTGTCAAGGGCCAACTTTCCTCTAATTTATTTACCATATGGTCATACCATCCATACTTATATCTTTCTTCTCCTTCTTCCTAATTTCTATCTAACCTTTTTCATGAGACATCAAAACAAATAGTTTTGAAGCTAATGAAATATATAGTGATATTACTACCATTCCCTACGCTATTTGTCCAAAGCGATTTTTTACTTCTCTTTGTTTTTTCTTTTAAATTTTCATTTTCTTTTGCCTTTGACACTCCCAAAGAAATTTCACTAGGATAAGATAATTTCATATTCAACGGAGGCACTTTTTCGATCAATGACAAAATTATCTCTAACCCTATCATGTGGTCAAACAAATCCATATACCATATCAAGTAGCTCTAAATTGTATGTATTATTAATGAGTGTTGGAGTACCTTGTTTCTTAATATTGGGATCCTCTTTAGAGGTGTAACGAGGGAAGTGTTGGGATCCTCTTAGGGGTGTGATGGGGGGTCAGAAGGACTATTACAATAATAATAATGTGGTCATGATATTCATTCAATTTAAGGTGGAATAGGTCCATTATATGTTTTGTTATTATTAAATAAAGTCCACCATTTAGTTAGAATGGAATATATGTAATGTGGCCTCATTAAAAAAGATCCACTAGGTAATTAGCAAATGGATATGATTAGGGTTCTCTGGTTATTTATGGATAAGGTTAGAATACTCCTTATGGAGAATGCATTGTAGATTATTATATTGGAGCTTAGCTCACTGAGAGATCATCGTCTAAGAGACAAGTGAACATGAGTAGATACTTTCATAAAAACATCACTGTATGGTGTTGTCATATCTTAAGGGTTTTGATATTGAAGAAAATGTTGAGCATTTTGATATATTGCGAGTGATTCAATTTTAAGTGTTTAGGATCAATAACAAGTAGTATTAAAGCTCATTCTTAGATCAAAAGGGAATATTTTTTTTCTTTATTTTATAGATATTCAAAAGGAAGATAGGACCATTACACTCGGAAGATATTGCTAATTTAAAACTAGTCTTATAGGGTTTTTTTAGTGATGGCCATGAATATTGTAAAACAAATATCTTTTGATAGAATGTTCAGATTACAGCTAAATGAACCTTAGATGATTTTCAGTGCTTTGATTTGGTTTACTATATATGATATATTTTTGCAAAATATTCAATGTGCTACAAGCCTTGCAATTTTTCAACCTCAAAACTCTGTTAGAACCAAAGAACTAGAATGTTGAGGAACATGACATGGGAAGATCGAATGAAATTGTTCCAAAACCTATTAAATCTATTCGAATGATCCAAAGAAATATGGAGGAGACATTCTATCAATTGAAAAAGTCATATCATCATCAATATGTATTTTATCATCCAAGGAGAGTGTACCCATGACATACATTCCTAATATGATTTAGAGGATGCTTCTGAAGACTGATACATAGATAGTTTTCATCTCTTGGAAGACAACTACTTTCAAACTTTATGTGACAAGTCTACTCCACCTTATGTAGGGAATACCATTAAGGAAATTCAAAAGCTAATTTTCAGTACTAGTTTTCAACATACATATTCTCTAGTAGTAGTGTTCCTTCCAAAACTAACACTAACCATTTGTAGTTATGTGGATGATCTTATGGATATGGATGATTCTATTTATTTGGATAGAAATGAATATGGTGACCATTTAAAGCACAATACTTAGTGATTCATTGAGCTCAAGATTCATTTATTAGGAGTCAACATGAGCACTTGGACATGGGACCGAAGTTTATGGCTAAGCTTATAGGACTACTTCAACATTGTGATAAGTACTTGTATATAGGACCTAAGTTTATGGAGAAACTTCTTGGACTACTTCAAAATTCCTAATACTATTTTATCATTTCAATCAACACCTATACATGGGACCCTAGTTTATGGTTGTACATCCTCATCACAAGTGTCAAGCATTGAGGACAATGCTTTTAAAAGGGGAGTGGAGTGTTAAGATCCTCCCTAGGGGTGTAATGTGGTGTCAAAGATGCCATTATAGTAATAATAATATAGTAATGGTGGCTACTCAATGTAACATGGACTAGGTCCACTATGCCTATTATTATTAAAGAAGGCCCACTAGTTAGTTAGCATGGAATGAATGTAATGTGGCCTCATGAAAGAAGGCCTACTAGGTAGTTAGCAAGTGGTTATGATTAGGGTTCTTTAATTAGCTATAAATAAGGTTTGATTCCTATTTATGGAACATGCATTAGAGATTATTGTATTGGAGCTTAGATCGTTGGAAGGTTTCTCCTTCAATGAGGCAAGTGAACAAGAGTAGATCCTTTAATGAAAGGATAATATATGGTGTTTCCACATATCAATGGTTTTTATATTGAATGAAATCTTGAGAAATTTAAGAGAAAATATTTGTCAACTTAATGTTCAAAATAAACAAAATAGAGAAAGTGATATGTGGGTTCAATTACGTTGTTGATACTACTCATTCTAATATCTCAATAAATAGTTGATATCTTATTTCCAAATAAACCAATTTTCAGACCAACTAGCTTGGGATATATTACTTGATTGAATATAAATAGTTAAAGATCACTAGATTTAACTACTTCCACCCACATGTGTTTATTAATTGCTTCTTCCACTAAGTAGGTGTTGAAATTTGTAGCTATGGTTGGTCTTAATAATTTATATTTTATCCCTTGTAACGTACAAAGAATATTTAATACATGTTCTTCATGTCATTTTGATTATTTATCCCTTGAAAGAGTTATTGTAAGACATGTTCTTCATGTCATATTTAAAAGAGAAATATTCAAAACTTGAAATTTGAATTTTTGGCTCCAAGATAATCATGTCATCCCTTCCTCAAGCCAAGTCAGCCCCAATGAAGAGACATAACCATTCATGAAGGCATAACACTATATAACGGAATTTGACCTCCTCCACAAGAGAAACATTCGATCACACATAAGAAATGCATCTTTTGGGCATCCAAGCGAAGGATAAGAAGGACAAGGAGGACAAAGAAGAAGGACAAATTTCATCTCTCTAGATCACATCTCTCTTTCCTAGTCCGTAGATGTGTTTTTGGTTAGTTTTTTGGGAAGAATATTCTGGACAGACCAAATTTCTGAGTTTTTTGGCATATTCTGGGGGCTGAATTTCAGCCTAGGGAAAATCATATCATGCCGAGTTGCAGAACATATTGGGAGGATTGGATTGAGGGCTAGAGACCAAGTTTGACCATTAACTTGTTAGCATAGTTAACTAGTAACATTAGATGTATCTCTTGTTGAACTTAAGAAATTCTTTAAGAAAAAAGTTGTTGGGTTTTTCCCCTAAGTGGGTTTTCCCAGGGTAAATCTTGTGTTCTCTTTGTGCATTGTGATCTCTATTGTCCTTTTGGTTTTATGGTTGAATTTATGAAGTGTAATTGCGTAATGAAAAATTGGAATTGTTAAAAGAAGATCTATATCATTAGAAGTAATTATTAGTATTTCAATATTATTGTGCTTATATCTATTGCAATTGAAAAATAAACAATAGGTTTAGCTTTTATTTTTTGCCATGGAAACATTTTCCATTAGGTAATAAGTTGATGGGAAACTTTGCTTAAAGAAAATGCTATATAAGAAAGCTATGTGTTCATATTCTAATAGTTGTAACTAGTTATGGTCCTCATACTCTAACATGATTTCTTCAAGGAAAATACTTTCTTAAATCAACATCAAGGTTGATTCAAACATTGGTAGAGGATTACTTGACCCCATTCAGAGGGCCCAACATAATAAACTCAACCTAAATATTACCAATGACTATGAGAGAATTTTTATTCCAAATTCCCAAATAGATACTAGGTAGTGTTTACCCATATCATAATCAATAAAAGTGATTCAAAATATGAATTGAAACCAAGAGACCACTATATCATAAAGATACTTGACTGACCCATAGTATAAGGAACTACTTCATTAATAACAAAAGCATCCATCTTTGTGATATATTTTAAAATTAAAAAACCCTGGAATACCCTAGTAGAAGGGTGAAATGCTTAACCCATGAGAAAATCACCCCAAGCATCATGGACCCAATCCTGAAGTTCTTTTACCACAAGACATACACCATTAAATTTACACATCAACCATTGTTGAGAAGTACTTTCTTCCTCTTTGAACTAGTGGGATATAACTTTATAACAAGAATGCAAACAACATTCTCAATACAAAAATATAAGATTGGGGGATTGCCTAAGAGAAAAATATACTCAAAGGAGGAGCCCTTCTTAGAAAAAGGACATGTAAAAAGAAGTTCAATTAACATTGATTATTTTTAGTTTTGTCGCCCACATATCTTATTTTAAGAAAAAAAATCATCATTATACTAGGTCATCATTGTTCTACCACAATTATGTCCAACATTCTTAACATATTCCATTATTTCCTTCCCTATTCTCATCTTCTTGTGTTTTCCCTAATATAGCTCTTTCACTCAATAAGATTCAACCATGGACATTGTTTCAAAGTTGACAAACATTAAATTAATGGAATAATAGTGCACCATATAAATTAAATAATTGATAAATGTCAATAAGCATCAATTCATAATAAGAATCACAACACTTACTTCATAATAGATGCCACATTGTTAGAAAAAAAATAAAAACATAAAGTAACTAAATTACAACTTCTTTATTATTAATTATGAAAAAAATTAATATACAGGTCAAATATATATACATTTGAAAACACATGGAACAATATTCTTATTACCACGGGGATTCTTAATCTACACATAGAATTTGTTACAATACCATGGCTTATCAATATCACATGCCCAAAAATCATAATTCATTTCACATGGCACTTGCTCATATACCATTTTTTTAAATTAATAAATTTATTTGAACCATTCTATATCCATCTTAACTCTCGATCTATCAAGTGTCGAGAAGGATCAAATCTTCCAAGGTGCAAACCTTTTTTTATAGTGAAAAACTTGAGGAAATGTTTGCATCTCAAGAGATTTGATCCCTCTCGACGCTTGATAGATCCAAAGTTAAGATATATATATATATAAGTTTGTTATAATTTTTAAATTTTAACTTTATCATACCTCTCCAATTTTTTTAGTTGTTGAATTCAAAATGTTACGTAACATTACAACATCTTTTCTATAATAGGTTGGAGAGCCCCTTTTCATGTAAAAAGTAGAAAGGGCATAACTAATTTGGAAATAAATATCAACTTTTGATTTATATATACTACTAAGAATATTTTGGAATATTCTGTAAAGATTAAATTCTTACCATCCACCTAATAATTATTAATAATTAAATTTAAAAATTTAAAACCCTTTTCCAAAATAAACATCCACCTAATAATTATTAATTATCAAATTAAAATTTTAAAAATCATATTCCAAAATAAACATCCTTATTAACATAATAATAATAAATATTATATCAATTTTTAAATTATTTTTTTTATAAATTTTAAATAATTCCACTAAATATTGTTATCGATATAAATAATATTATTATGTCCATAAAACTTGAGCTACACCATCCACGTGATATTTAAATAAAATACAAGAATACTAATCAACATAAAAACATATTAACTCTTACATCTTATTAAATGCAATTTAAAATTTCAATAAAACTTGAGCTACACCATCCAGCTAGGTTTTTAGCATGATATTTAAATAAAATACAAGAATATTAATCAGCATTAAGACATATTAACAATTACAACTTATTAAATGCAATTTAAAATTTGGCATGATATTGATAATGTTTTAAGTGCACGACAAAGTATAATAATTTCTTCTCATGGAACATATTCTCTCTTTCTGAGTAAATACAAAACCATTTAATTTTTTTATATTTGTATTATTTATTATGTATTAGTTTAAGTTTATTTTAATTTTATATTTATTAAATATTGGGAAAGATCAATTTTTTTTCATTCTAAAAAGATTTACATTTTAAAAGATTTGATTTTTTCTTATATATATATTATTTTTACATAAAAGTATTATTGGCAAAATCACAGATTGTCAAAATCTGAAGCCCGGATCTTTAGTAATAAATTTACTAATTTACTTAAATTTTATTTTTATATAATTTGATTAAAACAAAAAGTTTACATAATATAACATTACAACATCTTTTACTTATTTAACTAAAAAAGCACTAACGCAACAATATTATATACTTTTAATTAAATATAATTTTTTATTCTTCTTAATATTAATTATTATATAATATTATAATGTTAACCTGGATAATATACTTATGCTCATAATATAATATTATGATGTTAACATTGATAATATACTTAATTTCAAAATCTAATTTGCATGAGAAGGTCCTTGTTGAGTACATTTAATTTCCTCTCAATTGAGTACAATATTCTACTGCTCCCTACAATATTCTATATTCTAATCATTGAATAGGATATAATCGTTAAATAATATTCTTCCACCCATAATTTAATACAATAATCTTCCATCATATTAAAATAATCTTCCATCATATTAAAATATTCTATCCTCTTGATTATATTCTATATTCTAATCATTGAATATGATATAATCGTTGAATAATATTCTTCCACCCATAGTTTAATACAATAATCTTCCATCATATTAAAATATTCTATCTTCTTGATTGAATGTTATTTTTTTTGGTAAGAGCTAATCCAATATTCTCCACCTGATCCTAGAGAATATGAAAATAAAGTGGCTAATCTTCCATCATTTATTGACTATGAATATGAATAAAGTGGAGAATATGAATATTTTATCTTCTTGATTGACTAGTATTTTTTTTCAAGAGCGCATTCAATATTCCACTTGATCCCAAGAATATGAAAATAAAGCAATTCTTATTATCAAACTCTACATGTAAAGAGATAAACTCTACATGTAAAGAGATACGAGTCATTGGTGCCAACCTAGGAGAAAGAAATTTTATGGGGATTTTTCAAACATAGTGATAAGATGGAGGGTCCTTAGTATACACAAGACATGTGCATTGTTGGTCCCTAGGTGTATGAGGACAAAACCATGCATACATACTCTGATTATAACCTTCACTTTAACAATAAAGAATCTTAATGTATTAAAAAATTCTAATTATTGTTGGATGATTATATATAAATTATGATTATATATAAATTGAAAATATGTAATTATAAAGAACTTTGGATTATATATATAAAAGTTTGATTATGTATATTAAGAGATTCGTTTAATTGATTAGTGTTAATGTTATTGGGTATTTGGTTAATTTTATATTAATAAGTTTTTCATTTGAATTTCTTTAGGTAGGATACACTAATTTATGTTAATAAGTTTAGTGAGGATGTTATTTATAAATAGGTAGGATATACTAATTTATGTTAATAGTTTGGCGAGGATGTTATTTATAAATATGGGGAGACTATGACAATTTTATTAATATTAAAATCAGTGAAAATGATTCAAAATATAAATTGAAATTAATATTTTATTGTCACAAGAAAAGACCTAATATTCTCAAAGAACTTACTTTATGGATAAAAAAACATCCATCTCTATGAGAATTTTTAAAATTAAAAGCCTTAGCATACCCTTAACACAAGGGTTAATCAATAAAATTGGAATTCAGTTATCTTTGACTATAAATGATCATATTATTGTGCATTGAGAAGTATTCCTCTTCTTCCTTGATCCACTTATCTCAATTATTATGAAATGACATATCTCATACTCCCTTTGTCTAAGGATGCTAGTGATAAATATGGTAGTTGGCTTTCTCTGTGAAGGTTGTTCAAAGACGTTTTTGATAAATATAGTAATTGGATTTGGCTCTTAGTAATATGTTGTTCATTTTGCAATATGTTTGATAATAAGATTGTATTCAAAATCTAAGGTGTGAAATGGTATTGTGGAGAGCTCTCAAAATATAAGTGGTTGGTTTAGAGCACCACTATAAGTGATCTTAAGATGCGCATAACCTAATCCAATAAACACAACACCTTAGCTTCTTTTGCCAATAATTTTATTCAATTTTGAAAAAATACACCCAAAATGACATTTCAAACTTGTTCATGACTCTTTGGTTTTAAATACAACCCACATCAATTTTTTTAGTTCTTCATATTATAAGACATTACATCTACTTTATCTAATTTTATTATATTTGCAAATAAATCTTTGAACATTTTCAATATCTTTATTACTAATTATATTAAAATAAAAAAATAATTCTTCGTAATCATATCATAAGACATTACATTTACTTTCTCTAATTCTATTATATTTGCAAATAAATCTTTGAACATTTTCAATATCTTTATTACTAATTATATTAAAATAATAAAAAAACTTAATCAATTAATAAAATATTTTGATAAACTAATTAAATTATAATTATAATAATAACTTATATTTAATTTTCCATGCATATTAAAATTGTATATAAAATTTATTGTTCTAAATACTTTTACTATCCAAAAAATTTAAAATTGATTTTAATAAAATTTTAATTAATTAATTAGATTATTAATGTTATTATTAATTAATTAAAATATATTTTTAATGTAATTTAATTATTATTATTTTTATTGTTCACTGGATGTAAAATAGATGATTGTAGGTATTCTATTAAGGTATTTTGTGGTGTAAAAGTCAATGGTTCAAAATTTTATGGGCAAAAATCTAATCATGCTAAGTGCTACTATGGTCCAGAATATGATCCTCAGGTGATTTTGATGACTTAAACACTCTTAAATCACAGTTACTTAAACCACAAATTAATAATATAGACACCTCAATACTAACATAAACTAACCAACAAAAATTATCACTATCTTTATCAACCAATTAAAAAAAATAATAATATAATCTTTAATTTTTATTATAATATCTCAAATATCTTCCAATCATGATGAGACTCCAACAAACTAATTAAATTATCAATGTCTTTATCAACTAATTCAATGCCCAACCTAATATCAACGTCCTTATCCAATAATTCAATGCCCAACCTTGTTAATTTCTCCATGAACAAAGACATCTAAAGCACAGAGTTCTCCACAACTTGCCGTTCTAATTCAAACAAGTCATTATTAACAACACATAGAGGATAACCCACGTTGAATGTTGCCCATGTTGGCCATGTGTGATGTTGTATGGGTTTGTATGTTTTTTTTGAATGACACGTCATAATCAAATAAGGTTGGCCATGTGTGATGTTGTATGTTTTTTTTGAATGACACGTCATAATCAAATAAGTGACGTGTTATAATAAGTGACGTGTTATAATATTTTTATGATATAATTATTGTTTTGATAGTATTTAAGTGTATATATTGTTTTTAATAATAGTTTAATTTTCGTTTATAAAATAAAGAATTTATATGCAGGATAAAGAGATTTGTGGAGTTCTCTAAACTGTATCCATTGTCGTATGCTTTAATGTGATGTATTGATTTTAGTTATCTTTCCAAACCAGTATACTCCTAATTTCATAGTCATATATTTCAATAAGTGATTATTACCTCTTAATTTAATTATCCTATGTTGTCATTGAATTTCAATTTTTACGTTCAATGTTTCAAATTAATTTTCATTTTCATATTCAATTACATAGTTTTAGGTTGTCTATGGAATTTGTTTTTTAGATCTGGAATGATGCGTCTGAATCAAATTTTTATAATATTTTATTGATATAATTATTATATTGATAGTATTGTGTATATATCGTTTTTACTAATAATTTAGTTTTTGTTTAGCAGATAAAGAATCTATATGCATGATAGAGATATGTATGGAGTTCTCTAAACTGTGTTCGTTTTCATAGACTTTTATATGATGTATTGGCTTCAGCTAGTTCGTTTTCCTAGATTTTTATATGATGTATTGGCTTCAGTTACCTTTCCAAACTGATATACTTCTAATTTCGTGATCATATATTTCAAAAGGTGTTTATTACCTCTTAATTTAATTATCCTATGTTCTATTTTTTTATTTATTATGTTTTAGATAAACTTTGATAATATTTATTGAAGTTATAATTATATATATATATATATATATATATATATATATATATTATTAACCTTTTTTTAATATTGTGTTATCACTTGTGTTTGTAATCACTAATCGTGGTTTAAGGATTTTATTAGTATTTATTGTACTTGATTTGTCTTAGATATGAATTTTAAATAATAATAAAAAGTCAAAGAAGTCGAGGGTTTCAACTTTATAAATATAAAATAATTTTTGTTAAATGATGCCTAAGGCGTATATCAACCACATTTATTAATGTTGTTGTGCTAGTGTGATAATTTTCACCATACAGTTCTAGGATTAAATTTGGTCATATGCTATTTCGCAACACTTTGACCTAATAATATTACATTCTGAAGTAATCGAGGCTAAATAATGTAAGCCTTCATGATAAACATATATCTTAGGGGATTCAATATATCTAACACTATCATTAAGGGTAAAACAACAATAACCAAATTTATGGGCTTGTCCCATTTAAGGAAGACATGTTTTTAGGATTATAAATTCTACGATGTTTTGTGTGGATATGTAATATTTAAAATTTAATTTTAGTGGTTATATTGGTTATTTTTTTAATAAAATTATATTGATTTTGTTGTTGTAAAAATGTGATTATTGATTTGATCAATTTAGTTTATAAAGATTATATTTTTTTAAAGTCATATTTGATAGTTTTTTTTATTCTTATTTTGTAAAGTGATGTTATTGATAATAATCTTTCATTTTCAATATTTCAAATATTATATTTTATAACAGTGGTCTTAACAATTTTGTAATGTTGCACACGAAAACATTAAAATCGAGCTTCAAATAAAAAAGTGATAACAAAGGCAACATTTTTTTTATTTATTTATCAAAATTATAATTTCTTTGAATCCATGTTTTAACCAGCTCTACCATTGCAACCAAAACTATAAATCATTCCTATATTCACAAGTGACAATCGAAAAACATCTATTTTTTCTCAAGATAAAAACTTACAACTTCTTTAAAACATATGGTCTTGACAACTGGTACCCTTGCAACCAAATCTTAAAATCAAACCCTAAACTTGCAAAAAAAATTGTTATTATTAATAATATCCCCTTTGTGGGGAATTTAAAATTGCAATATTATTTAAACTATAGCCAAAAACCCAATACTATTGCAAACAATTTTTTTTTTAAATGAATAAAATATAATGGAAAATGAAAAAAAGAAAGAAGGAAAACCCAATTTAAAAACATATATATAATCATCTCAATGTAATCATTTGAGAGAGAGAGAGAGAGAGAGAGAGAGAGAGAGAGAGAGAGTATTGAATCTATATATGAAAATTAATATATTGATATGGTGGGGAAATTGTTGAGAGAGAGAGAGAGAGTATATTGAATCTATATATGAAAATTAATATATTGAGATGGTGGGGAAATTGTTGAGACATTTAAGGTTTCAAAGAAGTTAGTTATGAAGGTTTTTCTTAACGAATGGATAGGGTTTATTGAGGTAGGGAAATCTGGGCAAGGTTGTTTTTTGTTATTGCCATAGGCTTGACACAACGGTTCTGACAATTGTAGTAATGTTGGAATATTAATGGATTTGCATGAAGTGAATTACAAGGACTTGCTCCCAAGTCTTATCCAGGTGTTCTACACAGAAGGTGAATTTAATAAATATTGTCACAAATCTCAGGGGAGTCTCTAGATTAATCACAACCCTTCATCATGTAAAAGTGGTGAAGATTGTGGGAGGGAAGACATAATGTATCTAAGAAAATATAGCCCACGGAATCAAGGCATACACATGTAGGTACACATCAGAGTTCAAGTTTCCTTATCTAATTGTATTTCCACATTCGAATTGTAGAATCGTACTAGCGCTATAATAATTTCCACTGATCCTCATAAACTCAACCCAAAAGTATTTGAGTTAAGGTTTCCATCTACGAAGAAGCAATGCATTAATTCAAAGAAGGAAAGTGCAAATGGTAGTAGGTCAAAATCTAAAATTTAGGAGATTTAGAGCTTTATAGGAAAAACTTTAGTTGTCTAGTTTAGTGTTAAAGTGGTTCAACTTGCAACCCTCTAGGGTTATCTTGGAAGAAAATTAAAGTCCCATGCCATATTTCACTCCAATCTACCATTTCTCCATAAGAGGTTGGTTAATTTTTATTTTCAGGAATTCCGAGAATATGAAGGTAATTCTACACCAAAAAATAAATTTGGGTCTATTAAGCTTGGCCCTTAAGGATTGGTTTGGTGGAATTCAACCCCAAGAGTGAATCAATAATGATACAACATATTTGGGCCATTCTTCTGAGCTTACCCTTGCCTTTTTGGAGAAAGGACATCCAAGAATTCATTGGTAATAAGATTGGTAATTTTCTCAATTTGGAAGAATATTAATACTTTAACCCTGATCATCAATGGGCTTGTTTAAAGGTTGTAGTAGACGTAGTGAAGGATTACTTGAATAAATTGAATTGTTCATGTTCAATACTTCTTGGTTCCAATTGTTTATAGGAGGATTTTCTTTCATATGCCTTTTGTGCCATGAGGTGGTGCATGTCCAGACAAAGTGTAAATTCGCAATGCACACCAGTATATATTTTTTAAAAGTTTGGAGAAAGGAGCAAATGGGTGTTCAAGGAGATTTGAATGCATGTCTTCCCCCTCTAGAATAATAAGCTAGGACCCCCATTCAACTCTTGATCATTTTTCTCTATTTCTTATAGCATAAAATTTATTCTCCTCCTCCTCTATCTCCTTTAAAGGAACAAGCTCAAAATTCATCAACTCGGGATCCTTGTCAAGACTTGAAGTTCCCATCCCTTTCTAATAAGGATAAGGATGACTTGCCTCCTCTTGTTCCAGCCAAATATATCTCCCCGTTCACTAACTATCCTGCCTCTACTTGTTCAATGGTTTTGGTGATGCCTTCTTCATCCATTAAAATGAAGGTTTTCTTCCTCGTGAATTTCGGAAGGAACAAAACCTTTTCACATTCCCATTCTTGAAAAAGTAAATAATCTCCAACATCTTCTCACAAAACATTTATCAAATCCAATATGATTTAAATTTTAAATCTAAGTCAAAGTATAACTTTTCTATTGAAGGTAATCTTGTGTTATATAAGTCTCCTAGAGGTGGGTCGAGGGGATGTTGGGAGGAAATATTTTATTTTTATCACCCAGAAACAAGCCAAGAAGGATATCATGTCTGGAATATAGGCCATAAAGATAGGGCCCTTAGAGTGTGTAAATCATTTGAGAGGGTGAATCATAATCATCTTGCCATTCAATCCTCATGGGGTTTAGGATTCTGCTAAATTTTAATCCTTCAAAAGGTTTGTTAGAGTCTATTCACCTAATATTATTCTCATCCAAGAAACAATTTGTGTAGGATCCAAGGTGTTGGCATTATGATTCAGGTGTTGTCCTTGATGGCAAACTCATTCAGGTGGTAAATCAAGAAGGACGCAGGAAATATGTTCAGCAAGTGCGTCCCCGCAGGTATACCATACAGAACCCGCGTCCAGGGACGCAGGCCAGCCGTTCAGGAGGTGCGTCCGCTCAGTGCACACATTTCAAGGCAGAGAAAAGCACGTGGGGGTTTCTTGTGTGGTATCTAGCCGACGGTTTTGTGTTTCTATGGTGTCGGCTCGTGGTATTGTTCCACGCTTTGGGGAGAAGCTTGCCTATATAAAGCAAAGGAGTTCATTTGGATTAAGCATCATCTTGGTGGAACATCTCTTGGTGTGATCTAGTCCAAATCTATAAGGGCAAATCTTCTAATGGACTACGATCTATATGGCGCATGATCAGATCTGTGGATCTGAGTGTTTGGGTTGGTTCTGAAGTCCTCTTATCTTCTATATCTGAAGGGACGCAGATTCAGTGAAGGGAAAGTGCGCCGGGACGCAGTACAGTAAAGACTCAGGTGCGTCTCTGAGGCAAAGGACGCGGCGCGACTGTGGCATTGGGTGCGTCTCTGAAGCGAAAGACGCGGCGCGATAGTGTTTCTGGGAGCGTCGGTCGCAGAAAAGCAAAAAGGAACAGTGCGTCTGCACGCAGAACAGCATAAGGTATACTGCGTCCAGTCGCAGGCCACAGAAAGAAAATATGCGTCCCTGTCTTAAGATGATCTGTTGACTGTATATTTCTGTTCATAAGGTGTTCTGGGTTGTTTATGTAATTACTGATCTGATATCTGTAGTAGACTGTATCTGTTGTATACTTGTTGATCATTTGATTCTTCATGAAAAGAAGTAGGGGGTTGTAGCTCCCTTCCAGGAGAAACTGGAAAACGAGAAAGAGTTGTAGCTCTTTGCAGGTTGCAGCCTGCGTGCTGGTAAAGGACTGCACCAGTACAAAATCATTGTAAAAAGAATTTCTTGAAAGAAGATAGAGACATATTGCAGCAGGTGGTTTTTCTCCCGCATTGGGTTTCCACCTTACATCTTGTGTTCTTTGGTGTGACTGTCTATTTTCTTTATTCATGCTCATTGTTTTATGGTACTGATATGCAAGAATATTTCAAAAGATCAAATAAGGAAGATTTGGTAAATTGCTAGATAATACTGATTCACCCCCCCTCTCAGTATTATTTCCAACAATTGGTATCAGAGCAGGTCCTTCAGAAAAGCTTGATCGCTTGAAGGTAGATCGTTCATCATGAGCAACTACGAGAGAGAAGCATCAATCAGGCCACCCGTCTTCGATGGGACAAACTTCAATTATTGGAAGGTAAGAGTTACTGCATATCTTCAATCTCTTGGTACAGAAGTTTGGAACATTGTAGAATCAGGCTATGCCTTTCCTTCAGCTACTCCTACAGATCCAGCTGAGAAAAAGCAGTATGAAACAAATGCAAAAGCAGTCAGTACTCTATTAGGAAGTATATCTCAAACAGAGTTCATGAAGGTCATGCACTTCAAATCAGCAAAAGAGATATGGGACAAAATGATCACTAGCTATGAAGGAGATGAACAGGTAAAAGAAGCTAAACTTCAAACTCTCAGGATTCAATATGAGACTCTCAAGATGTATAATGATGAAAGTGTGGCTAATTATTTTCTTCGGGTAGATGAGATTGTTAATTGTATGAAAAATTTGGGTGAAGAAATAAAAGAGACTATAGTAGTTCAAAAGATTCTAAGATCTTTATCCCCCAAGTTTGAATCTAAAGTATCTGCAGTAGAAGAAAAGGAAAATCTCCGTGTTCTCACTATGTCTCAGCTGCATGGAATTCTAACTGCTTATGAAATGAGAAAGGGAGGTCCATCAGACAGAAGGGAAGCTGCTTTTAAAGCATCAGGCAAAGAAGATCACTATGAAGCAAGTCATGTTCCAGAAGAAGAGGAAGAAGAATCAAATTTTGTCAGAAATCTTCAAAGAGGTTCTGGAAGGTTCAGAGGTAAGCTACCTTTCAAATGTTTTGCTTGTGGAAGAGTAGGTCATTATGCTGCAAAATGCTCTTATAAGGATAAAGGAAAGGAACCAGTTAGATGGAACAAGAAACAAAGTGCAAATAAGAAAAGCTACTACACCCATGAAGATAGTGATGGCTTATCAAACAGTGATGAAGATGAACAAGGTAACAAATATAGATTGTTAATGGCATTTGAAAATGATGATTATGAGGATGCTGTAGATGTGGATAACCTTTATGATGAAATTACTAGACTCAAGAGATGTATAGAAGAAAAGAACATGATTATTGATACTCTACAATTTCAGATTGATGAAAAGGAAAAACATCTTGAAAAATTAGAAGGTGAAATTGTTGGTCTTAGAAAAGAAATTGAGAAAACAAAAACTATTAATCTCAAGTTTGTCAAAGGATCTGAAACGTTGAATGAGATTATCAGTGTGCAGCGGTCTCCACTAAATAAGACAGGTCTGGGCTATAATGGAGAAACTTCTCAAGCATCCACTTCAAAAAGTTATCTTGATGCAGCAAGAAGAAATGAGCAAGAGCACAAGGAAGATCATCAGGTAAAGCAGGGACAAACGTCAAACAGAAACTATCAGGGGCAATCCAGCTTAAGGGTGAACAAAAGCCACAACCAGCCACAGGTAAAATCTTCCCAATTTGGTTCAAGAATAGATGAAAATAGAAATTACAATCAGTTGGCTGGTAGATTCAATAATCGCAGAAACTTCTTCAATGGACAATGCTTTTCTTGCCATAACTTTGGTCACAAAGCAGCTCAATGTGTTGCGTATAAAACAATCATGACTAGGGAAGCTCAAAAACAAAGAAGTATGACAGGGATTACAAAAAGGACCTATAACAATTTTTCAGCTCTTGAAAATGAAGTTGAATGCTCTATTTGCAATAATTTTGGACATGAAGATTTTGAATGCAGAAGCAGGTTTCCGGAAAGAAAGGTACAAGAACAAAAAAGGGAACAAACCTCAGGCACCAAAACATGGAAAATAAAGGAACCTCAAACAGAAAGATGTGGGATAGCATTCTATGCAGAAGGACAAGAAAATCTATGGTACATTGACAGTGGATGTTCAAAGCATATGACAGGTGATAAAGAAAAACTTGAATCTTATTCTAATTTAGAAAAGGGAAAGAAAGTCTCTTTTGGAAATGATACTCCTGCAACTATAAAAGGAAAAGGTATTGCTCCTTTAAAAGAAGATGTTAAGGCTGGAAATGTTTTGTTTGTTGATGGACTAAAGCATAATCTTCTAAGTGTAAGCCAGATGTGTGATCAAAGAACCGAGGTTATATTCAGATCAAATGGATGTCTTGTTCGTGATCTTGATACAGGTAAAACAGTTCTCAAAGGAAAAAGAACTCCAAATAATCTATACATATTTGATGAAGGACAACAACAATGCTATCTAAGCAAGGATGAAGAGCACTGGTTATGGCATCGAAGGTTGGGACATCTAAGCTTCTCACAAATAAGGAAAGCTTGCAAATATCAGGCAGTTCGCGATCTTCCAGATATCAAAATTCCTGACAACACCATATGCAGATCATGTCAGTTTGGAAAACAGACCAGAACTAACTTTCCAGAGAAAGAAGGATCAGCCAGCATGCCTCTTGAGCTAGTACATACAGATGTATGTGGACCATTCAGAAAAAGAACACCTAGAGGAGAGGAATACTTGATATTATTTATTGACGATTTCTCCAGGTTTGTTTGGTTAGGACTTATGAAGCACAAAGATGAAGCTTTCGAAAAATTCAAATCCTTCAAAGCTTTGGTTGAAAATGAATCAGGTCACAAGATTAAGTGCCTCAGATCCGACAGAGGTGGAGAATTTACTTCAAATGAATTTTTCGATTTCTGTGATGAACATGGGATAAGGAGAGAATTTTCTACAGCTAGAACTCCTCAGCAAAATGGAGTAGTGGAAAGAATGAACAGAACAATCCAGCAAATGGCTCGTGCTATGCTTGATGAATCAGGAACTCCTGCAACCTTCTGGGGTGAAGCTGCACATGCGGCAGTTATTATTCTCAACAAGACAAATGTCCGAGTGAACAGCACTCAAACTCCTCATGAGCTCTGGAGTGGTAAAACTCCTTCGGTAAAGCACTTCAAAATCTTTGGGAGCAAATGCTATATCAAGAATACTGAGGAGCAGCTTGGCAAACTTGATCCTAGAGCAGATGAAGGAATTCTTCTTGGCTACTCTCCACATAGCAAAGCATACAAATGCTACAATAAAAGACTTGGCAGAATTGTTGACAGCATTGATGTAGTGGTTGATGAGAAGGGATACATTCCTAGGCAAATACATCGTGAAGACATTGAAGAAGATGAAAGCTACCCTCAAAGACAGAATGATGAAGAAGAAGAACCGCAAGAACAATCTCAAGAAGGACCTCACGAAGAAGCAGAAGAAAGAACAAGAATAGAAGAAAAGACTCCATCCAGATATGTTCAAAAGAACCATCCAGAATCTCAGATCATGGGACAAAAAGAAGCAGGTATACAAACTAGAAGAACAGTTGCAGAAGCTTCAAGTTATTTGGCATTACTCTCCTCTACTGAACCACAAAATGTGAAAGAGGCATGCAAAGATGAATGTTGGGTGAAAGCAATGGATGAAGAACTTGAGCAAATCGAAAAGAACAACACTTGGGAGCTGGTTCCTAGACCAAAGGATAAGAATGTTATCGGAACAAAATGGGTTTTCAAAAATAAATTGAATGAAAATGGAGAAGTAATTAGAAACAAAGCCAGACTTGTTTGTAAAGGGTATGCACAGCAAGAAGGAATAGACTTTGAAGAAACTTTTGCTCCTGTTGCAAGACTTGAGGCCATCCGAATGTTTCTTGCTCTCTCAAGTTGTCAGAACTTCAAAGTATTTCAAATGGATGTGAAATCAGCCTTTCTGAATGGAGACTTGGATGAAGAAGTGTACATTGAACAGCCAGATGGTTTCATTCTTGGAAACGATCCAAATCTTGTATGCCGATTAAAAAAGGCTCTCTATGGTCTCAAACAAGCTCCAAGGGCTTGGTACTACCGGTTGGACAAATATCTTCATCAACAAGGTTTTTCAAAAGGTTCAGCAGATAGCAATCTTTATATAAAAGTTGAAAATGACAAATTACTAATACTTGTTGTGTATGTAGATGACATTATTTTTGGCAGTAATGAAGAAGCTATGAGTCAAAGCTTTGCCTCGGTCATGCAGAAAGAATTTGAGATGTCCTTGCTAGGAGAACTGACATACTTCCTTGGTTTGCAAATCCAACAAAAGAAAGGAGGAATCCTTTTATCTCAAACCAAGTATCTCAAGCAGATTTTGAAGAAATATGGCATGGAAGATGCAAAACCAGTATGTACACCCATGGTCACAGGATGTAGTCTCAGTGCAAATGACGAATCTGCAGCAGTACATCAACCAACCTACAGATCTATGATTGGAAGTCTACTATATTTGACAGGTACCCGACCAGACATCATGCATGCAGTTGGAATAGTTGGAAGGTTTCAGGCAAATCCAAAGGAGACTCATCTTCAAGCAGTGAAGAGAATCTTCAAATATCTTCAAGGGACTCAAAATTATGGCCTATGGTATCCTAGAGATACAGATCTCACTCTTCATGCTTATACAGATGCAGATTGGGCCGGAAGCGTGGATGACAGGAAAAGCACAAGTGGTGGTGCATTCTTTATGGGTCCCAGACTGGTATCTTGGTTCAGCAAGAAACAGAGTTCAATTGCCTTGTCTACAGCTGAAGCGGAATATGTTGCTGCTGCATCTTGTTGCACCCAACTTCTTTGGATGATGCAGACTTTGCAGGATTATCAAATCACTTGTACACCTCCTATTCCTATCTTATGTGACAACACAAGTGCAATCAGCATCTCAAAGAATCCGGTTATGCATTCAAAAACCAAGCACATACCAATCAAGTACCATTTTCTCCGGGAACAAGTACTTGAACAGAAGGTCAAGTTGGAGTATGTTCCTTCTAAGGAACAAGTTGCTGATATTTTCACCAAACCATTGCCCAGGGACACTTTTGAATACCTCAGGCAAAAGCTGGGGGTTGTTGATGCATCATCTCACTGTTGATCATCTTCCTATTGATGGTATAGGCTCAGGGGGAGCACATAATGCATTGTTGGCATTATGGAGAAGGAGATCTTGGAAATAGCTGCAATATGTCTCTGTCTCCTTCATGATGGATTTCTGGTTACAGATCTGGAGAAGCATGAGCATAGGGGGAGCATACCCTTTGCCCTTGATGTCAAAGGGGGAGAATGATGAAACTGAAGATTATGTAAGCTGAAGATTATGTGGTTGCCATCAAGTCCAAAGGGGGAGTTTGTTGGCATTATGATTCAGGTGTTGTCCTTGATGGCAAACTCATTCAGGTGGTAAATCAAGAAGGACGCAGGAAATATGTTCAGCAAGTGCGTCCCCGCAGGTATACCATACAGAACCCGCGTCTAGGGACGCAGGCCAGCCGTTCAGGAGGTGCGTCCGCTCAGTGCACACATTTCAAGGCAGAGAAAAGCACGTGGGGGTTTCTTGTGTGGTATCTAGCCGACGGTTTTGTGTTTCTATGGTGTCGGCTCGTGGTATTGTTCCACGCTTTGGGGAGAAGCTTGCCTATATAAAGCAAAGGAGTTCATTTGGATTAAGCATCATCTTGGTGGAACATCTCTTGGTGTGATCTAGTCCAAATCTATAAGGGCAAATCTTCTAATGGACTACGATCTATATGGCGCATGATCAGATCTGTGGATCTGAGTGTTTGGGTTGGTTCTGAAGTCCTCTTATCTTCTATATCTGAAGGGACGTAGATTCAGTGAAGGGAAAGTGCGCCGGGACGCAGTACAGTAAAGACTCAGGTGCGTCTCTGAGGCAAAGGACGCGGCGCGACTGTGGCATTGGGTGCGTCTCTGAAGCGAAAGACGCGACGCGATAGTGTTTCTGGGAGCGTCGGTCGCAGAAAAGCAAAAAGGAACAGTGCGTCTGCACGCAGAACAGCATAAGGTATACTGCGTCCAGTCGCAGGCCACAGAAAGAAAATATGCGTCCCTGTCTTAAGATGATCTGTTGACTGTATATTTCTGTTCATAAGGTGTTCTGGGTTGTTTATGTAATTACTGATCTGATATCTGTAGTAGACTGTATCTGTTGTATACTTGTTGATCATTTGATTCTTCATGAAAAGAAGTAGGGGGTTGTAGCTCCCTTCCAGGAGAAACTGGAAAACGAGAAAGAGTTGTAGCTCTTTGCAGGTTGCAGCCTGCGTGCTGGTAAAGGACTGCACCAGTACAAAATCATTGTAAAAAGAATTTCTTGAAAGAAGATAGAGACATATTGCAGCAGGTGGTTTTTCTCCCGCATTGGGTTTCCACCTTACATCTTGTGTTCTTTGGTGTGACTGTCTATTTTCTTTATTCATGCTCATTGTTTTATGGTACTGATATGCAAGAATATTTCAAAAGATCAAATAAGGAAGATTTGGTAAATTGCTAGATAATACTGATTCACCCCCCCTCTCAGTATTATTTCCAACACAAGGCAATTGAGGTTTTGCTGTTGTGGCTTAAGGATTGGTTGTTTAGTGCCTTGGATGTGAATGGACAATTAGGGGGTATCCTTATAGCATGGAGACCGAGACTAGAGGTGATCTCATCATCCACTCCAAATTCCAATATTCATGTTGACATTATGATCAAGGAGTTGGATATTGTACTTAGAATCTTTAATATCTATGGTCCTTACTTTGAACAAAGGTGATTTTAGAAGGCTTTGTCCTTGTGGGGGGATTGTGTTGGCCTTTACATCCTTATTGGAGGTGATATTAATTTTATGCTCTCTCTTAGGGAGGTTTTGGGAACTCACTCCCACTTAAACCCTCTAAGATATTTCTTATCCCATTTGATCAAAATTCATCACCTAGTATATCTGGAACTGACAAAGCTCATCCTGACCTGATGCAATGGTCGAAGAGGAGAAGATGGATTTTTGAAAAGATTCAATAACTTTTTTCCCTTGGATTCCCTCCTATAAGGAGGATGACTCATAAAATATTTGGATAGGTTATGAGGTATATTAAATCACATGTCGATTCCTTACAATATTGATAAGAAATATCAAATCTAGCCTCCCCTTTTAAATTAAAAAATGTATTGATATTAAAGGAGGATTACAAGAAGTTTATCATCTTGATATGGTGTGTTAAGTGAAGTTATAGATGGAAGGGTTATGATAAATTTATAAGTGCACTATATTTGGCAGAAGAACATGCATGTCAACCTAAGGTGCAATATACTCTTTTTTAGTGTTGACTTAGGAAAATTCTCAAATTTTCCTATAGTAAAAAAAAGTAAATCGAACTGAGCATGCATGGAGATTTTATCTTAGTTCGAATTTAGTTCAATGAAGCAGTTTGAATCAAGTTCAAAAGGCCAATTCGCTTGAATTCAAAATGTCATTTAGACTTGAGTTCAGTGAGGTAGTTCGAATTGGGTTCAAGGAGCTAGTTCGCTTGAGTTTAAGAGTAGTTTGATCATATAAAGTGAAGAGCACAAACTTGGTGAATCATATCATTATGCACTAGTGATAATTTGTGTTTTGAGCTTAGGAAAATAGTTCCATATCAATGCGCGAGGTCAGGGACAGCACATCACTTAAGGAGGCCGAGATAGCTTGCACAAGGAGGCAATTCATCTTGTACAATTGGTAAAGTTGCGGAAGAGAGAGGCATAATTGGTTTTGGGTGTGTGGGATTTGTGTTGAGGAACAAAGAGTAAGAAGGGAATTTTTCCTACGTGATTTGTAATTAATTACTAAGATTTTTCTGAGCAAATCAATAAAAACACAAATTAGCAGGTTTTCCTTAGTTGGGGTTTCCGGGGTATTTCTAGTGTTTTGTTAATTGTATTCTTCTGTCCTTATGAATTTATTTTCTATTGCAAATTCGTTAGAATAATTAATATATTTGATCAATGAATTTCACAATTCAGTTTCTAGTTCTTGCATCTCATAATATTATTCAAATCATTTGTTGGGTATTAGAAAACTAACATAGTATCAAAGTTATGGATTGCTTGAAGAATAGAAAGTAGTATATTTTTCTTAGAAGCGAGTGACAATTGCAATGCAAAGTGCATAATTTCCATAAGGGCACAAAAAAAAAATTCCCCGTGAAATCAAGTGCACAGGTGTTTTCTCTAGCAGGATTGCACAAGGGTGTTTCTGAGTAGTTCGAGTTAGAGTATGACCTACTTGGGTTTGATATTTTAGGACCACCTTGATGGGGCCTAAAATTTATTCTCTTGGAAGGAGATGATTAGTATAGTATTAGAGGAGCAAGGAGTTTGGTAATTTGTGGAGAGTCCACTAGTCGCACCAGTGCAGCCTCGACAATTGGCCCAGCATAATAAGAAGGACACAAATGCTAGAAGAATAATCCTTTAAGGAGTCAAGGATCACATCATACCTCACCTTTTCGGAAAGAAGAAAACTCAGACCATGTGGAAAACTATCTTAGGCTTGTACCAGGGTACAAGTGAGGTCAGAAAGATGGCAATCCGAGATAATCTTAGAAATATCAAGATGAGTAAGTCAAATTCCATGATTTCTTACCTAACCAAATTCACCCAAGTGAAGGACGAGTTAGTTGGGGTTGGGGAGATAGTCTCAAATAGAGACCTTGTTAGTTGTTCACTACTGGGCTTTCCCAAGTCATGGGAAAACTTCATTGATGTAGTGAGTGTCATAGAAAATATGTCATATTGAGAGTCGCTATGGAGTGATTGCATGCAAGAGGAGATCTAAAAGCAAGCTAAATTTGGCTCTCATGCAAAGACTGAGGAAGAAGAAAAATTTTCCCTAGCTGGAAAAGGAGGCAAGGCCAAAATCAAGAAAAACGAAGGAGAGGCCGAGTCCAAATCAAGAGGAAAGAAGAAGAAAGATCTCAGCAAAGTGAAGTGCTTCTCTTATCATCAATTTTGGAACTATTCCACCAAGTGTCCAAACATCAAGACGTGATCTAAGAAGGATCACATGGAAACATCAATAGAGGTGGAAGAGTTCACCTCTTAGTTTGAGAAAGAGTTTTCTCTCATATCTTGCATGGCAAGCTCAGTGTCCAACAATGTATGTTATATTGATAGTGGAGCATCCTTTCATATGACCAGGAACAAGAGTTACTTCAACTAGTTGACAAAGAAGGATATGCAGTTTCATATAGAGATGGGAGATTATGGAAGGTACTTAGCGTAGGGTGTGGGTACAGTCAAGTTTGTGAGGGAGTCTAAAAAAATATCTCTACTTTAGGGATGTCATCTATGTCCCAGGGTTGAAGAAAAATATGGTTTCAGTCTCAACCTTGGAGAGAAAATGGTATGAGGTTATCTTCAGTAGAGGGAAAGCCTTCATCAAGCATCTCAAATTCGGAGCAATTAAGAAAATTGGAGTTAGGATGGAGAACCTCTACAAGCTACAGTTTGAGACAAAAGTGGTTGTGAGCAGAAGAGAGATCAATGTGCATATATTTGACCTTAGGGAGCTCTGGCATAGGCGTTTGGGTGACTTACACCATGGAGCACTAAATATTTTGAGGTAGATTATCGCAGAGCTACCACAGTACAATGTAGATCATTATGACATGTGCAAAGGTTTCTCACTTGGAAAGTATGTCAAGAAATCCTTTCTTGACAGAGACAGTAGGGTCAATAACATCTTGGAGTTGGTACATTCAGATGTATGCGAACCATTTTCCTCTCCATCCCTGATGGGATACAAATATTATGTCACTTTTATTTATGACCACTTGAGAAAGACATGGGTCTTCTTCATGAAGAAGAAAGATAAGGTCTTCTCGAAGTTTATGGAGTTAAAATCCTTGGTAGAGAACTAGACTGATATGAGAATCAAGGCGTTAAGGTCGGAAAATGGTGGGGATTACATATCCAACGACTTCAGAGACTTGTGTGCCAAGAAGGGCATTAGGAGAGAGATCATTGCACCTCATAACCCTCAACAAAATGGGGTGGATGAGCGAAAGCACTAGAGCATTGTTGGAGTGGCCAAGGCTATGTTTCATGACCAGGGGCTACTCATGCTTCTTTAGGCAGAGGCTTGCAACATTGTATTCTTTTTGCATAACAAGAGTCCACTTAGGCCATTAGGAAAAGTCACACCAAAGTAGTATTTCACAAGAAATAAGCCTGATGTGTCTCACTTCTGGATTTTTGGTAGTCTTGTTTATTGCCATGTATCTTCATATAGTCGAAAGAAGTTAGAGCCCACAACAGAGAAGGGAATTCCTGTGGGCTACAACAAGACATCTAAGGTGTATATGGTGTATATCTAAGCACTTAAGAAGACAATGATTAGATGTGATGTTAAGTTCGAGGAATGAAGATCTATTAGGAATTCCTTGGAGCATGAGTAGGGTACAACACAAGAGGAGGAGTAGGAGGCTTAGTCAACTCCTCATACTTCACCACAGTCAGTTTTTGGATAGGCCAAGAAGCATGCAGATGAAAAGAAAGTGTTGGTACAAGAGAAGAGGGTAGAGCGAGTGGACCCTAATTAGATAGTGACTCACACTACAGGGATAGTTTGAGGCATGTGAGAAGACGATTTGATTAGGAAGGGTCGGGGAGAGTTGGACCTCCCAGTACCACATTCAGATAGAGTAAACATCCACAAAGATATACGAGGTACATGGACCTTATGACTAGGGTGATAGACTAAGAGCCTTTTGGTTACAAGGAGGTAGCTTCTCAGCAGGTTTGGCATGATGCTATGGTGGAAGAGTACTCTTCTATGACGCAAAATGATGTCTGGGAGATAGTGTCAAGACCAAATGGAAAATCAATTATTGGATCACGTTGGGCGTACAATATCAAGCATGCAATTGATGGGAGTGTGGAGAAGTGTAAGGCTAGATTCATCGACAAATGGTTATCTAAAGTTGAATGAATTGACTATGATGAGACGTTCAGACCAATGGCCCGATATTAATTCATTAGGATTATTCTGGCGATTGCAATGCAGATGGGGTGGACAATCCATAAGATGGAAGTGAAGACCATCTTCCTTAATGAAATTGTTGAGGAAGATATATATGTTGAGCAACCTAAGGGGTTTGAGACTTTCAACAGAGGCACATTGTGTTTGCAAGATGAGGAGAGATTTTTATGGGCTTATGCAGGAACTGAGGGCATGGTATGCCCATATAGACAACTACCTTCTCAGATTCAGCTTCGCCAAGACTGAAGCTGACCCTAACCTATACTATATTGTAGTTGAGGGCTAGCCTCGAATTCTTGTGTTGTACATTGATGATTTAATATTGATAGGGGACGAAGAGCTCATATGTGACTACGAGAGAGAAATTGCAGAAGAGTTCGAGATGAAAGCTATAGTTTTGATACACTATTTTCTTGCGTTGGAGGTATGGCAAGGTGATGTGCAGATATTCTTGGTGTAGGGTAGATACCAACAGGAGATTCTCAAGAGGTTCCACATGTAAGATTGTAGGCCCATGACCACGCCTCTAGTAAAAAACTAGAGGAAGGTAGATATTACCATAAGTGAACGACTAGATGACACTCTATACATGCAACTCATGGGTTCATTGATGTATCTTGTGAACACACAAACATTTACTTTGTAGTTAACAAATTAATCAAGTTCATGGTTGAGTTGGCTAGATTGCATTGGGTTGTTTCCAAGCACTTGTTGAGGTATCTCAAGGGCACAATAGATTATGGATTTTTATACAGGAGGTTAATGGAGTGATTCTTCAGGGATTCACAAATAAAAATTGGGCTAGGGGTTCACAGACAGGAAGAGAACTTCAGGTTTTTCTTTCATTAGTTGGTATGAGATTGTTTCTTGGTTTATTTGGAAGTAGATATCAATGGCACTATGTATATTTTCCTTGTAGATTCAAACTGCTAATGTAATTTACTAAAACAATAGACTTGAATCTACTTTACTCATCAATGGAAACAATTAATTGATAGAGAAATCACAACATAAACATGAGACAATATTCAATCACACATATGCACAGATATTTATCTAAGGGGAAATCAACTACTCAAAACCCCTTCATATATGTATTGCATTAGTTAGAAAATAGAGAAGAAATGCAATGCCTGCTCAAGCCTGAGAAACCTTGACACAAGTATAATTTATCTCATTGCTTCCTAGACAAGCCTTGTCCTATACTTTACCAATTTCCTACTTCCCCAAATCCCTAGTTCCTTGCATTGTTTCTTAAGGAATTAGCCCCCTATTAATTAGGTAAATCCCCATCTAGAATTGCACAATCTTTGTAGGCCTTTCTCTGACTGTGTGCACCGCTTGTACAACTCGGAAAATTATACAACTGATAGTACATTGCCCTTGAACTCCAATATCAACTGGGTAACTCGAGTTCTCTGCATGCATGAGATAATTTAGGTCGACTGATAAGTTAATTGGTTGACCATAGGTGAACACACCCCACTACTAGACCCTCCACTAGTTCCTCCAACAATTGAAACTAGTTTAACTCACCATAACTCAATTTAACTGATTTAAATTGTTACAACTAAAATTAACTCAACCTAGGATCCTAAAATTTAGGTATCGTTGCACACAACTAAATTTCATGCCCCTAACTCGAATTAACTAGGCTAACTAAGTGATAAAAACTATTTCAACTCAGTCAACTCATTCAAGTTGTCTAGTTATGTGGAATTTCGATTTTATCCTAATTTAGTCAAGGGAAAATTAAATTAGGAATTTCTTGTTGCATTTTCAACACTCCCTCTTGGAAAGAAAGACATTCACATCTACCCTGATCCAACACCTTTGGAATGTATTGCATTCAACACTTCTCTCTTTTGTTGATACTTCAACATCGCCTCCTGCTCTATTGTCAACACTCCTCTGCATTCAGTATCTTACTGACACTGATCCTCCTACTACTAAATATTGTGAACCCCTGTAGCAAGGGTAATGATTTACGAGACAAACACACCTCAATGGACCCTACCGAAAATTTTGAAACTCTCAGGACTATTGCTTTCATTGCCCCACCTCACACCTAGAGATATGGCTGCATGTGCTCCATCTACCCACTTGGCTTGAAATCTCCACCTGCTGGAGGTATTTGCTTGAGTGGATGTCTCCACTATGTCTCCTCTCTTATTCTCCTTTGGTGGCTTCTCCATAACTTCTTGAGGTTGCTTCTGAGGCTCCATTTTGAGAGGTAAATCATGCTCCCTCTCAACCACCAAGTTTCTAACCTTTTCCTTTCTCCTCAAATCTTTACATGCATCTTCTACCTCAAGTGCATAAATGTTCTTCAGTTGAGCACCAATCTAATTCACCTGTCCCATGGTTATGTGTCTCAGGAATACTTTCCCTTTGTTGAAGATCACATTGTAACCATAGTCTTCAAAAACTGAAACAGAGATTATATTCTTCTTTATACCTAGAACAAACAACACATCTTTGAGCTTGAGAGGGGATTTTGAATCCCTCTGAAAGGTTATTGTACCAATCCCGGTATTACTGTACCTTATGTCATCTCCAAACACAATGTTCCTCTCGATATTTATCTCCTCCAAGTCACTGAAAAATTATCTATTCCTTGTCATGTGAATTGAGGCACCACTATCCAAATACCACCCACTATCCATCACCGTTCTCACCATGCATGCAATGAGGGTGAAATCAAGCTCAAACTATGAAGCCAAAGTTCACCCGTTGCTACTACTTTAGACTCCTTCTTGTGTGGACACTTCGTGGCATAGTGCCTGAATTCATGACAGTTGAAACACTTGATTTTTGACAAGTCTTTCTTCTTTCCCTATTACCTAGAATCGACCTCACCTTGGGACTTCTTTCCCTTGGATTTATTTCCTTTGCTGACTAATGAAAAATCCTCTTCCACTTCTTTGGATGAGGTCCCATATCTGGTATTCTACCTAAAGTCCTCCTGCACCAAATTCGACCAAAGTCACTCCTAATTTGGTAGCTTCTCCCTCCCATTTTCTGAATCCTCGTAGTTCTACCAGATCTTGGGAAGGAATAGAAGGGATATGCTCATGAGATCATCTTCAACAAATATAATACCAATGTTCCCAAGTTCATCCCGACATTGGGTGGAATTTTTCAAGTACTATGGTATTATGTCATTCTTTTCCATCTTGATCTTTCAAAGCTTGTCCTTCAGTGCCAGCTTCCTGTGGTCATTGTGTTCTAAAATAATTTTGGCAAGGCTTGCCACATTGCATATGGAGTATCTTTCCCATTGAGATTCAAGACAACATTATCTGGAACTCCCTCCAATATGATCCTCCTCGCCTTTGCTACACATTTCTTCTACTTTGTTATATCTTGAGCATCATATGTTGGAGGCTTCGAGATATCATGATCTATGAATTCCTTTAGTTGATTATCTTCCAACACTGCCTCCATCCTGTCCTTCCAAGAAATATAATTTGAGCTACCCTCAAGGTCATACTCAAGTCTCAATCCATAGAATGACATCCTGCTAGCTCTGAAGAATTATATTGCAAATCTGATTCACCTGCAAAGACAACTTCGAATTCTTCTCTCTGATGTGATTCTTGCTCTGATGCCATGTAGATTTTCCTTGTAGATTCAAACTGCTAATGTAATTTACTAAAAGAATAGACTTGAATCTACTATACTCATCAGCGGAAACAATTAATTAATCGAGAAATCACAACATAAACAGGAGACAAGATTCAATCACGCATATGGTCAGATATTTATCTAAGGGGAAAGAAACTGCTCAAAACCCATTCCTATTTGTATTGCATTAGTCATAAAATAGAGAAGAAATACAATGCTTTCTAAAGCCTAACCAACCTCTGCACAAGTATAATCTATCTCACTACTTCCTAGACAAGCCTTGGTCAATACTTTACCAATTTCTTGATTTCCCAAGTCCCTATTTCCTTGCGTTGTTTCTCAAGGAATTAACCCCATATTAGTAAGGCAAATCCCCATCCAAAACTGCACAATCCCTGTAGGCCTTTCTGTGACTGCATGCACCACTTGTACAACCCAAAAAAATTATACAATTGATAGTACACTACCCTTGAACTCCAATCTCGACTGGGTAACTCTAGTTATCTGCATGCATGAGCTGATTTAGGCTTATTTATTAGTTAACTATTTGATCACAAGTGAACACACCCCACTACTAGACCCTCCACTAGTTCCTCCAACAGTTGGAACTAGTTTAACTCACCATAACTCAATTTAATTGATTTAAATTGTTACAACTGAAATTAACTCAACCTAGGATCCTAAAATTTAGGAATCACTGAACACAACTCAAGTTCATGACCCTAACTCAAATTAACTAAGATCACTGAGTGATAACAATTATTTCAACACAGTTAACTCATTCAAATTATCTAGTGATGTGGAATTTCAATTTTCTTCTAATTTAATCAAGAGAAAATTAAATTAGGAATTTCTTGTTGCATTTTCAACACACTGAGCTCAACTGAGGCCGAGTACATGACTACCAACTTCATAGCATGCAAGGCTATTTGGTTGAGGAAGCTACTTATTAGGTTGTTCAGTTAGAGGCTGGATCCCACAATCATATATTGTGGTAATCAAAGTGCTCTTTAAAAATCTTGTGTTTCAAGATCGCTCCAAGCACATCGAGATCAAGTACCACAATATGAAATATTATGTTCAGATGGGTGAAGTCAGACTTTAGTATGTACCTACAGAGGAGTGGATGGAGCTGGATGGATTTGGACTTTATCTGCATCTAGATCTGCACCTGCCTTTACCTCTGCTATTGACTTTCTCACAATCTATCGAATGGGAAGGAATGTAACTTCTTGCCTTCAACCTAGGACATGGGATGAAGTGATGATGCCCAACCTCTTCTGAAGCTAGCGAAGCCAGGAAATAATAGAAGTAGTGGACAACAGATATTAGAATACCTTACGTTGCTTTACCAACCCACCTACCTGCTAAAACTAGACCAGTTCGACCTAGACCTCTTTAGGAAGGAAGCCATGAGAAGTGGATGGATATGGAGGAACTAGAAAGATCGAGAAATGTGGAAGGTATGGGAAGAAGTGCAGTATCTTTACCAAGGTATTGACAAGAGGTAGATTCGTCTACTTCATAGACAAAGTAGGTGTATTACAAAACATCGTCCTCTCTAAAAGGGAGTCTTGATTGAAGTTAGAGATGGAAGGGTTCTTCTAAATTTAGAAGTGAACTATATTTGCATGAAGAACCCGCATCTAAGGTGCAATCTACTTTCTCTTAGTGTTGACTTTGGAAAATTCTCAAATTTTCCTATAGTCAAATATAGTAAATCGAAATGAGCATGCATGGAGATTTTATCTCAGTTCAACTTCAGTTCAGTTAGACAGTTTGACTTGAGTTCAAAAGGCCAGTTCACTTGAGTTCAAGATGTTAGTTAGACTTGAGTTCAGTGGGTTAGTTCAACTTGGGTTCAAGGATCCATCTCATTTGAGTTGAAGAGTAGTTCAATCCTATAAAGGGAATATCACAAACTTGGTGAATCATATCATTATGCACTAGCGAGAATTTGTGTTTTGAGATCAATAAAATAGTTCCATATTAGCACGTGAGGTCAAGGAGAGCACATCACTTAAGGAGGTTGAGCTAGCTTGCAGAAGGAGGCATTTCAACATGTATAGTTAGTACAATTGTGCAAGAGATAGGTTGAATTGGTCTAGGGTGTGTAGGATATTATGTTGAGGAAAAGAGAGAAAGAAGGGAAATTTTCCCAAGTGATTTGTAACTAATTATTGATATTTTTCTCAGCCGATCAATAAAAACATAAATTAGCAGGTTTTCCCTGGTTGGGGTTTCCTGAGTATTTATGGTGTTTTTTTAATTATATGCTTATGTATTTATGAATTTATTTTCCACTACAAATTTAGTAAAATAATCGGTATATTTGATCAATGAATTCATAGTTCAGTTTCTAGTTCTTGCATCTCATAATGTTGTTCAAATTAGCTACTGGATATTAGAAAACTATTATGAAATGACATATCTCATACTCCCTTTGTCTAGGGATGCTAGTGATAAATATGGTAGTTGGCTTTCTTTGTGAAGGTTGTCCAAAGACGTCGTTGATAAATATAGTAATTGGATTTGGCTCTTAGCAATATGTTGTTCATTTTGAAATATGTTTGATAATAAGATTGTATTTAAAATCTAAGTTGTGAAATGGTATTGTGGAGAGCTCTCAAAATATAAGTGGTTGGTTTAGAGCACCACTATAAGTGATCTTAATATGTGCGTAACCTAATGCAGTAAACACGACACCTTAGCTTCTTTTGCCAATAATTTTATTCAATTTTGAGAAAATACACCCAAAATGACATCTCAAACTTGTTCATGACTCTTTGGTTTTAAATACAACCCACATCAATTTTTTTAGTTCTTCCTAATCATATTATAAGACATTACATCTACTTTATCTAATTTCTTATATTTGCAAATAAATCTTTGAACATTTTCAATATCTTTATTACTAATTATATTAAAATAAAAAAAACAGTTCTTCGTAATCATATTATAAGACGTTGCATTTACTTTCTCTAATTCTATTATATTTTCAAATAAATCTTTGAACATTTTCAATATCTTTATTACTAATTATATTAAAATAATAAAAAAGTTAATCAATTAATGAAATATTTTGATTTACTAATTAGATTAAAATTATAATAATAATTTATATTTAATTTTCTATGCCTATTGAAATTGTATATAAAATTTATTGTTCTAAATACTTTTACTATCCAAAAAATTTAAGATTGATTTTAATAAAATTTTAATTAATTAATTAGATTATTAATGTTATTATTAATTAATTAAAATATATTTTTAATGTAATTTAATTATTATTATCTTTATTGTTCACCGGATGTAAAATAGATGGTTGTAGGTGTTCTATTAAGGTATTTTGTGGTGTAAAAGTTAATGGTTCAAAATTTTATGAGCAAAAATCTAGTCATGCTAAGGGTTATTATGGTCTAGACTGGATGTGATCCTCGGATGATTTTGACAACTTAAACACTTTTAAATCACAATTACTCAAACCATAAATTAATGATATAGATACCTTAATACTAATATAAACTAACCAACACAAATTATCAATATCTTTATCAACCAATTAAAAATATATATATATAATCTTTAATTTTTATTATAATATCTCAAATATCTTCCAATCATGAATGTCTTTATCAACTAATTCAATGCCCAACCTAATATCAACGGCTTTATCCAATAATTCAATGCCCAACCTTGTTAATTTCTCCATGAACAAAGACATCTAAAGGGTAGAGTTCTCTAATAATTTAGTTTTTGTATATATTATTTTTACTAATAATTTAGTTTTTGTTTAGAAGATAAAGAATCTATATACAAGATAAAGAGATGTATGGAGTTCTCTAAACTGTGTTTGTTTTCATAGACTTGTATATGATGTATTGCCTTCAGTTACCTTTCCAGACTGATATACTCCTAATTTCATGATCATATATTTCAAAAGGTGATTATTACCTCTTAATTTAATTATCCTATGTCTTAGTTTTTTTAAATGTTTTTAGATAAACTTTGATAACATTTATTAAAGTTGTAATGGGATTATATATATATATATAAAAGATTTATTCAAATTAATTCTATTAATTTTTTTTAATATTGTGTTATTACTTGCGTTTGTAACCACTAATCGTTGTTTAAGGATTGTATTAGTATTTATTGTACCTGACTTGCCTTAGATATGAATTTTCAATAATAATAAAAGTTAAAGAAGTCGAGGGTTTCAACTTGATAAATATAGAAGAGTTTTTGTTAAATGATGCCTAAGGCGTATATCAACCACATTTACTACTGTGGTTGTGCTAGTGTGATAATTTTCACTGTACAATTCTAGGATTAAATTTGGTCAGATGCTATTTTGCAACACTTTGATCTAATAATAATGCATTCTGAAGTAATCCAGGCTAGATAATGTAAGTCTTCATGATAAACATATATCTTAGGGGATTCAATATATCTAACACTATCATTAAGGGTAAAACAACAATAGCCAAATTTATGGGCTTGTCCAATTTAAGGAAGACATGTTTTTAGGATTATAAATAATGTATAAAATATTCTTATATTTTCTACAATGTTTTGTGTGGATATGTAATATTTAAAATTTAATTTTAGTGGTTATATTGGTTATTTTTTTTAATAAAATTATATTGATCTTGTTGTTGTAAAAATGTAATTATTGATTTGATAAAAAAAGTTTATATTTTTTTTTAAGTCATATTTGATAGTTTTTTTTTCTTATTTTGTAAAGTGATGTTATTGATAATAATATTTCCTTTTCAGTATTACAAATATTATATTTTATAACAGTGGTCTTAACAATTTCGTAATGTTGTACATAAAAACATTAAAATCAAGTTTCAAATAAAAAAGTGGCAACAAAGGGAGCATTTTATTTATTTATCAAAATTATAACTTCTTTGAATCCATGTCTTAACAAGCTCTACCATTGCAACCAAAACTATAAATCATTCCTATATTCACGAGTGACAATCCAAAAACATCTATTTTTTCTCAAGATAAAACTTAGAACTTCTTTAAAACTTATGGTCTTGACAGCTGGTACCCTTGTAACCAAATCTTAAAATCAAATCCTAAACTTGCAAAAAAATTGTTATTATTAATAATATCCGCTTTGTGGGGAATTTAAAATTGCAATATTATTTAAACTATAGCCAAAAACCCAATACTATTGCAAACATTTTTTTTTAAATGAATAAAATATAATGGAAAAATGAAAAAAAAGAAGTAAATCTATATATGAAAATGAATATATTGAGATGGTGGGGAAATTGTTGAGACATTTAAGGTTTCAAAGAAGTTAGCTACATAGGTGAAATCTAGGATTTTCTAGCATAAAGGTTTTTCTTAACGAATGGATAGGGTTTATTGAGGTAGGGAAATCTGGGCAAGGTTGGTTTTTTGTTATCACCATAGGCTTGACACAACGGTTTTGACAATGGTAGTAATGTTGGAATATTTATGGATTTGCATGAAGTGAATTACAAGGACTTGTTCCCAAGCCTTATCGAGGTGTTCTACATAGAAGGCGAATTTAATAAATATTGTCACAAATCTCATGGGAATCTCTAGATTAATCACAACCCTTCATCATATAAAAGTGGTGAAGATTATGGGAGGGAAGACATAATGTATCTTGAGACTTATTATTGCATGGAGGGTGGCGTTAATCACAATCATTCATCACATCTAAGAAAATCAAGCCAACGGAATCAAAGCATACACATGTAGGTACACATTGGAGTTCAAGTTTCCTTATCTAATTGTCTTTCCACTTTTGAATTGCAGAATCGCACTAGAGCTATAATAATTTCCACTGATCCTCATAAACTCAACCCAAAAGTATTTGAGTCAAGGTCTCCATCTACGAAGAAGAAATGAATTAATTAAAAGAAGGAAAGTGCAAATGGTAGTAGGTCAAAATCTAAAATTGAGGAGATTTAGAGCTTTATAGGAGAAACTTTAGTTGTCTAGTTTAGTGTTATAGTGGTTCAACTTGCAACCCTATAGGGTTAGCTTAGAACAAAATTAAAGTCCCATGCCATATTTCACTCCAATCTACCATGTCTCCATAAGAGGTTGGTTGAGCTTTATTTTCAGGAATTCCGAAAATATGAAGGTAATTCTACACCAAAAAAGAAATTGGGGTCTATCAAGCTTGGTACTTAAGGATTGGTTGGGTGGAATTCAACCCCAAGAGTGAATCAATAATGATACAACATATTTGGGTCATTCTTCTGAGCTTGCCCTTGCCTTTTTGGAGAAAGGACATCCAAGAATTCATTTGTAATAAGATTGGTAATTTTCTCAATTTGGAAGAAGGTTAATACTTTAACTGTGATCATCAATGGGTTTGTTTAAAGGTTGAGGTAGACGTATGTGAAGGATTACTTGAATAAATTGAATTGTTCATGTTCAATACTTCTTGGTTCCAATTTTTTATAGGAGGATTTTTTTTTATATGCCTTTTGTGCCATGAGGGGTGCATGTCCAGACAAAGTGCAAATTCACAATGCACACCGGTAGATATTTTTTTAAAGTTTGGAGAAAGAAGGAGCAAATGGGTGTTCAAGGAGATTTGAATGCATGTCTTCCACCTCTAGAATAATAAGCTAGGAAAGTAGAAGGTCCACAAAATATATACTTAAAAGGAGATCCCCCATTCAAATATTGATAATTTTTCTCTGTTTCTTATAGCATAAAATTTATTCTCCTCCCCCTTTATCTCCTTTAAAGGAACAAGCTCAAAATTCATCAGCCCGGGATCCTTTTCAAGACTTGAAGTTCCCATCCCTTTCTAATAAGGATAAGGATGACTTGCCTCCTCTTGTTCCAGCCAAATCTATCTCCCCGTTCACTAAATATCCTGCCTCTACTTGTTCAATGGTTTTGGTGATGCCTTCTTCATCCATTAAAATGAAGGTTTTCTTCCCCATGAATTTCGGAAGGAACAAAACCTTTTCACATTCCCATTCTCAAAAAAGTAAATAATCTCCAGAAACTTCTCACAAAACATTTATCAAATCCAATATGATTTAAATTTTAAATCTAAGTCAAAGTATAACATTTCTATTGAAGGTAATCTTGTGTTATATAAGTCTCCTAGAGGTGGGTCGGGAGGGTGTTGGGAGAAAATATTTTATTTTTATCACCCAGAAACAAGCCAAGAAGGATATCATGTCTGGAATATAGGCCATAATAGATAGGGCCCTTAGAGTGTGTAAATCATTTGAGAGGGTGAATCATAATCATCTTGTCATATAATCCTCGTGGGGTTTAGGATTTCGCTAAATTTTTATCCTTCAAAAGGTTTGTTAGAGTCTATTCACCTAATATTATTCTCATCCAAGAAATAATTTGTGTAGGATTCAAGGCAATTGAGGTTTTGTTGTTGTGGCTTAAGGATTAGTTATTTAGTGCCTTGGATGTGAAGGGACAATTAGGGGGTATCCTTATAGCATGGAGACCAAGACTAGAGGTGATCTCATCATCCGCTCCAAATTCCAGTATTCATGTTGACATTGTGATCAAGGAATTGGATATTGTACTTAGAATCTTTAATATTTATGGTCCTTATTTTGAACAAAGGTAATTTTAGAAGGCTTTGGCCTTGTGGGGGTATTTTGTTGGCCCTTACGTCCTTATTGGAGGTGATATTAATTTTACGCTCTCTCTTAGAGAGGTTTTGGGAACTCACTCCCACTTAGACCCTCTAAGATATTTCTTATCCCATTTGATCAAAGTTCATCACCTAGTATATCTGGAACTGACAAAGCTCATCCTGACTTGATGCAATGGTAAAAAAGGAGAAGATGGATTTTTGAAAAGATTCAATAGCTTTTTTCCCTTGG
Organism: Pinus tabuliformis; assembly: GCA_031772625.1. Classification (NCBI taxonomy): domain Eukaryota; kingdom Viridiplantae; phylum Streptophyta; class Pinopsida; order Pinales; family Pinaceae; genus Pinus; species Pinus tabuliformis. Next base: position 571,354,583 of record CM062818.1, on the reverse strand, counting down.
ATTCCCTCCTATAAGGAAGATGACTCATAAAATATTTGGATAGGTTAGGAGGTATATTAAATCACATGTCGATTCTTTACAATATTGATAAGAAATATCAAATCTAGCCTCCCCTTTTAAATTAAAAAATGTATTGATATTAAAGGAGGATTACAAGAAGTTGATCATCTTGATATGGTGTGTTAAGTGAAGTTAGAGATGGAAGGGTTATGATAAATTTATAAGTGCACTATATTTGGCAGAAGAACACGCATGTGAACCTAAGGTGCAATATACTTTCTTTTAGTGTTGACTCAGGAAAATTCTCAAATTTTCCTATAGTAAAAAAAAGTAAATCGAACTGAGCATGCATGGAGATTTTATCTCAGCTCGAATTTAGTTCAATGAAGCAGTTTGAATCAAGTTCAAAAGGCCAATTCGCTTGAATTCAAAATGTCATTTAGACTTGAGTTCAGTGAGGTAGTTTGAATTGGATTCAGGGAGCTAGTTCGCTTGAGTTTAAGAGTAGTTTGATCCTATAAAGGGAAGAGCACAAACTTGGTGAATCATATCATTATGCACTAGTGAGAATTTTTGTTTTGATCTCAGGAAAATAGTTCCATATCAGTGCATGAAGTCAGGGAGAGCACATCACTTAAGGAGGCCGAGATAGCTTGCACAAGGAGGCAGTTCATCCTGTACAATTGGTACAGTTTCGGAAGAGAGAGGCATAATTGGTTTAGGGTGTGTGGGATTTGTGTTGAGGAATGAAGAGCAAGAAGTGAATTTTTCCTAAGTGATTTGTAATTAATTACTAAGATTTTTTCTGAGCAAATCAATAAAAACACAAATTAGCAGGTTTTCCCTAGTTGGGGTTTCTGGGGTATTTCTGGTGTTTTGTTAATTGTGTGCTTGTGTCCTTATGAATTTATTTTCTGTTGCAAATTCTTTAGAATAATTAATATATTTGATCAATGAATTTCACAGTTCAGTTTCTAGTTCTTGCATCTCATAATATTATTCAAATCATTTGTTGGGTATTAGAAAACTAACATAGTATCAAAGTTATGGATTGATTAAAGAATAGAAAGTAGTATATTTTTCTTAGAAGAGAGTGACAATTACAATGCAAAGTGTGTAATTTCCATAAGGGCACAAAAAAAATTTCCTGGTGAAATCAAGTGCGCAGGTGTTTTCTCTAGCAAGATTGCACAAGTGTGTTTCTGAGTAGTTCGAGTTAGAGTATGGCCTACTTGGGTCTGATATTTTAGGACCACCTTAATGGGGCCTAAATTTTTTTCTCTTGGAAGATGAGGATTAGTATAGTATTAGAGGAGCAAGGAGTTTCGGAATTTGTGGAGAGTCCACCAGCAACACCAGCGGATCCTCGGAAATTGGCCCAACATAATAAGAAAGACACAAACGCTAGAAGAATAATTTTTGAAGGAGTCAAGGATCACATCATACCTCACCTTTTCAAAAAGAAGAAAACTTAGACCATGTGGACAACTATCTTAGGCTTGTACCAGGGTACAAGTGAGACCAGAAAGATGGCAATTCGAGATAATCTTAGAAATATCAAGATGACTAAGTCAAATTCCATGATTTCTTACCTAACCAAATTCACCCAAGTGAAGGACGAATTAGGTGGGGTTGGGGAGATAGTCTCAAATAGAGACCTTGTCAATTTTACACTACTAGGCTTTCCCAAGTTATGGGAAAACTTCATTGATGTAGTGAGTGTCATAGAAAATATGTCATATTGAGAGTCTCTATGGAGTGATTGCGTGCAAGAGGAGATCCAAAAGCAAGCTAAATTTGGCTCTCATTCAAAGACCGAGGAAGAAAAAAGATTTTCCCTAGCTGGAAAAGGAGGCAAGGCCAAAGTCAAGAAAAACGAAGGAGAGGCCGAGTCCAGTTCAAGAGTCAAGAAAAAGAAAGATCTCAGCAAAGTGAAGTGCTTCTCTTATCATCAATTTTGGAACTATTCCACCAAGTGTCCAAACATGAAGACGGGATCCAAGAAGGATCACATGGAAACATCAGTAGAGGTGGAAGAGTTCACCTCTCAGTTTGAGAAAGAGTTTTCTCTCATATCTTGCATGGAAAGCTCAGTGTCCAACAGTGTCTGTTATATTGATAGTGGAGCACCCTTTCATATGATCGGGAAAAAAGTTACTTCAGCTAGTTGACAAAGAAGGATATTCAGTTTCATATAGAGATGGGAGATGATGGAAGGTACTTAGCACAGGGCGTGGGTACAATCAAGTTTGTGAGGGAGTTTAAAAAAATATCTCTACTTTAGAGATGTCATCTATGTCCCAGGGTTGAAGAAAAATATGGTTTCAGTCTCAACCTTGGAGAGAAAATGGTATGAGGTTATCTTCAGTAGAGGGAAAGCCTTCATCAAGCGTCTCAAATTCGGAGCAGTTAAGAAAATTAGAGTTAGGATGAAAAACCTCTACAAGCTACAGTTTGAGACAAAAGTGGTCGTGAGAAGAAGAGAGATCAATGTGCATAGATTTGACCTTGGGGAGCTTTGGCATAGGCGTTTGGGTCACTTACACCATGGAGCACTAAAGATTTTGAGGTAGATTATCACAGGGCTACCACAGTACAATGTAGATTAGCATGACATGTGCAAGGGTTTCTCACTTGGCAAGTATGTCAAGACATCCTTTCCTGACAGAGACAGTAGGGTCAATAACATCTTGGAGCTGGTACATTCAGATGTATGCGAACCATTTTCCTCTCCATCCCTGAAGTGATACAAATATTATGTCACCTTTATTAATGAGCACTCGAGAAAGACATGGGTATTCTTCATGAAGAAGAAAGAGAAGGTCTTCTCGAAGTTTGTGGAGTTAAAATCCTTGGTAGAGAAATAGACTGATATGAGGATCAAGGCGTTAAGGTCAGAAAATGGTGGGGAGTACATATCAAATGATTTCAGAGACTTATGTGCTAAGAAGGGCATTAGGAGACTGCACCTCATAGCCCTCAACAAAATGGGGTGGATGAGCGAAAGCACTAGAGCATTGTTGGAGTGGCCAGGGCTATGTTGCATCACCAGGGGCTACTCATGCTTCTTTAGGTAGAGGCTTGCAACATTGTATTCTTTTTGCATAACAAGAGTCCACTTAGGGCATTAGGCAGAGTCACACCAAAGTAGTATTTCACAGGAAATAAGCCTGATGTGCCTCACTTCCGGATTTTTGGTAGTCTTGTTTACTGCCATGTATCTTCATGTAGTCGAAAGAAGTTAGATCCCACAATAGAGAAGGTAATTTCTGTGGGCTACAACAAGACATCTAAGGTGTATATGGTGTATATTTCAGAACTCAGGAAGACAATGATTAGATGTGATGTTAAGTTCAAGGAAGGAAGATCTATCAGGAATTCCTTGGAGCATGAGTAGGGTACAACACAAGAGGAGGAGCAGGAGGCTTAGTCAACTCCTCATAATTCACCACAGTCAGTTTTTGGATAGGCCAAGTAGCACGTAGATGAAAAGAAAGTGTGGGTACGAGAGGAGGGAGTAGAGCGAGTGGACCCCACTTAACTAGTGACTCACAATACAGAGAGAGTTGGAGCCAGGTGAGAAGAGGAGTTGATTAGGAAGGGTCGGGAGAGAGTAGGACCTCCCAGTACCACATTTAGATAGAGTAAACATCGACAAAGATATACGAGGTACATGGAACTTGTGACTAGGGTGATAGACTAAGAGCCTTATGGTTACAAGGAGGTAGCTTCTTAGCAGGTTTGGCATGATGCTATGGTGGAAGAGTACTCTTCTATAAGGAAAAATGATGTATGGGAGATAGTGTCAAGACCAGATGGAAAATCAATTGTTGGATCATGTTGGTCGTACAAGATCAAGCATGCAATTGATGGGAGTGTGGAGAAGTGTAAGGCTAGATTCATCGAAAAATGGTTCTATAAAGTTTAATGAAGTGACTATGATGAGACGTTCACACCAGTGGCCCGATATTCATTCATTAGGATTATTCTAGCGATTGCAACACAGATGGGGTGGACGATCCACAACATGGACGTGAAGACCACCTTCCTTAATGAAATTGTTGAGGAAGATATATATGTTGAGCAACCTAAGGGGTTTGATTCTTTCAGTGGAGGCACATTGTGTTTTCAAGATGAGGAGAGATTTTTATGGGCTTATGCAGGAACTGAGGGCATGGTATGCCCATATAGAGAACTACCTTCTTAGATTCGGCTTCACCAAGACTGAATCTGACCCTAACCTATACTATATTGTAGTTGAGGGCTAGCCTCTCATTCTTGTGTTGTACGTTGATGATTTGATATTGATAGGGGACGAGGAGCTCATCCGTGACTATAAGAGAGAACTTGCAGAAGAGTTCGAGATGAAATATATAGGGTTGATACACTATTTCCTTGCTTTAGAGGTATGGAAAGGTGATGGACAGATATTCTTGGTACAGGATAGATACCCACAAGAGATTCTCAAGAGGTTCCACATGAAAGATTATAGGTCCATGACCACGCCTCTAGTCAAAAATTGGAGGAAGGTAGATACTACCTTAAGTGAGCGACTAGATGCCACTATATAAATGCAACTCATGGGTTCATTAATGTATCTTGTGAACACACGAACAGACATTTGCTTTGCAGTTAACCAATTAATCCAGTGCATGGTTGAGCTGGCCAGATTGCATTGGGTTGTTTCCAAGCACTTTTTGAGGTATCTCAGGGGCACAATAGATTATGGATTGTTGTACAAGAGGTTGATGGAGTGATTCTTCAGGGATTCACAAATAAAAATTGGGCAACAGGTTCACAGACAAGAAGAGCACTTTAGGTTTTTCTTTCATTAGTTGGTTTGCAATTGTTTCTTGGTTTAGTAGGAAGTAGATATCAGTGGCACTGTGTAGATTTTCCTTGTAGATTCAAACTGCTAATGTAATTTACTAAAACAATAGACTTGAATCTACTCTACTCATTAATGGAAACAATTAATTGATAGAGAAATCACAACATAAACATGAGACAATATTCAATCACACATATGCTCAGAGATTTATCTAAGGGGAAATCAACTGCTCAAAACCCCTTCATATATGTATTGCATTAGTTAGAAAATATAGAAGAAATACAATGCTTGCTCAAGCCTGAGCAACCTCAACACAAGTATAATCTATCTCACTACTTCCTAGACAAGCCTTGGCCTATACTTTACCAATTTCCTACTTCCCCAAATCCCTATTTCCTTGTGTTGTTTCTCAAGGAATTAGCCCCCTATTAATTAGGTAAATCCCCATCCAGAATTGCACAATCCTTGTAGGCCTTTCTCTGACTGCGTGCACCACTTGTACAACCAAGAAAATTATACAACTGATAGTACACTACCCTTGAACTCCAATATCAACTGGGTAACTCAATTTCTCTGCATGCATGAGATAATTTAGGTCGATTGATAAGTTAATTGGTTGATCATAGGTGAAAACACCCCACTACTAGACCCTCCACTAGTTCCTTCAACAATTGAAACTAGTTTAACTGACCATAACTCAATTTAACTGATTTAAATTGTTACAACTAAAAGTAACTCAACCTAGGCTCATAAAATTTAGGAATCAGTGCACACAACTCAATTTCATGCCCCTAACTCGAATTAACTAGGCTAACTAAGTGATAACAACTATTTCAACTCAGTTAACTCATTCAAGTTGTCTAGTTATGTGGAATTTCAATTTTCTCCTAATTTAATCAAGGGAAAATTAAATTAGGAATTTCTTGCTGCATTTTCAACACTCCCTCTTGGCAAGAAAGGCATTCACATCTACCCTTATCCAACACCTTTGGAATGTATTGCATACAACACTTCTCTCTTTTATTGCTACTACAACATCTACAACTGAGAAGCATACATAAAAACAAAAACAAAAACAAAACAAAACAAACAAACAAAAAAATAACATTGAATCAATCTGCAACTATCTACTGGGAAATTTGTTTTGTTGTTGACTATGCTACTGAGCCTCTTGCTCTGTTGTCAACGCTCCTCTACACTCAGTATCTGAGTGACACTGATCCTCCTACTACTAAATATTGTGGACCCATGTAGCAAGGGTAATGATCCATGAGACAAACACACCTTAATGGACCCTACCCAAATTTTTGAAACTCTCAGGACTATTGCTTTACATCACCCCACCTCACACCTCGAGGTATGGCTGCATGTGCTCCCTCTGCCCACTTGGCTTGAAATATCCCCCTGTTGGAGGTATTTGCTTGAGTGGATGTCTCCACTATGTCTCCTCTCTTATTCTCCTTTTGTGGTTGCTCCATAACTTCTTGAGGTTGCTTCTGAGGCTCCATTTTGAGAGGTAAATCATGCTCCCTCTCAACCACCAAGTCTCTAATGTTTGCCTTTCTCCTCAAATATTTGCATGCATCTGCTACCTCAAGTGCATATATGTTCTTGACTTGAGCACCAATCTGATTCACATGTCCCGTGGCTATGTGTCTCGAGAATACTTTCCCTTTGTTGAAGATCACATTGTAACCATAGTCTTCCAAAACTACAACGGAGATTATATTCTTCTTTAGAACCAAAACAAACAACATATCTTTGAGCTTGAGAGGGGATTTTGACTCCCTCTGAAAGGTTATTGTACCAATCCTAGTATTATTGTACCTTTCTTCATCTCCAAACTCAATGTTCCTCTCGAGATCTTTCTCCTCCAAGTCACTGAAAAATTATCTATTCCCTGTCATGTGGAACGAGGAACCACTATCCAAATACCACACACTATCCATCACCGTTCTCACCATGCATGCGATGAGGGTGAAATCAAGCTCGAACTATGAAGCCAAAGTTCACCCGCTGCTACTACTTTAAGCTCCTTCTTTCTCTCCTTCTTGTGTGGACACTTCGTGGCATAGTGCTTGAATTCATGATAGTTGAAACACTTGATTTTGGACAAGTATTTCTTCTTTCCCTCTTGGCTAGAATCAACCTCACCTTGGGACTTCTTTCCCTTGGATTTCTTTCCTTTGCTGACTAATGCAAAATCCTCTTCCACTTCTTTGGATGAGGTCCCATCTATGCTATTCTGCCTGAACTCCTCCTGCCCCAAATTCGACCAGAGTCGCTCCTCATTTGGTAGCTTCTCCCTCCCATTTTCTGAATCCTAGTAGTTCTACCAGATCTTGGGAAGGAATAGAAGGGATATGCTGATGAGATCATCTTCAACAAATATAATACCAATGCTCCCAAGTTCTTCCTGACATTGGGTGGACCTGCTCAGGTACTATGGTATTATGTCATTATTTTCCATCTTGATCTTTCGAAGCTTGTCCTTCAGTGCTAGCTTCCTGTGGTCATTGTGTTCTAAAATAATTTTTTCAAGGCTTGCCACATTGCATATGGAGTCTCTTTCTCGTTGAGATTCAATACAACATTACCTCGAACTCCCTCCAATATGATCCTCCTTGCTTTTGCTACACATTTCTTCTACTCTGTTATATCTTGAGCATCATATGTTGGAGGCTTCGGGATATCATGATCTATGAATTCCTTTAGTTGATTATCTTCCAACACTGCCTCCATCCTGTCCTTCCAAGAAATATAGTTTGACCTACCCTAAAGGTCATACTCGAGTCTCAATCCATAGAACGACATCCTGTTAGCTCTGAAGAATTATACTCAATTTCGATTCACCTGCAAAGACAACTTCGAATTCTTCTCTCTGATGTGATTCTTGCTCTGATACCATGTAGATTTTCCTTGTAGATTCAAATTGCTAATGTAATTTACTAAAAAAATAGACTTGAATCTACTATACTCATCAGCGAAAAAAATTAATTAATTGAGAAATCACAACATAAACAGAAGACAAGATTCAATCACGCATATGGTCAAATATTTATCTAAGGGGAAAGAAACTGCTCAAAACCCATTCCTATTTGTATTGCATTAGTCATAAAATAGAGAAGAAATACAATGCTTTCTAAAGCCTGACCAACCTCTGCACAAGTATAATCTATCTCACTACTTCCTAGACAAGCCTTGGCTAATACTTTACTAATTTCTTGCTTTCCCAAGTCCCTATTTCCTTGTGTTGTTTCTCAAGGAATTAACCCCCTATTAATAAGGTAAATCCCCATCCAAAACTACACAATCCCTGTAGGCCTTTCTGTGACTACATGCACCACTTGTACAACCCAAAATAATATACAATTGATAGTACACTACCCTTGAACTCCAGTCTCAACTGGGTAACTCTAGTTATCTGCATGCATGAGCTAATTTAGGTTGATTTATTAGTTAACTATTTGATCACAGGTGAACACACCCCACTACTATACCCTCCACTAGTTCCTCCAATAGTTGGAACTAGTTTAACTGACCATAACTCAATTTAATTGATTTAAATTGTAACAACTGAAATTAACTCAACCTAGGATCCTAAAATTTAGGATTCACTGCACACAACTCAAGTTCATGACCCTAACTCAAATTAAATAAGATCACTGAGTGATAACAATTATTTCAACTCAGTTAACTCATTCAAGTTATCTAGTGATGTGGAATTTCAATTTTCTTCTAATTTAATCAAGGGAAAATTAAATTAGGAATTTCTTGTTGCATTTTCAACACACTGAGCTCGCTGAGGCTGAGTACATGACTACCAACTTGGTAGCATGCAAGGCTATTTGATTGAGGAAGCTACTTATTAGGTTGTTCAGTTAGAGGTTGGATCACACAATCATATATTGTGAAAATCAAAGTGGTCTTTAAAAATCCAGTGTTTCAAGGTTGCTCCAAGCACATCGAGATCAAGTACCACAATATCAAATATTATGTTCAGATGGGTGAAGTCAGACTTCAGTATGTACCTATAGAGGAGTGGACGAAGCTTGATGGATTTGGACTTTATCTGTATCCAGATCTGCGCCTACCTTTACCTCTGCTATTGACTTTCTCACAATCTATCGAACGGGAAGGAATGTAACTTATTTCCTTCAACCTAGGACATGGGATGAAGTGATGATGCCCAACCTCTTCTAAAGCCAGTGAAGCCAGGAAAGAATAGAAGTAGGGGATAGCAGATATTAGAATACCTTACCTTGCTTTACCAACCCACCTACCTGCTAAAACTAGACTAGTTCGATCTAGACCTCTTTAGGAAGGAAGCCACGAGAAGTGGATGGATATGGAGGAATCGGAAATATCGAGAAATGTGGAAGGTATAGGAAGACGTGTAGTATCTTTACCAAGGCATTGACAAGAGGTAGATTCATCTACTTCAAAGACAAACTAGGTGTAGTACAAAACACCTTCATCTCTAAAAGGGAGTCTTGAGTGAAGCTAGAGATGGAAGGGTTCTGCTAAATTTAGAAGTGAACTATATTTGGATGAAGAACCTGCATCTAAGGCACAATCTACTTTCTCTTAGTGTTGACTTTGGAAAATTCTCAAATTTTCCTATAGTTAAAAATAGTAAATCGAAATGAGCATGCATGGAGATTTTATCTCAGTTCAACTTCAGTTTAGTGAGATAGTTTGACTTGAGTTCAAAAGGCTAGTTCACTTGAGTTCAGTGAGTTAGTTCGACTTGGGTTCAAGGATCCATCTCATTTGAGTTGAAGAGTAGTTGGTGAATCATATCATTATGCACTAGCAAGAATTTGTGTTTTGAGATCAATAAAATAGTTCCATATTAGCACATGAGGTCAACTAGAGCACATCACTTAAGGAGGTTGAGGTAGCTTGCACAAGGAGGCATTTCAGCATGTATAGTTAGTACAATTGTGCAAGAGATAGATTGAATTGGTCTAGGGTGTGTAGGATATTGTGTTGAGGAAAAGAGAGTAAGAATGGAAATTTTCCCAAGTGATTTGTAACAAATTATTGAGATTTTTCTGAGGCGATCAATAAAACACAAATTAGCAGGTTTTCCCTAGTTGGGGTTTCTTGGGTATTTATGGTATTTTGTTAATTATATGCTTATGTATTTATGAATTTATTTTCCACTACAAATTCATTAAAATACTCAGTATATTTTATCAATGAATTTCAGAGTTCAATTTCTAGTTCTTGCATCCAATAATCTTGTTCAGATTAGCTATTGTCTATTAAAAAACTAACATGGTGTTATTTCTAGAATGATGCATAATCCTCCTGCATGAAGTAGTTTGCCAATAATATTTCTTAGGTGAAAAAGAAGACCAAAATCTAAGTTGAGGAGTACAAAAGAAAGTTACAAGAAGATATCCTAGAAAACAAGGCTAAAATTAAATCAATATATGAAGAAAATCACTTTGGAGTAAGGAGAGTTGATTCCTCACATCCCTCAAAGATCATCAACAAGATTTATTAAAAAAGGATGAAATTTCGTAAAGGATCAAGAGTTAGGCCATTTGGGTCTAGGAAGGGGATAAAAAACAAATTTTCCACTTAATTTTTCCATTCATCACAAGAATCTCAATACAATATGGAAACTCAAAAATTATGAAGGTGAATTGGAAATTGTTTTCCCTAGGACAAGGTAGACACAAGGGTTTCCTTTTCTAATGATTTGTTTAAAGCACCTTCAGATTTCCCTATTGGTGAAACCCTACAAGTTATAAGGTTGATGCCTAGCATAATCTTAGAAGAAATGAAAGCTTCTTTTGAGGAGGATACTTCTGAAGAGGAGCTTTTTTCGACTCTTTCTTCTCCTAAGAAAGGGAAGAGTCTAGGTCCTAATGGATTAATAATTGAATTTTATTTGGATCTCTATGATCACATCAAAAAGATAATCTAAAAGTGGTACATGAGTCTAAATATTTAGGTAAAATTTTGGTGGCCTTGAACACTACGTTCTTGGTCTTGATTCCAAAAAAGTAGAATGCAATTTCCCTAGAAAAGTTTCACCCTATTTTGTATTGTAATGTTACCTACAAGATTATTACTAAAATATTGGCTAAAAGGCTTAAGCATATTCTAAATAAAGTGGTTTTTGAATAGTAGTTCAATTTCCTCAGTAGTTGACAGATCCATGACATCATTTCCATTGTGCAAGAGGCCCTTCACTCCATAAAGATGCTCAATTCTTCGACAGTAGTCTTCCAGCTAGACCTGTCTAAAGCCTCCGATAGAGTTTACTAATTTTTTCTCCACTTCTCCTTATAGAAATGGTAATGAATTTGGTAATGGTAAATTGGACTATGGGATTTGTTCAATTATTATCCTATGTTACTATTATTAACGACACTCCTTTCAAGTTATTTTGGGCATCCCGAGGTCCCAGGAAAGGATGAACTCTCTCCCCTTTTATTTTATTTTTATTGTTGTAGGTATTAGTATTATTTTGAAGGAATCAAGGCACCGAGGGAATTTCAAAGGTCTTAAGATCTCTCCTTTGGAAATCATGACCCATCCTATCTTTGTTGATGACGTTCTTCTTTTTGGTGTTAGAAAAATACTTTCAAGAATTGAAAAGAGTCCTTAGCCAATATTGTTTAATCACAAATATGAAATTTGAGCTCACCAAGTATTGTTTTCTAACTAATTCTCTCTCTAAGGAAGCTCAAATAGAATGGAAGGAATTATTTTGTTCCCTCAATATGAATTGTTTATAGGCTTCATATATTTGGGCTTCTTTCTAAATCCAATCTCTTATAGGTTCAAAGATTGATATTGACTCTATAATAAGATAGAAGCTCATGTATCCCTTTTGGTGAATCATTAGGTTTTTAGGGGTGGTCATATTTTGCTTCAAAAACCTATCTTAGAAACCATTCTAGTGTATTGGGCATCTATCACAAAATTCTCGAAAATAATTTTAACTAAGATTAGAAAAAGGAGATTTCAATTTCTTTAGTTTGGTAAAAGTTTAAACAATGGATTCTCCTCGGAAAATAGTTAAATAGTTCTCTCTTAAGGAAGTTGGGCGGATGGGTGGTTTAAAGCATTATTCCTTTTGTTAATAATTGATGGCATCTATTTTGTGGAGGCTCACCTAGGTTGACTCTTTGTGGGGTAGGGTGATGAAATCCAAATATCTAGGAGGGGACTCGATTGAAGATTGGTTTGAGAATTCTGTGGGATCAACAAAGAAAATGGAATGATCTAGATTGGATCATTATATCATTTTTCATCCATATTGTTGCTTTTTATAGTAGAAAAATGAGAAGAGCAGCAAAAAATACCATTTTACTCGTGGGTTTAGAAAATTGGGGTTTTAAACCTTCCATAGATAGTTTTAGGCATTTAATAATTTTTTGGGTTCCAAAAAACCTCACTTGTGCCTGAATCACTAATGCTATTTTATATTAATATATATTCCCAACGATGCAAAAAACACCTCAAATGGAGTTTGTATGCAAAAGTTATGCCACCTAGAAGTTGACCTTCCTATTTTGTCCGCCATGATATAAGTGGATTCCATGTCAGATGCATTACTCATGGGAAAGGATCTAGCCACTTGAAAATGATGAATATTATTCTAGAAGAGTCAAGTTGTAACTCACAATGATATTTTAATGGATCAAATTTAACCCCTAGTTTGCTATCAACTTGTGTTATAAGCAGACCACTAGGAGGGAAAGGGATTCAATTCCATTCTAGTGCATTTTGTTCTATAAGTGAGTAGAGAAGTTGAGAGTGGATAGAGAAAGGGAAGATCATAGAAGGTTTATGTTACATAGCATCCCATGGGCCATAGATCTCACTCCTTTATATTTTCACCATTTCCTTTTAAAAAAAAAAGAGAGAGTAGAGTAACCTCATCTCCAATTGGATTTTCTCCCGAAATGGTTTCTCAAGTCATAGCTTGTGTTATTGTGGTTTTGTGAGTGATTGCTATAATTTTTCTCTATTTTCCACATTTTACACATTGAATGCATAGGCATAGACAATAATTTAATAAATCCAAATAGTCTATGGAAAATTAACCCTTGTCAATATATTTTATGGTTTTTAATAAATCTTTATCGAATTTATTGTGAAAAATTGTCTCATGGAATATCCATGGAATTTTATGGATCATATTGGTATCAGAGCAAGTTCCTTTGCTATATTGTGGGGAGTTGTATGGAATCCATATCGGTTTAAGTAGAAATTCATAAAACCCCAACTATGGCAGACGAATCTATTAATAACCCTTAACATTTGATAGAGGATTCATTCACAAGGACAGAAGATCAGGTCGCAGATATTAACTGTAATAAGCTTGGAATTAGAGAATTAAAAGGTTTCAACTTAGAGGTAATATTAGAGGTAAAAATAGGGGATTGGAAAGAACTAGAGGAGTCTAAGAAATAACTTGAAAAAGAAAAACCTAGTTTGAGTCACCACAATACATGCATAGTCCCTACTCAAGATGGAAGTGAAGGTCGACATCAACCCATATCAAGGAGAGATTGACAATTCCAAATGAAATAATTGGTTACACCAATTAGAGGTTTATTTTAGAATTTATCACATAGAGGAAGAATAGAAAATTTATTTCACCTATTTGAAACTAAAGAGCCATGCCCTGAGCTGGTGTGCAAGCAACACATAAACCCTGACATTAGATAGGGATCCCCTAGTAATTAAATGGGAGGATTTCTTTTTTTTTCCCTTAAGAAAAATCGTAATTTTATTAATAATAACAAAATTACATTTTGCAGATGCTGAAGCGCATATCCAAAAGCAAGTCAAAGACTGTTGTTCAAAAGACACAAATAAACCGAAAGAGAATAATGTACAATTGGGGAGAAATTAAACTTTTCTCCCCCTTTTTTTCTCAACCTTTCACCTCTCCCCTTGAGTCGACAAGGACAAAAAAATTACTAGAGAAGCGTCCTCCACAGGGTGAGGATTTTCCTTGTTTGATTTTGAGTGATCTGAAGTAGGGTGTCTTTTGGCACTATTGATATCCATTGTGGCTAGGATCGTCCCTAGCAAAGTGTCCATCAAATCATGTGATACAAATTCCTCTGTTTTTGGTTCCTTAAATGTCGGGTTTTTCTCTTTGGGAATGGGGTGTTCCTTTTCCTCTTCTTCATCCACATCAGGGATATCAGGGTCCGGTGGGGGGAATTTCCATCCCTTGGGCTGTTTTCCAACTTTCTTCTTCCTACGCATATCTTTTTTAGCTTCTGGGCACGAATTTTGAAGATGTCCTGTTTGGCGGAAAATTCTGCATCTGAATGTAGTATTTTCGTAATCTAGAATCTGTGTCCAACACCCCTATTTATACTTGAGCTGAATTTGGTCTGGCAACCCTTTGCTGAGATCTACTGTTATGAAACCAGCTCAAGAAAAGATAGAAAAGATAGATCAATGCCTTAGAATTCAGCCTCTTCGAGGGGGCAACCTCCTTTACATTACATAAATGAACAATTCTTGGATGATTCAAATGACAAAACCTCCTTTCTATATATAGGAGTCTATGGAGTCACAATATAATCCAACCGACCTAACAATAATAATATAAAGCCACAAAAATAACAATAGAGGGATTCTATGGGGCACAGAAATAACAATATGGGGGTAATAGGGGCACAACAATATAAATAAGGGGTATAACTACAATAGTAATGGGGTAATCACTAGTATTATAGGGACCCAACATGCCCCTCTCCTTCAAAAAAGTGTTGTCCTCAACGCTTGAGTAGTTCTGGATACTTCTGCATAAAATTCTCATCCTCCCATGTGGAATCTTCAGCGGATAAGTTCTTCCACTTGATAAGATACTTTGAAATTGATCGATTTCGTAGCTTTCAAGTTCTTGTTTCTGTGACTGCTTCCGGTTCCAATATAATTTTTCCTTCCTCGTCAAGTTCTGGCAATATTGTTTGAATTGGGAGCTTATCGCCTATAACCTTCTTTAAACATGAAACATGGAAAACTGGGTGCAATTGAGAAGCTGCAGGAAGCTCCAATTTGTATGCCATAGTACCAATCTTTTGCAACACCTTGTACGGACCATAATACTTTGGTGATAATTTATTATCCTTCTTAGCTTGCTTTAGGGACATTTGCTTATATGGTTGTAGCCGTAGGAATACCCAATCACCTACATCAAAACTTCTTTCACTGTGATGTTGATTTGCCTGTTGTTTCATTCTATTTTGTGCCAACACGAGGTTATCCTTTAAGAGTTGGAGGACTTGTTGTTCATATTCGATGTGATGTTCCACTGCCTGAACCTTAGAATTTTCTTTTAAATATGTTGTGATGGATGGTGGTTGATACCCATAAAGTGCCATAAATGGGGTCATTTTTGTTGCTGTATGGAAGGAAGTGTTATACCACCATTCAGCCAGAGGCAACCATTTGACCCATTGTGTCTGTTTATCAGATACAAATCAACAAAGATATCCTTCCAAACATTTGTTTACTATCTCAGTTTTCCCATCAGATTGAGGATGATAAGATGAGATATGAGCTAACTGAGTGCCAAGACAAGAAAATAATTATGTCCAAAAATTTCCAGTGAAAATGGGATCTCTGTCACTTACAATAATCTTTGGGTTTCCATGTAGCTTTTGAACTGTTTCCATAAATGCAGTAGAAACTGTACTGGATTTAAATGGATGTGATAATGCACAAAAGTGTGCA
This sequence comes from Pinus tabuliformis, assembly GCA_031772625.1. Classification (NCBI taxonomy): domain Eukaryota; kingdom Viridiplantae; phylum Streptophyta; class Pinopsida; order Pinales; family Pinaceae; genus Pinus; species Pinus tabuliformis. The sequence continues at coordinate 571,339,024 of CM062818.1, read as the reverse complement.
TACTTGGTAAGTCTGTCAACTACCACCATGATGACACTCTTTCCCTCAGACTTGGGTAAACCTGTGATAAAATCCATTGAAACCTCCTCCCAATGTTGGCTTGGAATGGATAAAGGTTGTAATAGATCGCGTGAAAAGCTCTGAAATTTGGACCCAAGGTTCAACGCGATTTCTTCTCAAATGGGTTTTTTTGCGACTTCTCAAACGTCACAGAAAAAAAGTTATATCGAAAATGCCACGATGACCTATTTGGAGCAGCGAAACCCTAGAATCCAAAGCTCTGATACCAAATGTTATGAAACCAGCTCAAGAAAAGATAGAAAAGATAGATCAACGCCTTAGAATTCAGCCTCTTCGAGGGGGTAGCCTCCTTTACATTACATAAATGAACAATTCTTGGATGATTCAAATGACAAAACCTCCTTTCTATATATAGGAGTCTATGGAGTCACAATATAATCCAACCGACCTAACAATAATAATATAAAGCCACAAAAATAACAATAGAGGGATTCTATGGGGCACAGAAATAACAATATGGGGGTAATAGGGGCACAAAAATATAAATAAGGGGTATAACTACAATAGTAATGGGGTAATCACTAATATTATAGGGACGCAACATCTACTTCCACACAAATGCGTGCAAATGTGTAAATTTTTTCCTCCGTTCTTTCTGTGTCCATTTTAATGAAACGCCCAATGGTGTTGCCTATACTAGACAGGAGTCAATGGCTCCAAAAATGTAGTGGCAGGTTGTGAAGGCGAACCCAAAACAGCATCCGAGATACAACCATTGTATTTGGATCAAAATCTGGAAACCATGGAGTAATGAAGAGACCCGTGGATCCCATGAACCATGGTCCTTCCCTCATAATGGTGTCCCTTTCCTTCGATGTACAAAATTTAACAATAAAGAATCCTTTGGAACAGAGATATATGTCACATGAATTAGTCCAGGTTCTGAAGACCCAATGGAAAAGGTCCATAGATTTGGGCCAAAAACAGTTGAATCTACATATTATCGCTTGTTTTTCCATTGTATAACAATACTCATTTGTTTATGGAATATCTGTATTTAATTCCGAGGTGAAACTCAGTTGATCCACAATGTATGGCGTGGGTTCTGTGCCAGCTTGCTTTGTTGATGTTGTTGTTGTTTTCTTTCCTTCAAGAATGTTCTTAAAAGATAACCCTTCACTTTTTTTCTTTTGATTTGTTTCTGGGATTTTTGTTGTGCTGCATCCTATGCCACAGCCTAGAGGAATTGTTTTGCGTTGGTCTGTCGCACCTCCCCTTAGCCTCAGATTGAGAGTGATGGTAGACTTAGGTAAAATTTTGTAGACCATAAGAGGTTTGTGGTCTTGGAGTACTCTGCCTCCAAAGATCAAAACCTGTGATCTTGTAAGATAACCAGTATGTTGGAAGATACTGTGCTTCAGATTCTGTACAGTTTTGGTAACCTGCAACCAAGCCAGATGTGTCCCCCCAGATGGGGTTTTAATAAAAACTTGAAAGGGAAGAGGGTTTACCAGTGATTTAGGTTCTAGTTCTGTCTGAGTGAAAATTTGCCCATTCTCCTCAGATTCGCCGCACAGCTTTTTATTCCCAACGTTTTCCTTCGGGGACTGAAAACACCAAGAATGGGCAAGATCTGGTTCTAGCTGAGTTGCACCGGTTACTTTGTTGGGAAGATACCAGATTGGAGGTCAGGGAGAGCCCATGGTCACCCCATTCGCCATTTTTTCCATCAATCCCTCTTGTCCTTTGGCCTTGGGCCTATTCAGCTCTGCCAGATCCATGTCAGTGTTGACAGTAAACCTCCCTCTCGCTTGACTGAGCCACCCCTTGTCTTTGTCTCAGGTCCTGGTCTGAGCTGCCGCACCCTCTCCTACTTTTGCTGTAGCCGAAACCATAGCTCCCGCAAAGGCCCTCTCGAGCCCCAGTTCGTTCATTCCATATTTGGCTTTGGGAGGCTACATTGTGGTCAAGGAAAACCGGTGTGATCTAGCCAAATCTTCATGCAGGGTCGAGCCGAGCTTGGCCCCATGGAAGAAATGAAAAGGCACAGGGCAACCTGTAGCATATGAGGTGCCATATTTGAGAAACGCAATGCGTTCTATAGCACAAGCAGTGGACGCCATCTGTGTGATCTCTTGTTCCTTCTGACTAAAAAAATGTTAGCTTCTTTCAAGAACCAACCATAATATTTTTATTCACATGATGTATATCTAAATGGGAGGATTTCAAAACTCTCCTAAGGTCATATTATCGTTGCTACAACACCCTCCAAAATTTCACTACATTTGAATTTTAGAGCCTACTATCAATATCAAATCTAGAGTTGCTTTAATCACCAAATCTTGTTTCATGTTATTCTATGTAATTCAAGTGAATTTAGATGATCTCAAGTGTCGTCGCATTAATCAGAACATCGTTTAGTGCATTTTGTGGTCATAACATATTTGTGGTTGCAAAATGACACTTTTGGGTCACAGTTGCACACACTACACTCGTTGCACTCTGGGAATGTGTACAAAATGGAATTCCGATGAATATTTACCATTAATCAAATTTGTCTAAGTTTTCTTGATGAGTTAGTGTGCATCGCACTTGGTTCTTTTTCTAAACTCATCTTGTTCACCACTTGCCCCATATCTTAGACTTAGACAAATTTTTGGTTCAAAGTGAACTCCTCTAAAGCCTTGATGAGGAACCCTTCATTGTTCGGAAGTGCACCATGTACCCTCCAAGAGCATTAGGTGCACTCCTCAACCCTCTTTCCCCTTCCTTACTTTGAATTATTCCCTTCAAAATACAAAGTCTTCCTTGAGTGCATAAGCGCACCCTGAAGGCATTAAGCTTCACCATTCAACCTTCCCTAATGTGCCATGCGCCCTCTTGGACTATTTGAGCACATGAGCACACTTCGAAGGCATGAAACACTAGCCTTCAGCCTTTAGGAATGCACCATGTGCCCTCTTAGTCCTCTTGAGCGCATAATCACACCCTAAAAGGCCTGAAGCATTCCTCCTTCAACCTTCAGGAGTACACCATGTGCCCTCCATCAGTCCCTTGAGCACACATCTTACTTTGGAAGCCCGAATACTTCTCCTTCTTCCTTCAAATGCACGCCATGCACCCTGCCTCGATTGTCTTCTTCATTTGAGTGCATGTTGAAGCCTCTCCTCTTCATCCCTTCAGCCTTTCAAAGTGCGCTCATGTGCCCTGAAGCCCCTTTTGTCCTCTTGAGCGCACTAGAAAGGCATGAATAGAAAATATGAATGAAAAATGGTAGAACAATAGATTTTTAGGCGGATGGTTTCTCTTCAAGAGTGAGTTGCAAATACAGGTATTTCAAGAACATCGTGGCAAGCACATATGAGGAAGATTAGGCAAGGAGGGAAAACAAAGGAAGCTTATAAATAATGAACACGCTTGAATCCTGATGTTCAAAGCAACCCCAAAGACTCCATTAAATTAAATACCCTTTGGAGGGTAAGGAAATCAACGATCAAATTTGCTTGAAGAACGAAGATATAGCTAGAAACCATGTCACCAATGGAGAAATTCCATGTCATCAGTCGCTATTAGTCCCAGTCATAAAGGATAGTGACATGTCAGATCTCATCACATGATGATGTGGAAGTCATGATGTAGTGTTGAAATCATTGTAAAGACAAATAAGTGGAAGTCCAAGATTCATGTATGAACTAAAGTGTCATGGAAGTCCAAAAGACATGTAATATCAAAAGTCATATGTAATTTCAAAAGTCATTTGGAATCCCAAACGTTGTAGAAGCCCAAAGGTCACAAGAAGTTAGACAGTCAAGAGTCATGAGGATGTGAAAGGTCATTCCTCAAGCTATATATAGATCCTCATTTCTCATGTAAAGGAATTTTAACCTTGGCTTCTCCCACAAGGCATTAAAGAGACAAAGTAATTACTTTTTGGGAGCATGTAGTGGCTCTAATGCTCCACTATTGGAGCTAGTGGTGTTCATTGCATTTATGTATCTTGGGACTTTTTCTTAATATTGAAGCCTTCTAGGCCAACATGTTTTCACATGTGGACTATTAATGTTTGTAAGACTATTCTTTGAATGTTTATCGTTCATGTTTTCTTTCATTAGTACTGGATTAATTCAACTATTTCGGTTTATTTGGTGCTCCTTTTTGGAAATGTTTTGTTATGTTTATAATGATTGTTGCATCCTTGTGAACTATTTCTCTGGATGTTAGACAAACCTTTCTCTTTCACGTGTGTCTCCATTAGGTTAGTAATATTACTCCTCTCTTAGAGTCTCGCTTAATTTTCCCCCGCATTAGGAGAACCTCGATACATCGATAATCAAACATCCACAAGGCATACTAGCTTGCTCATTCAAAAGGGCAATTACATTTATTTCTCATGTTGATAGCTAAAGCTAAGGTATATCTCTAAGTAAACGAAACTCGAGTCTTATTTCGAATGGGACTCCTACACTAAACGGTGTGAGTTCTAGTTGGGACCTCATATTACGGAGATCCCACATATGTTGGTGGTATACAACACCATCAACATTATGGTGCTAAAAGGAGGGCGGCCAATTTTTTATGGTTGATAACTCCCCACACCCAAATCATTCTTCTTCCACTCAAGGTATTAACATTTTGAGCACCACTCTAATTTATGAAGCAAGAGGATCTTCTCAGCTTGGCCCAAAACCAACTTGTGAAGTTAATTACAAGCATATCCAGGAAATTTGATGTATAACCCATCGATTTTCAAAGGCTATCGGATTAATTCCTAGAGCACAAAATCTTCCACATTTCCTAAAGAAGAAAGAGACAACTGGTACTGGTATCTTGGTTTATATAGTGCAATATTTGGTTTTTTTCCACTCTTGAGGAGTTGGTAGAATCCGCAGATGATATCGAACATCAAGAAAAACTCCCACCTCTTAACGAATGAAACAAATACGACACAATTTTTCTTTCTGACAACCTCTTCGATGGATTAGACAGTGAATATTCCTTAGATTTGGATAAGAAGGAAGAACATAGAGATGAGAACATGGCATAATGGAATTTGGATTGTATGGCCCAAGGGCCTCTTACTCTTCCAGATAATTTCCATAGGATGCCAAGACATCGGAAATGTTGCTCTCAAAGTATGATCTAGATAAGAAGATGAAGGAAGAAGACCATCTCAATGATTTTTATATGCATTTGTGAATCATGGAGATGAGGTATGATGATGTTGTCTACAGGATTTTTCCTTATACATTAGAAGGCAGAGCGGCATCATGGTACCATAGTCTACCTATCAATTCAGCCCACACCTAGAGGGAGTTTAAAAATATATTTATTAATAAGTTTTTTGATGACAAGACTCTTGCTATGCTACTTAAAGAGCTCAGAAGCATGAATATGAGGGAGAAGGAGAAAGTGAAATATTTTAATCAGAAATTCAATCTCTATTGAATAAATTTCCCCTAGGGATGCAACCACATGATTCAATTACTATCGATTACTACGCAACTACCTTTCCCACCACTATTTCCCAATTTGTAAAGAGAATTGCAAAGGCGACTTTGGCATTAAAATTTGCAGAAGCGATAGCCATTGAGAAGGACTTGCGCGTGATTGGGGTCATTAGGAGCAATGATGAATCAAAAGACTCCAAAGAGACTAGAAGGAAGTCACAACCTTCTTCTAATGCCAAAGAGAAGGAATCATCAGACGTTGAAAGCTTAACCAGGATGGTGAAGACGCTCACCAATGAAATTTCAAAACTAAAGAAAAGGTCAAGTCAAACTTCCACTAGCAGCAAAGCTCCCATGTCCTTCCCCTTTCGAAGGAATAATAGTAACAACATCAGTCATCCCACCAAGTTTTTACAAAGCTCAAATGTTGTGATGAATAACAAATCATTCGTATGGAAAATTATTATTCTTTCCATCAGGAATATCACAGAGAAAAGACATGCCCTCAATGGATTCACAACATGAATGCTTTGGTTGCGCACATTGTAGATACTCTATTGGTAGATGAGAAGATAGAACAAATAGAGGAAACAAAAGAACCCACGATGGCTGAAGAAAGAAAAAGTTTTGGACATGTAGTAAATGCATACCATTGTACATACAACGCTGATAAGAAGGACGTTGAAGAAGCTCCACAACATGAGCCCCCTCCTCAGAAGAAAAATGGTTGATACAATCTAAGGAGAAAAGGACCCATCTCTGAACAAGAATTGGAAAGACAAAAGCTAAAATAGAAGTAGCTAAGAAGAATCTCACTTCCAGTCAATCCTCATAATGTACAGAGTAAGTATGGAGATGCAACTATGTCCAAGAACACTTCCTCCAATAGTAAGGGTAAGTCCAGTACTCTGGAAGTGTCAAATAAAGCCACTCCTCCAGACACTTTAGCATTTCCTGTTATTGGTGAAATAATTTATCATAACATAGTTGAATATATGAAGAAGACACGAGCCAACATCTCCAACTATGGTCTCGCGAAGATTGCAGCCCAGCATGAACATATTTTTTAGACCTTTTCACAAATTCGATAGGTGATAAAGCTTCCTCCTCTCAAAAGGTGTGAGGTAACTCTTCTAGTCCTCTTGAATTTGTAGTAAATGATTTAACATTAGAAGCTAACACTCTTTGTCCACCATTATTATTAATGTTTGAGATTTGTATTTATAATTCCCATAATTGTTTAGTCGACTCTAGTGCATCTGTATAGCAAAGAAAATAAATGCAAAATGGGAGAAAATCAAGGCACTGATTGTTCAGTTGGACAGGTCTCTTGCTCGAGATATTGGTGAGCATATGATCCAAGTGGATATTGGTGGCCACCCACCTATTCCACTTGGACCCCCTCATTGTTTCTTTCAGTCTCCTTAATTGTAGCAAAATTTACTATTTTTGGCATTTTTCCGATCCTAAACTTCTAGAGCCATTTTGAGGCCCTAAACAACGTGGTGGTTTTTTTTTTTTAATGGTCAAAGAGAATTATTTAAATTATGGTTGCAGTGGAAAGTTGTAGTCCTTGGATAGATGTTTCTAACGAGGTATTATGCGCATCAAATAGAGATTGTATGCCAAAGTTATGACCCTGAGAAGTTGATGTACCAATTTACCCAAACGGGGCCCATAGTTTTGGCTCCTCATCTCCTAGGGTTAGGTTTTTGGATGTTTAGGGTTTTCCTTTGTTTCTCAATAATAAATAGGCCTTAGAGCCTCATTGTAACACAATTCAGAGGCATGTATCTGACACATCTCTTCTCATAGATAAGCAACCATTGACCAAGCTAGTTTATTTCCATCTTGTATGTAAGCATATTTTAGTTCTTTGATATTAATGAAATTTTTATTTATGATGCATATATATGTGTTTATGTTTACGTCTGTATTTTGTTGCATTCATGCATAATTCTGGATCAGTGGTATCATAGCAGTCTTCTCTTTCTCTATTTTTCTTTGCATGTCCCCAACGAGGGCAGGGTATAAAGAGTTAGGGCTCGAACTGGTTGGACCTTTGCAAGACCATCCTCTCAAACCCTAGTGGCTTCCCATGGCGGAAGAAAAGAAAGACGAGGGGGTAGGAGATCCTTTCAAAATATTTCTTGCGAACACCCTCGAGTGACAGAGGAACGCGATGATCGATAACTTTTCCCAGATCCTTCAACAGCTACCCACAGACGACGCATCTTCATTCAGTAGCCACTCTATAGGCGCCACTCCTTTTAAGGTACAAGTAGATACTTGAAGGCAAGATAGATACAGACGTCGTAGATAGATGGTTAAATCTATTAGAAGGGTATTTTTCAGTTCATGACTTTTCCGATTGGGAAAATATTACTTTTTCACTCCTCAAAGCCGCCCCCCATATCAAGGATTGGATTGGTGGGAAACCTACTGTGAGAAAAAGGACGAGAGTGAATCCTCACTATTCTCAGCCACACCCAATTGGAATTCTTTCCAAGATGCCATCAAGGAACAATATTACCCTATCAGGAGCTATGAAGATAAATACATAATGTGGACCATGCTGCGACAGGGAAGGGACCAAGATGTTCCAAAGTTCACAAATTTTTTTCATGCCCTTTGCACGAAGCTGGGTATCAAGGATTCTGATCGAAATTGGGTACTCAAGTACAAAGAATGTCTACATAAGTACATCCAGGATGAAATGGAGTTTCTGGACATCTCCTCACTCGATGTCATATATCAATATGTTGTCAAGATTGAGTAGAAGTTTAAACATAAGAAGTGAGACTTTGGATCTGTGAATCTGAAGCAAGGGAAGGGTGCCCCCAAACCGTAGAACAAAGGACAAAGCCAAGGCAAGGTGACCCAGGACAACCCATCAAAGCCACAAGCAAATAACAACACCATGAAGAAAAAGAAGGACGTGGGAAAGTGGTGTGAGTTCCATAAGAGGCCCACTCACAACACAAGTGAGTGTCGAGCCAGGTAGTCGCTGGTAGTTGAGCTGAAGGCTTCCGAATCAGATGTATGTTCTGATTCTGAGCCAAAACCTGACAAGGGGAATGACAAAGGGAAACAAATTATTGATGCGGTGCCTAGTGCCACCATTGCCACCACCAAGATACAAAAGATTGAGCCCGGAGATCCAAATGACGGGGAGCACCTCTTCCACTCATAGATGTGGGTGATGGGTTCCCTATTGCAGTTCATTGTAGACAACATGAGCCAAAAGAACCTCATTTCAATAGAGGTCGTGAAGTGGCTAGGACTACTGACCACATGACACCTGCAGTTATACACCATCAGGTGGCTTCACCAAGGACGATATCTCCACGTCATCCAGTAGTTCCACCTTCCCTATAGGATCAATCCCTTCACAGATGAGATATTGTGTGATGTTTCTCCTCTTGAAGTTTGTGATGTATTATTAGGCCAACCATACTTGTGGAAGTGTCATGTTAGGTATGAGTCTAGGCCTCGCACTGTTATTATTACTTTGGGAAATAAGTTGTACAAGATATCAAAGGTAGCATCATCTACTTTCATCTCTTTCATATTTGCAAAGCAATGTAGTAAGATCATTTCTTAGATGAGGAAATTTGTCTTCCTCATGATTCGCCCTCAGGGTAAGAAGAATATTGTGGCCACCTCCGTGACCTCCAGACAGGGATTTGCTGCACAACAGCAACAGATGGACAAGGTCATGGAGTTATACAAGGACATCTTCACCTCACCCATAGGGGTACCCCTACACTTTCAAGTCAAGCACTCCATTAACCTGACCCCGGATGCAACGCTACCCAATGGACCAATCTACTAACACTCTGTTCTAGAGAACGATGAGATCAAAAGGCAGATTCATGAGTTTTTTCAAAAAGGGCACATCAAGCTGAGTTCATCACACTGTGGGAACCTGATCGTGTTGGTAGGAAGAAGGATGGAACCTGGAGGCTTTTTGTTGACTATCGGGTGTTGAATAACACCATCGTCCGAAATAAGTATCCAATCTGACAGATTTATGACCTTCTAGACCAGCTCAAGGGTGCTAAATACTTCAGTAAGATTGAACTGAAGTTTGGTTATCACCAGGTACCTATTGAACCCTCTTATGTATGGAAGATCACCTTCAAATCCAAGGAGGGCCTTTTTGAATGGTTGGTCATGCCTTTCGGGTTGATGAATGCCCCCGCAACCTTCATGCAGATGATGGATGACATCTTGCGTCCCTTCACCAACTCATTCATAGTAGTGTACCTGGATAACATCCTGATCTTCAATTGGAGCTGGGAAGAGCATATACACCATATTCGACAGGTCCTCCAAACCCTGCGACAACACAATTTGTGTGCCAATTTGGAGAAATGAACTTTTAGTATGACCCAGGTTCAATATCTAGGATACATCATTGATGAGAAAGGTGTGCATGTGGACCTAGCCAAGCTACAAGTTATTTAGGATTGGCTAGCCCCAACCACTCTAACAAACCCCTACAACTTTCTGGTTCTAGCCAACTTCTACTGTAGGTTCGCATTGGGGTTTGCTCATATCACTCGACCCTTGAGTCAAGTCACCAAGGGAGGAGCAAAAGCAAAGTTCTTTTGGTCTGAATCCCAACATAATGCGTTTTTCAAGTTGAAGCATCACCTCTTCTCCACACCAGTGTTCACGTTACTAGACCTGCAATAACCATTTGAGATCGAGACAGATGCCTTCGACTATGCTATTGGTGCAGTTCTTACCCAATAGGGGCATCAGGTGCATATCATAGAAAGACACTTTCAGATACAGTCAGAAAGTATCCCACTTATGACGAAGAGATGTATTCCATTTTGTAGGCCTGGAAAAATGGAAGCATTACATTTTAGGGAAGGAAACAATCATTCACATAGACCAACGACCCCTACAGTTCACACAGATGCAAGGAAAGTTGCAAAATGATCGCCATCATAAATGGTCCACATATCTGCAATAGTTCCATTTGAACATCAAGTACAAGAAGGGAAACACTAATAATGTCGCAGACTGTCTCAGCCGACCACCGGTTATGGTGCTAACCACTATGCTTGACTCTTGTGGGCATGAGACTTCGGAATGGCCACATCTCTACAAGGGCGATCTAGAATTCGACAACAAATACCAGATGCTCCTTGAAGGCAAGTTCCATATTTTTACCTCCAGGGCGCACTATTATGCCACCTTGGACCACTCTGTGTTCCTTCAAGAAAACGTGCCAAGATGATATGGGAGGCGAACTACAGTCGAATCATTGGACATTTTGGAGTCTATAAAATAGTGGCAATGTTGCAGAAGTATTTTTATTGGTCGAACCTTCGACAGGATGTCGAGAAGTACATCAGATCCTGTACTGTTTGCGCCATTTTCAAACCGATGATCAAGAAGCAAGGCTTGTATGCTCCTCTGCCTACTCCTAGTCATCCTTGGGAATCCATCTCCGTTGATTACATGTCGGTCCTTCCTTCTACTAAGGATGGAAATGACTACATTTTCATGGTTGACGACAAATTCTATAACATGGCCATTCTAGTGGCCTGCAAAAAGAGTATCACCATAGAAGCCATTGCTAAGCTCTTCTTTGAACGAGTGTGGGTACACTTTGGGATCTCACAGTCCATTATCTCAGATTGAGATAGCAGGTTCGTGAGTACATTCTGGTCGAGCCTCTGGTCAATGCTAGATACCAAGCTCACTAATTCCATGACCTTCCACCCCCAAACTGATGGCCAAACAAAGGTCGTCAACAAGATGGTCGTGCATATTTTGTGCATGTACAACTCGAATTATCCTCACACATGGGATGAAAATCTCCAATATGTAAAACAAATCTACAACAAAGATCTCCATGGCTCAACTAGCCATAACCCCTTTTAGGTGGGGTTGGGATTCTAACCATTATGTCCCATTCATGTAGCCATATCATTTGCAGCTACTCAGGCAGATTCAGCTCACGTCCAGTCTGAAGTTGATATGGCTAAAATATTCATTGAGTTCATTCATCACACCCACCAGTAGGTCCATGACATATTGGACATAGCCAATTCTAAGTACAAGCAGCGTCATGATCAGCATCAGGTGCCACACAACTTCCCGGTGGGTGAAAACTTTTAGTTACATTTGCAAAAGGATTGCCTTGTTCGGCCCAACTGCAAGCTTCGCTCACTCTGATATGGGCCATACACCATCACAAATGTTATAGGAGACAATGGTTTCGATATCAGCATCCCACCATTCATTGACTTGCACCCAGTGTTTAATGTGGACCTCCTTCGGCGATACTTTGCATTGTTACTGGAAACATTAGACATCTTAGAACAACTCACGCCAATTGAGCTAAACCCAGATTGCATGAAACAGACCAAAACTAATCGGATCATGGACATGAAGACCAAGAACACTCACCAACAAATGATCCAACTATATCGGGTTGTTAAAGCTGGCCAACTCCTACAACAAAGCAAGTGGCTCACAAGGGACCAAGTTCAGCAAAAGTTTCCCCATCTCATGGAGGCACTCAACGCAATCGGGACCATTGCTTCCTAAGGGTGGAGGAATAATCTAGGTCGATATTTGTGGCCACCCACCTATTCCACTTGGACCCCCACCATTATTTCTTTCAGTTTCCTTAATTGTAGCACATTTTACTATTTTTGGCATTTTTTCGGGTCCTGAACTTTTGGAGCCGTTTTGAGGCCCTAAATATGATTCTTTGACTCTTATTTGCAGTTGAAAGTTTTATTCCTCAGATATATATTTCTAAAGAGTTATTGTGCGCTTAAAATGGAGATCATATGCCAAAGTTATGACCTAAGGAATTTGATGTAACAATTTACCCAAACGGGGCCCATAGTTTTGGCGCTTCATCTCCTAGGGTTAGATTTTTGGATGATTTGAATTTTCCATTGTTTCTCAATAATAAATAGGCCTTTGAGCCTCATTGTAACACAGTTCAGAGGCATGTAGTCGATACATATCTTCTCAGAGATAAGCTACCATTGCTCGAGCTAGTTTATTTCCATTCTGTACGTAAGCATATTTCAGTGCTTTGCTATTAATGAGGTGAAGTTTATTTTCTGTTGCATATCTGTGTTTATGTTTATATATGTATTTTTTTGCATTCTTTCATAAGTTTGGATCGACATAAGAATGTGTTTATCAAATTATCAAAAGATGATCGAGTTCACTAATGTATAAATATGGTAATTGTAGGCATACCATAAGCCTATGGTGTACTACTTAGAAAAGATAGGTCTAGCAAATTATAGGGATATTTTAAAATAGACTAGTCACATTTCTGGCTTCCATATAACAACAGGAATAATCATATTCAAGTGAAAACTAAGCTATAAATGAAACACACCACGACATTGCTTGAGGGCCACAATGAGGCTCTCTCTTTTATTGATTTAATCTTTGGGAATTATGTTCTTGAAATTGACCTCAGGTGCTATCAAGCACAGCCATCACCCGTTCCACCAGATACACAATTGTAAATCCTTCCTTGTTCTCCATCTAAGGAAAATTAAACATGTAATATAGATGTACATAATAATAATGGTAGCAATAGTCGTATAGGAAGTAGCTTAGTAGCTCATAATATTTGGACTTTATATTTCGATGGTTCAAAGACACAGGATAGTGTCGAGTAGGTTGTATTCTTATAGATCCACGCAATACGAATCATATCCATTCATTCCATTTGGAGTTCGAGTGCACCAATAATACTGCTGAATATGAAGTGCTCGTACTCCAATTAAAGAAAGTTAATGACTTAAAGGTAGAAATTATAAAGGTAATTGGTGACTTAGAGGTGGTCGCTCATTATCTATGAGATATTATACAATGTGTTTCACCACATCTTAAAAACTACCAGCAGGAGGTATGGCATTTGATTAATCATTTCAAAGATTTCAATATTGTTTATGTTCTTGGAGTTAGAAATGTTGCAGCAGATGCATTAGAAAATGCAGCCATTAGGATTTCGCCATTGAAAAATGATTTTTCTATTGAAATTATATATAAACCATTTGTGCCAGACAATGTCACCAACTTACGCATTTTCAATGACGACAAATATATACTTCACTTTATGGCTAATGATGACATAATAAAAGATGTTTCCATAGAGGAGGATAAACACGAGCAGGCTCTACAGGAGGCATCTAATGCAACAAAAGGAAACACTATTCCTGAAGGATTGGTGTTCCTAGAGAAATTATATGACCGGAAAAACTAATTTAGAGGGCCAACCAACACAAAGATTCATAGTTCAAAGTTAGCATCTGAACAAGTCAATTTGGGAACTCCCAAAGATCCAAAGTATGTGAACCTCGGTACTTTTTGTTCTCCACAAGAATGGTAGGCATTTATCCGCTTATTCAAAAGGTACTGTGATGTGTTTGCATGGACAAATGACGATTTAAAGACTTATAAAAGAAGGGGTGAAACCATTCCAGTAAAAACTACAGAAAGTTATTCCAACACTAGAACCCCTTATACAAAAGGAGTTAAGAAAGTTGTTGGATGCTCAGATAATTTTTAAAATACGACATTCCAGATGGGTTTTCAATCTTATCCCAGTCAGAAATAAGTCCAGAGAGATAACATTATGTGTATATTTTCATAACCTCAATCAGGCTTTTGATAAAGTTAACTATCCAATGGCATCCATGGATCAGATACACCAGACAGTACTGGGTCTAAAATGTTTTCGCTACTAGATGGTTTCTCATGTTATAATCAATTGCTAGAAGTGGAATTCGACCGACTAAAAACTACCTTCCAAACCAAATGGGGGACATTCACTTTCAAGAGGATGTCATTTGGACTTATAAACGCAGGTGCAAATTTCCAAAGAGAAATGGACATCACCTTTCACGGCCTGATAGGTCAAAGCGTTGTTGTTTATTTGGATGATGTTACTATGTTCTCCAAGAAAATATCAGATCACATACGTCATCTGAAACAAATTTTCGAGTGGTGTCAAAAGTATGGGATTTCTCTTAATCCCAAGAAGAGAATTTTCAATGTGTCTGAAGGGATCCTATTGGGACACATCATGAAAAAAAGTGGAATTAATATTGTTCCTAAGAGGGTCAAATCTATCACACATATATCATTCCCGGTGAATAAAGCCATGCAGTCTTTCTTAGGAGAAAATAATTTCTTGAGAAAATTTTCTTTGATTATGCTCAAATAGTAAAACCCATATAGGAGATGATCAAGAAAGATGTAGCATATAGATGGATAAACTGGAAAAGGTCGTTTTTTCTCTGATTAAGCAGGCTATTGCTGATGCACCTGCACTTTTTAGTCCATATTATGGCAAAGATTTCCTGCTTTATACATTTTCTTCAGAATCTTTGCAGTCGTGTTGACTCAGAAAGATATTGAAGGAAATGAGTGGCATATCTCCTTTATGAGCGCTAGCCTACAGGGGCCTAAATTAAATTATCATGCCACTGACAAACAAGCATATGTAGTATACAAGGCAATTAAGTACTTGAGGCCCTAGATATTGAAATCTCACACCATTTTATTTGTACCTCAACCAAAATTAAGAACATTGTTTTTACAATAAGAGATGGGTGAGAAGAGGGATAATTGGATGACAAGTATTCAAGAGTATGATCTAGAGTTTAAACCAGTTCATACCATAAAGGGTCATGGCCTATGTAAGCTAGCCACTGAAGCAAGATATGCTCCCAAACAAGACCTATTAGGATGGGAGTAAGAGATAAAAATGTATAATATTGAATATGTTCCTCTATCCACTTTTACAACGCCATGGTATGCAGATCTATGATACTTTCAGGAGCACACCATTTTTCCCTCACACTTATAGAATAAACAGAAAAGGGAAATCTAGTTAAAAGCTCTATCTTACCGATTGGTTTAAGGAGTGCTTTTTCAGAAGCACCATAATGGTGTCCTCCTAAGGTGCCTTAAGTCGCAGGATACATAGAAGGTCTTGAAATATTTACATGATGGACTGACAAGTGGCCACAATGCGGGTGACACTACAACGCATAAGGTTATGAGGGTTGGTTATTATTGGCCCACTCTATTTAAGGATTCGCACACCTATGTCTTCAAGTTCCAAAGCATGTCATAGATATGTCGACCATGACCAGAGGTCAACCGCCCCACTATTACCAGTAGTAGTTGAAGAACCACTCCAATAGTGGGGCCTTGATGTTATCAGAGAATTTTTTTCCTCATTTGTCAAAGCAACATCGATATATCTTAATAGCGACAAATTACTTCACCTAGTTGTCCGAAGTAGTTTCTCTCGAATAAGTAAATGACTAGGAAGTCATCCACTTCTTGCAATAGAACATTACGAACAGGTTTGAAATTCCTATGTCACTTGTCTTTGATAATGTGACATATTTTTCATCGTTAAAATTTTATGAATTCACATTAGAAAATGGAATTGTATTGAGACATGCATCTAATTATTATCTAGAAAGGAAATTATTTGGTTGAATCCATGAATAAGAATCTCATTTGTATAATCAAGAAAACCATCTTCTCTGAACAAAGGAACTGTCATAAATCTTTGAACAATTCTTTTTGGTATGATTGTGTTACTCTGAAACCTTCCCTAAGAACCTGGCCATACTTCCTTGTTAACGATAAAGAAGTTATCTTGCCTCTGAACATGTATCTTTCGGCCTTGTAACTCTCTCAAGTGTCACAAGGCAAGTGTTCAGAGTAGGATAGATACGCTTCTTAAACTTAAGGAAGAAAGTCATAAGGCAAAAGAATGATTTGTTGTACATCATAACCATGTAAATCATTGGTTTGATAAGAAGTCCACAGGGGAAAAGAGGTTTGATGTGGGTGACCTAATCCTGAAGTGGGATAAACCCCATGAAGAAAAGGGGGAACGCACAAAGTTTCATCCTTTTTGGATTGCACCATTTGTTGTTAATGAAAATCTCGGCCACAAGTTGAAATCATTAGATGGTAGGATTGACCCACTTCCCATAAATGGTCAAAATTAAAAAATTGCTTTCATTAGCAACTACAAGTTGCACTTCCTGTATAGTTTTTTTCTTAGTTCTATTCGTCTGCTATGTAAGTCATGTCATGTTGTGTCTTGTTTTTTATAAAATTCACATAAATAAGACCCATGTGTGAAGTGCATGGCTCAAAAGGCTTTGTAGTGTGCTAAAAGAGATTTTGACAACCACAACCCTTGGCTTTTCATTGTTCTCCTTTGTTTGGGAAAATTCCATAGGTTGAGCTAAGTCCAGATGAAAAATATGATTCGTCCAATAAGAGAACCTTGAGGGAACCTATTAGATCTGTGCCTATGTTGGTATCTAAACCACTTGACTTGGTGTATATTTTCTTGTGTGGTAATGCTTGTCAAATTTAGTATAGAAGGGATAAGGGGAAAATCTAAAGCGAGCAAACCAAAATCAAAGGTCTTAAGATACATCTCTGAAGGGGAAACCTCTTTTGTTATCAATAAGTTGGGATCCCTCTTCTTCACATTGAAAACAATAAGTGCCAATGCACAGTTCTATTAAAATAAATAAATAAAAGTTGAAATAAGAGAAATTATTCCTACACAGGGAGGTGAAGCAAGCGACTTCGTCGGGGTACTATCCAAGATCGATGGAAACGAAGCAACATTTGTGCTTCTAAAGTTACTCTGATGGGGTATTGTCTAGGTTTACTGGTAACCGAGTAACACCATATATGAAAAATCATAAACTTGTGCACATTACCCTCTTCCATATTGAAATAATTTTGATATGGTGCATCTTCTATGTGTGTTTCTACGAATATTGAGAAAAGTGAGATGTTATGTGTAAACCCGGGTCGAAAAGGGTAAATTGAGGCAATCTATACTTCT
This sequence comes from Pinus tabuliformis, assembly GCA_031772625.1. NCBI lineage: Eukaryota > Viridiplantae > Streptophyta > Pinopsida > Pinales > Pinaceae > Pinus > Pinus tabuliformis. Next base: position 571,321,657 of record CM062818.1, on the reverse strand, counting down.
CGAAGGTCTGCCCCTTAACTGAAATCCATTCCTGAAGAGAGAATCTGAAGTCCATCTAGTGTGTCGCCAAGTGTTGTTGCTACAACACCCTCCAAAATTTCACTATGTTTGAATTTTGGAGCTTACTATCACTATCAAATCTAGAGTCGCTTTAATCACCAAATGTTGTTTCATGTTATTCTTTGTGTTTCAAGTATCTTTGGATGATCTCAAGTGTCGTCACATTGATCAGAACATTGTTTAGTGCGTTTTGTGCTCATAACGTATTTGTGGTCGCAAAATGACACTTTTGGGTCACAGACGCACACACTACACTCGTTTCACTCGGGGAATGTGTAAAAAAATGTGTTTCAATGAATATTTACCATTATTCAAGTTTGTCTAAGTTTTCTTGATGAGTTAGTGTGTGTTGCTCTTAGTTATTAGTCTAAACTCATAAAGTTTGGGATGTTACTGATAATGTTTTAAGTCCTCGTGATTAAGTATAATAATTTTTCCTAATTGAATATTTTTTTTATTTTTATTTTTGAGTAAATACAAAATCATTTAATTTTTTATATTTGTATTCTAATTATTTAATTATGTATTAGTTTAAGTTTATTTTAATTTTAGATTTATTAAATGTTGAGAGGGATTAAATTTCTTTTCATTCTAAAAAAATATATTTCAAGAGATTTGATCTTTTCATTCATATATATATATATATATATATATATATATATATATATTATTGCATAAAATATTGTTGGCAAAATCATGAGTTGTCAAAATCAGAAGTCCGAATTTTCAATAATAAATTTACTAATTTACTTAAATTTTATTTTTATTTTGATATAATTTGATTGAAGCAAAATATTTACATAACATGACATTACAACATCTTTTCCTTATTAGACTAGAAAACACTAACAAAACAATATTATATACTTTTAATTAAATATAATTTTTTTATTTTTCTTAATATTAATTATTATATAATATTATAATGTTAACCTAAATAATATACTTATACTTATGCTCATGCTCAGAATATAATATTATGATGTTAACATTGATAATATACTTAAGTTCAGAATCTAATTTGCATGAGAAGGTCCTCGTTGAGTACAATAATTTCCTCTCAATTGAGTACAATAGTCTACCACCCAATACAATATTCTATATTCTAATCATTGAATAGGATATAATCGTTGAATAATATTCTTCCACCCATAGTTTAATACAATAATCTTCCATCATATTAAAATATTATATCCTCTTGATTGAATGTTATTTTTTGGTGAGAGCTAATCCAATATTCTCCACCTGATCCTAGAGAATATGAAAATAAAGTGGCTAATCTTCTATCATATTAGAATATTTTATCTTCTTGATTGACTAGTATTTTTTTCAAGAGATCATTCAATATTCCACCTGATCCCATAGAATATGAAAATAAAGTGACTCTTATCATCAAACTCTACATGTAAAGAGATATGAATCATTGGTGCCAACCTAGGAGAGAAATTTTATGGGGATTTCTCAAACATAGTGATAAGATGGAATTTTACGGGGACTTCTCAAACATAGTGATAAGATGGAGGATCCTTAGTATACACAAGACAGGTGCATTGTTGGTCCCTAGGTGTATGAGGCCAAAATGCAATGGATTGTTGGTCCCTAGGTGTATGAGGAAAAAACCATGCATACATATTCTGATTATAACGTTCACTTTAACCATAAAGAATCTTAATGTATTAAAAAATTCTAATTATGGTTAGATGATTATATATAAATTGAAACTATTGTAATTATAAAAAATCTTGGATTATATATTTAAAAAAGTTTGATTATATATTAAGAGATTTGTTTAATGGATTATTGTTAATGTTGTTGGGTATTTGATTAATTTTATATTAATAAGTTTTTCACTTGAATTTTTTTAGGTAAGACGCACTAATATATGTTAATAGGTTTAGTGGGATGATATTTATAAATATGGGGAGGCTAGACAATTTTATCAATATTAAAATCAATGAAAATGATTCAAAATATAAATTGAAATTAATATCCTATTGTCACAAGAAAAGACCTAATATACTCAAAGAACTTACTTTGTGGATAACAAAATCATCCATCTGTATGAGAATTTTTAAAATTAAAAGCCTTAGCATACCCTTAACACAAGGGTTAATCAATAAAATTGGAAGTCAGACATCTTTGACTATAAATTATCATATTATCGTGCATTGAGAAGTATTTCTCTTCTTCCTTGATCCACATATCTCAATTATTACGAAATGACATATCTCATACTCCCTTTGTCTAGGGATGCTAGTGATAAATATGGTAGTTGGCTTTCTCTGTGAAGGTTGTTCAAAGACGTTGATAAATATAATAATTGGATTTGGCTCTTAGCAATATGTTGTTCATTTTGCAATATGTTTGATAATAAGATTGTACTCAAAATCTAAGGTGTGAAATGGTATTGTGGAGAGCTCTCAAAATATAAGTGGTTGGTTTAGAGCATCACTATAAGTGATCTTAAGATGCACCTAACCTAATGCAATAAACACAACACCTTAGCTTCTTTTGCCAATAGTTTTATTCAATTTTGAAAAAATACACCCAAAATGACATCTCAAACTTGTTCATGACTCTTTGATTTTAAATACAACCCACATCAATTTTTCTGGTTCTTCATAATCATATTATAAGATGTTACATATACTTTCTTTAATTCTATTATATTTGCAAATAGATTTTTGAAAATTTTCAATATCTTTATTACTAATTATATTAAAATAATAAAATAATAAAATAAATTCATAATCATATTATAAGGGGTTACAACTACTTTCTCTAATTCTATTATATTTGCAAATAAATCTTTGAACATTTTCAATATCTTTATTACTAATTATATTAAAATAATAAAATAATTCATCATAATCATATTATAAGACGTTACATCTACTTTCTCTAATTCTATTATATTTGCAAATAAATCTTTGAACATTTTCAATATCTTTATTACTAATTATATTAAAATAATAAAAAAACTTAATCAATTAATGAAATATTTTGATTAACTAATTAAATTAAAATTATAATAAGAAATTATATTTAATTTTCCATGCCTATTGAAATTGTATATAAAATTTATTGTTCTAGATACTTTTACTATTCAAAAAATTTAAGATTGATTTTAATGAAATTTTAATTAATTAATTAGATTATTAATGTTATTATTAATTAATTAAAATATATTTTTAATGTAATTTAATTATTATTATCTTTATTGTTCCCCTGGTGTAAAATAGATGGTTGTAGGTGTTCTCTTAAGGTATTTTATGGTGTAAAAGTAAATGGTTCAAAATTCTATGGGCAAAAATCTAGTCATGCTAAGGGCTAGTGTGGCCTAGGCTAGATGTGATCCTCAAGTGATTTTGATAACTTAGACACCCTTAAATTAGGGTTACTCAAACCACACATTCATTATACAATCATCTCAATACTCACATAAACTAACAAACATAAATTATCAATATCTTTATCAACCAATTAAAATAAAATTTTAATATAATCTTTAATTTTTATTATAATATCTCAAATATCTCCCGATCATGATGAAACTACAATGAACTAATGTCTTTATCAACTAATTCAATGCCCAACCTAATATCAACGTCTTTATCCAATAATTCAATGCCCAACCTTGTTAATTTCTCCATGAACAAAGACATCTCTCCACAACTTGCCCTACTAATTCAAACAAGTCCTTATTAACAACACATAGAGGACAAGCCACGTTGAATGTTGCCCATGTTGGCGAACAATAAACATTGGACATGTGTAATGTTGTATGGGTTTGTATGTTTTTCTTTTTTTAGATGGTTAGATTTCCCCATTTTCTCGGGATAACTTTTTTCTGGTATTTTATGTTTTTTTTTATGACTAATGCTATTTTCAATTTTTATGTTCAAAGTTGTAAATTAATTTTCATATTAAATTATACACTTTTATGTTGTCCAGGGAGTTTGTCTTTCAGACCTGGAATGATGTGTCTGAATCAAATTTATGTGGAATTTGTTTGGGAAGATTTTTGAATGACATGTCATAATTAAATAAGTGATGTGATGTGTTATAATATTTTTATGATATAATTATTGTTTTGATAGTATTTAAGTGTATATATTGTTTTTAATAATAGATTTTTTGTTTATAAGATAAAGAATCTATATGCAGATAAAGAGATTTGTGGAGTTTTCTAAACTGTGTTCGTTGTCGTATATTTTAATGTAATGTATTGATTTTAGTTACCTTTCCAAAGCAGTATACTCCTAATTTCATAGTCATATATTTCAACAAGTGATTATTACCTCTTAATTTAGTTATCCTAGGTTGCCATTGAATTTCAATTTTTATGTTCAAAGTTTTAAATTAATTTTCATATTCAATTATACAACTCTATGTTGTCTATGGAATTTGTCTTCCAGACCTGGAATGATGCATCTGAATCAAATTTGTGTGGAATTTGTCTAGGAAGACTTTTGAATGACATGTCATAATCAAACAAGTGATGTGTTATAATATTTTGTTGATATAATTATTGTATTGATAATATTTAAGTGTATATATTGTTTTTACTAATAATTTAGTTTTTGTTTGTAAGATAAAGAATTTATATGCAGGATAAAGAGATGTATGGAGTTCTTTAAACTATGTTCATTGTCATACACTTTTATATGATGTATTGGCTTCAGTTACCTTTCCAGACTGATATACTCCTAATTTTATGATCATATATTTCAAAAGGTGATTATTACCTTTTAAATTAATTATCTTATGTTTTATTTTTTCATGTTTTTAGATCAACTTTGATAATATTTATTAAAGTTATAATGGGATAACATATATATAATTAAAATTTATTCAAATTAATACTATTAATTTTTTTTAATATTGTGTTATTACTTGCGTATGTAACCATTGATCATGGTTTAAGGATTGTATTAGTATTTATTGTACCTGACTTGCCTTAGATATGAAGTTTCAATAAAAAAAGGTCAAAGAAGTTGAGGGTTTCAACTTGATAAATATAGAAGAGTTTTTGTTAAATGATGTCTTCAGCATATAACAACCACATTTACTAATGTGGTTGTGCTAGTGTGATCATTTTCACCATATAGTTCTAGGATAAAATTTGGTCAAATGCTATTTCACAAACACTTTGACTCAATAATATTGCATTCTGAAGTAATCTAGGCAGATAATGTAAGGAAGACATGTTTTTAAGGAAGACATGTTTTTAGGATTATAAATAATGTATAAAATATTATTATATTTTCTACAATGTTTTCTCTGGATATGTAATATTTAAAATTTAATTTTAGTGGTTATATGATCCGGAATTAAAGAGGAAGGCAACAAATTATGGTTATAACCATAAATACATAGATGCAATAGAAATAACACTTCATTTCATTAATATCAAATACTGAAATATCCTTAAAAACAGAATGGAAATAAGACTAGCTCGGGCATTGGTAGCTTATCTCTAAGAAGAGATGTGGCGGCTACATGCCTCTGAACTGAGTTACAATGAGGCTTAAGGGCCTTTTTATTATTGAAGAATAAGAGAAAACCCTAAACAACCAAAACCCTAACCCAAGGAGATGTAACAACAAGACTTTATGGGTCTCGTTGGGGTTAGTTGGGCAGCCAGCTTCCGAGGGTCGTAACTTGGTCATATTATCTCTGTTTGACGCGTATGATACCTCGTTGGAAAGATCTCTCCGATGACTACATCGTCCGGCATGATTTCCATAACAATGTTTAAGCAATTTTTCCAAAAAAAAACGTCATTTAGGGCCTCAAAATGGCTTCGGAAGTTTGGGACTCGAAAAACTGCCAAAAATAGTAAATTGTGCTACAATTAAGGAAACTGAAAAACTGAAAGAAACAATGGCGAGGGTCTAAGTGGAATAGGTGGGTGGCCACCAATATCCACCTGGATCATTATATTTGTTATTTTTTAAATAAAATTATATTGATTTTGTTGTTGTAAAAATGTAATTATTGATTTGATAAAAAAAGTTTACAAAGTTTTTATTTTTTTTAAAGTCATACTTGATAATTGTTTTTATTCTTATTTTGTAAAGTGATGTCATTGATAATAATCCTTCCTTTTCAAGATTACAAATAATATATTTTGTAACAATTGTAGAAATTTTGAATAATCTGACACTTATTCACAGAGATTATCCCGATTATACACTATTGCGGAATACATGCATAATACATAACCTCCTCTACGTTGATCATCAATTTAGCAGCATTAAAAACAATGAAACATCAATCGCATGCACACATTAACACAGTATGTAACCCGGGGAAAGCATACATCTGAAAACCCCACACTATTTGTATATTATAATGATTGAGAACATGTAACAATACATAGTACAATACTCCTCACAAGTACTCAATACTATCTCCACCTGTTACACACAAAACTAGCTCAGATCCGAACAAGTCACAGGTTCAAATCTTCTCCGCTGCTTTGCCTGCCTCCACTGCACAATCCTGCAAGAGAATCACGTGAGCACAAGCTACAATTGCCTTGATATTGGCCCACACTGCACAGTCCTCATTGGCATAACTCAAATCCATGGATGTGCAAATCTCATGCACAACTGATAGTCACAACTCACCCTTTCACTTACCTCTGACACCTGTCTCCGTTGAACTGTCCATGCACTGAGTTAACTGATGTATTCTTTAGTTGCTTTATGAGTTAGTAATTAGTGAATTAATTAACAATCAATTCACACAACTCATCACTAGTGTATTCTTTAGTTAGACTAAATACAACTAGTTCAACTAAGTCAAACTGAACACAACTCCATCAACTCCACATCCAACTCCACAGAACTCACATGCATGAGTTCTAACTGAAGTCCTCCATGCAATAGCTCAACTAACACATAAGAAACCACATGATTCCTTTTGTCAGCTGCATGTGCCACATCTGTAGCTCGCACTGAAGTGCTCCAAGAGAATAAGATAATGTTTAGAGTCCAAATATTACTACAGGCTAATAATATTTGACTGTTTCTATTTTTAGCCTGGCAGTCTAAAAATAGACTCTGATCACTCCGCTGTGAACCAAAAATAGAAGTCCATCTATTTTTCCCAACATGACCAATCATCCATAAACAACATCCTGTAACTCATAGACCATGATCCATATGTCTAAAAATAGACATAGTCTAAAAATAGACTTTGCGCCAAAAATAGCCTGCGGGCCCACTTAGTGAAGGCGACTCCTTTCCACTAAGCTCCATCATCTTGTTGCATTTTCAACACTCCCTCTCAACAAGATATGGATTATCTGCAACCCCTATCCTACAACTCTGGAATGTTCTGCATGGAACACATTTGCCTGGTCCACTTGCTCCAACAACACTTGGAACAAAAACACTCCCAACTGACCACTCTCTTGGGCTAGGAACATACTCTGATGTTGAAGCTCTACCCGCTGCTGACAAGTGCTCCCTCTCTGACATCTGCGCTACTGCAACATCTCCATGCATCTCGCACCTTTGCACACCTATGTGCCACCTAGCACTGTGCAAAACACTTGTGCCTCTCGCATTGCTGCAGCCTGCTAGCTATGCACTGTCCTGGGATTCCCTACACTGTCGCTCTCTCTGCCGCTCCATCCGCATCTGTCTCTACCCAATCAGTCAGTTCCTGCTACTCCACATCCGAGCTCCCGTAGCAAGGTCTCATCCAAGAGGTTGGGTACCTCAAGGATCTTGCCCCTCCTCCTTGGGACGATCAATCCACATCACCCCACCTCCTACCTGGAGGTATGGCTGCATGCGATCCCTCTACCCACCTGGCTCGAAGTTTCACCCTACTAGAGGTCTCTGCATGAGTAGATGTCTCTACTCAATCTCCACTCAGCTTCCCTTGTTGTGGCTGCTCCACAACCTCCTAAAGTTGCTGCACCAATCGCGGCTCCTCCACAATTGTCTGAGACTTCTTCTGGCTTTGCATGTTGAGAGGTAATTTACTCTCCCCCTCAACCACCAAGTCTCCATCAGTTGCCTCGCTGCTCAAGGCTTTGCATGCATCTTGAACCTCAAGAGCATACAGGTTCTTGACCCGTGAACCAATCTGCTTCACCTGTCTAGTGATGATGTGTTTAAGGAAAACCTTTCCCTTACTGAAGACTACATCATAGCCTCTGTCTTCTAGCATCACGATCGACACCAAGTTTCTCTTTAGTCCTGGTACATACTTGACATCAGTCAAGGTAAGGCGAGCTCCATGCTCCCTTTGAAAAATAATCGTGCCTACACCTGAGACATTATACTTCTCATCATTACCCATCGCTATAAGGATCTGGAGATCTTTCTCCTCCAAAGTACTGAACAAACTTTTGTCACCGGTCATGTGGAAAGAAGCTCCACTGTCAAGAAACCAACCACTTCCCACCATGGATGAAACCATGCATGCAAAGAGTGTGAAATCCAACTCAAACTATGAAGCAAGTGCCTCACCTTCAGATCCTTCCCCGGATCCCTTCTTGGATTTCTTCTTTAGGCAATTAGTAGCATAATGGCCCAACTCATGACAATGAAAGCATCTCACCTTCGACTTGTCAACCTTCTTCCCATCATTGGAAGAACTGGATTCAGAAAGAGAACCCTTCACCTTCCCCTTCTTCACCTTACTCGCTAAGGCATAGTTCTCCTCATCATGCATGGATGAAGAACTGTCTCTGGTGCTCCGTCTGATCTCCTCTTGCACAAGATCCGACCAAAGTCTCTCCCATCCTGGCAATTTCTCCCGACCATTGACAGAGTCCTGATAGGAATGCCAACTCTTCGGAAGACCAAGGAGAGCCAAGCTCACCAAGTCCTCATCATCAACAGTCACCCCCACACTTCCCAGCTCATCCCTGCACTGAGTGAACTTCGTGAGATACTTGGGCACACTGTCTCCCTTCTCACATTTGATGTTTCTGAGTTTATCCTTGAGCACCAACTTCCTCTGATCTCTCTTGCTTTAGAATAGATTTGTCAACGCTTTCCACATCAATTATGGAGAAGCCTTTCCATGCAGGCTGGACACAATGTGATCCTTCACGCCCTCCAACAGAATCCTTCGACACTTTGCTGTCTTCTTTTGCCAAGCATCAACTTGAGTAGCATCAGTAGGGTTTGGGACATCAACCTCTATGAAATCCTTCAACCCATTATCATCTAACACCGCCTCCATCCCGTCCTTCCATGCAATATAGTTCGAGTTGCCCTCAAGAGCATACTCCAATCGCAATCCGTTGAAAGACATTGCCACGTTAATACCAAGAAAACATTGTTGCAAATTTGAATTCCACCAGCTCCAAACTCAACCGCCTCTGATCTAAAATTTGTGAGAACAAAGTATTTCTCGTATAGAGATTGACTGTATGGGCTTTTACCGGATATCTCACCTTCCAAAGGAAGGATGAATCCAGAGGCTACCTGACCCGATTACAGACTCTGCCTGAAGAAATAAGATGTAAACACTTTCTAAATAATAGATCTGATGATCAACAGCTCTAATACCATGTAGAAATTTTGAATAATATGACACTTATTCAAAGAGATTATCTCGATTATACACTATTACGGAATACATGCATAATACATAACCTCCTCTATGTTGATCATCAATTTAGTAGCATTAAAAACAATGAAACATCAATCGCATGCACACATTAACACAGTATGTAACCCGGGGAAAGCATACAGCTGAAAACCCCACACTATCTGTATATTATAATGATTGAGAACATGTAACAATACATAGTACAATACTCCTCACAAGTACTCAGTACTATCTCCACCTGTTACACACAAAACTAGCATAGATCCGAACAAGTCACAGGTTCAAATCTTCTCCACTGCTTTGCCTGCCTCCACTGCACAATCCTGCAAGAGAATCACGTGAGCACAAGCTACAATTGCCTTGATATTGGCCCACACTGCGCAGTCCTCATTGGCATAACTCAAATCCATGCATGTGCAAATCTCATGCACAACTGATAGTCACAACTCACCCTTCCACTTACCTCTAACACCTGTCTCTGTTGAATTGTCCATGCACTGAGTTAACTGATGTATTCTTTAGTTGCTTTATGAGTTAATAATTAGTGAATTAATTAACAATCAATTCACACAACTCATCACTAGTGTATTCTTTATTTAGACTAAATACAACTAGTTCAACTAAGTCAAACTAAACATCAACTCCACATCCAACTCCACAGAACTCACATGCATGAGTTCTAACTGAAGTCCTCCATGCAATAGCTCAACTAACACATAAAAAACCACGTGATTCCTTTTGTCAGCTGCATATGCCACATCCGTAGCTCGAACTGAAGTGCTCTAAGAGAATAAGATAATGTTTAGAGTCCAAATATTACTAAGGGCTAATAATATTTGACTGTTTCTATTTTTAGCCTGGCAGTCTAAAAATACTCTGATCACTCCGCCGTGAACCAAAAATAGAAGTCCATCTATTTTTCCCAACATGACCAATCATCCATAACAACATTCTGCAACTCATAGACCATGATCCATATGTCTAAAAATAGACAAAGTCTAAAAATAGACTTTGCGCCAAAAATAGCCTGCGGGCCCACTTAGTGGCGGCGACTCCTTTCCTCTAAGCTCCATCATCTTGTTTCATTTTCAACAACAATGGTCTTAACAACTTCATAATGTTACACACAAAAACATTAAAATCAAGCTTCAAATAAAAAAGTAACAACAAGGGCAACATTTTTTATTTATTTATCAAAATAATAACTTCTTTGAATCCATGTTTTAACAAGCTCTACCATTGCAACCAAAACTATAAATCATTCCCATATTCACAAGTGACAATCCAAAAACATCTATTTTTTCTCAAGATAAAATTTACAACTTCTTTAAAACATATGGTCGTGACAACTGGTACCTTGCAACCAAATCTTAAAATAAAACCCTAAACTTGGAAAAAAAATGTTATTATTAATAATATCCCTTTGTCGAGAATTTAAAATTGCAATATTATTTAAACTAAAGCAAAAAAACCCAATACTATTGCAAACAATTTTTTTTTTAATGAATAAAATATAATGGAAAAATGAAAAAAGGGTAAATCTCTCAATAATAGGAAAACCCAATTTAAAAACATATATATAACCATCTCAATGTAATCATTTCCATATATATATATATATATGAAAATGATTATATTGAATCTATATATGAAAATGAATATATTGAGATGGTGGGGAAATTGTTGAGACATTTAAGGTTTCAAAGAAGTTAGCTACATAGGTAAAGCCTAAGATTTTCTAGCATAAAGGTTTTTCTTAACGAATGGATAAGGTTTATTAAGGTAGGGAAATCTGGGCAAGGTTGCTTTTTGTTATCCCCATAGGCTTGACACAATGGTTATGATAATGGTAGTAATGTTGGAATATTTATGGATTTGCATGAAGTGAATTACAAGGACTTGTGCCCAAGTCTTATCCAAGTGTTCTACATAGAAGGAAAATTTAATAAATATTGTCGCAAATCTCAGGGGAATCTCTAGATTAATCACAACCCTTCATCATATAAAAGTGGTGAAGATTATGGGAGGGAAGACATAATGGATCTTGAGACTCATTATTGCATGGAGGGCGGCATTAATCACAATCATTCGTCACATCTAAGAAAATCTAGCCCACGGAGTCAAGGCATACACATGTAGGTACACATTGGAGTTCAAGTTTCCTTATCTAATTGCCTTTCCACTTTTGAATTGGAGAATCATACTAGAGCTATAATAATTTCCATTGATCCTCATAAACTCAACCCAAAATTATTTGAGTCAAGTTCTCCATCTATGATGAAGCAATGCAATAAGTCAAAGAAGGAAAGTGCAAATGGTAGTAGGTCAAAATCTAAAATTGAGGAGATTTAGAGCTTTATAGGAAAAACTTTAGTTGTATAGTTTAGTGTTAAAGTGGTTCAACTTGCAACCCTCTAGGGTTAGCTTGGAAGAAAATTAAGGGCCTATGCCATATTTCACTCCAATCTACCATGTCTCCATAAGAGGTTGGTTGAGTTTCATTTTCAAGAATTCTGAGACTATGAAGGTAATTCTACACCAAAAAATAAATTGGGGTCTATCAAGCTTGGTCCTTAAGGATTGGGTGGATGGAATTCAACCCCAAGAGTGAATCAATAATGATACAACATATTTGGTCCATTCTTCTGAGCTTACCCTTGCCTTTTTGGAGAAAGGACATCCAATAATTCATTGGTAATAAGATTGGTAATTTTCTCAATTTGGAAGAAGGTTAATACTTTAACCCTGATCATCAATGGGCTTGTTTAAAGGTTGAGGTAGATGTATGTGAAGGATTATTTGAATAGATTGAATTTTTCATGTTCAAGACTTCTTGGTTCCAAAAGATTGATTTTAGGAGGATTTTGTTTTATATGCATTATGTGCCATGAGGTGGTGCATGTCCAGAAAAAGTGAAAATTTGTAATGCACACTGTTGGGCACTAAATTGGGCTATCTTTCTGTTGCATTTCCATCACCCTTTTTGACCTTTTTGCACTTATTTACCCATGTTTACCATGCTAAATCTGTAAGGTAAATACCCCTGTCTTGTCTATTGGAATATTTTATTAATGAAGTAAAGTCGCGGGGTTTTGCCTATTCGCAGCACTAAAATGTATGTTTGACCGCAACTTCTGGAGAATAGGAACCATTGCTTCAGCGTCCCGTAGCAGATCCAGCAACAACCAGCCATAAGGAGGCCGCGCAGCTGGAGTCGCAGATCCCTAAACCATTCTTGGACCTCTTGCTGATCTAGTTTATCTGGCGTTGGTGTCGTTCCAACTAATGTATATTTCTAGATATATAGTTACCATGTTTTGGGGAAAGATGTTGTTCTCCCACGCTGTGTATAAAAGACAGGTTGTTCCTATAAATGGGGATTCCCCCATCGATATTGTAATTTCCCTTTTCAGATTAATAAAGTATCATCTATTTTGTTGTTCTAATCTTCGTTGTGACTAACGCAACCCTGATCAGAGAGCTGGGCCCACTCTTCTAATCAGGTGCTGCGTCCTTCTGTGTGTGTTATTTATTAGTTTATGCTTGCTGTTACAGTTCTTTAATTCTTGTAATCGCTTTTCTGGAGTTTTGTATTTAGTTTAATCTTACAACAATGTTTTGAATCTTAATCACGAACCCTTGGTCGGAACGGATTGTGCTTTTGCCCCTGCATATACCTTGCACATTGCCTTGAAAGGATATGCACCGATTGATAAATTAATGTAGGAATAGGGTGAATAAATTGTTCATACCTGGACCCCAACATTTTGGCGTCATTGTCGAGGAGGCTAACAAGGTGCAAGACAACGATCCAGACCAACCAGAGGGTCAATCTCTCGTCCTGGGGAGAGAACGAGTTTTCTCACTTTGCTTCAGGTCCTGAGTGTAGGTGTCCTTTCCGCTTGTTTTTATTTTGTTTTGTTTGATTTGGGCCACTCTCTTGTCCTGGGGACGGAGGAGTCTTTTGACGCTCTGGTCCAGGCCCTGAGTTAGATTTATTTCTTTCAAACCCTTGTGTTTTTTCGGGAAACCCTAGGTTTTACACTGGGGAGGGAGGAGTCTTTTGACGCCCTGCTTCAGATCTGGAAGTATTAGGTCTTCTCGAGGTGTGTGTTGTTCCTGGTTCTTGTCCTGGGGAGGGAGGAGTCCTTTGACACCCTGCTCCGGGTCCTTGAACCCTAGATTCTTTTTTTTTTAGCTGCCTTTCTTTTTTTTTGTAAGTTCTTTCGTCTTGGGGAAGGAATGGTCGTTTGACACCTTACTTCAAGACTAAAGCATTGTAGGTTGATACCAAGACCTTCCATCATACCAACATTTGTATGAACAAAGAACCAAATAAGAGGGGCAGAGGGAGAGCCCCAAAGAGGGGAGGACCAAATTTGGGAAGAAAGACCTATATCCAGCAAATTATAGCAAAGGCTGAATCAGAAGCATCCTCTCGCGTAGCCGTGAGACCAGGGGCACGGAGAGTGAAGTCCAAGGGACAATCAGTAGATCAACCAGTGCTGTCTACAACATTCTTTGGTGATTTGACACAGCAGGTCCCTCCAGCAGTTGAGGAAACATCCAGCAGTATACCTGACCAGGGAAACCTTACACTGGTAATAGAAGGAGAAGAGGTCACAAGCAGAACATCGATAGGGTCAGATCACTCCAGTAAGGGAAAGGAGGTTGTAGCCAAGGGATCAAGCCATCAGGACACAGGAGAAGGAAACGAAGGGGTACTTGCATCACCAAGGGACTGGGGAAGTGTTGCTAAAGCAACTCGAGTCCGAGTGGTAAGGAATCCTCAGCCATCTTCCATAGAGCCTGTTGAAATTCCCAGTGGTTATTGGAAGATATTTATGGCTCCCACAACCTCCACCATCGAGTTTCCGATTGGGGATCTGGGAGTTAGTGCGCCCACAAAGCCTATTCCATTAGCAGCCTTACCAAGCTTTCATGGGCTCGTTTCAGAAGACCCCAACACATTTTTATTCGAGTTTGACATAGTGTGCTAGGGGTATGACTACACGACAGATGCCTAGAAGTTAAAAATTTTCCCTTCTACATTAAAAGGAACAGCTCTGCGATGGTTCATGGGCCTTGGAGGAAGCTCTATTTCCACATGGGATGATATGCAGACAACTTTTCTAGAAAAATACCAGGATTACTGCAAATCTTGGAACATCAAGGAGGAACTTTTCAAGTTCACACAAAAAGAAGACGAGAGCTTGGAAGATTGTGTGGAACGATTCAAGTACACCTTACAGAGGTCAGGTCACTCTGACCTAGATAAGGAAATTTTAAAAATTATCCTCCTCCGAGCTTTTCATGAGGACTCGATGGAACTGTTGAACATCGTGGGAAAGGGACATCTCTAAGGAAAGCTTCGAAGTTATCTGTGAACTATGCATTCAGTGCTCGAGGGGGCTTGCAAGAAACAAACAAGGGATTCGCTCAGCAAAGGGGTCTGGCGGGGGTGTTATGAAGGAAGAAATCGGAAACCTGCTAGACAACTTGAGGACAAATATCCTCAACACTCTGTCGACACAGATGGATACTCTGCAAGTAAAACAAAAGTAGCTAGAATTGGACAGGACCATGGCGATATTTTGCCCGAAGTGTAGAAAGAAGCACCCAGAGAGGGAATGTCCACTAAACTCCATAGAGGAATGTGCAATCTATGAGCTAAATCATGCAACAAGCTCATGCCCCTCCTTGCCAGGCCTGAAAGCAGTATTTCAAGGGACAGGGGAAGACACAAAGCAACTG
This sequence comes from Pinus tabuliformis, assembly GCA_031772625.1. Lineage (NCBI taxonomy): Eukaryota > Viridiplantae > Streptophyta > Pinopsida > Pinales > Pinaceae > Pinus > Pinus tabuliformis. The sequence goes on along the minus strand of CM062818.1, from coordinate 571,306,258 downwards.
TACCTCATGGGGTCTAGAAATCCATGGCAGCCTCGACCATCGATGGGAAATCAAGGTATGTACTCAGGCCCATCTCAGTATTTCAATAATTTCAATATGAATCCTCAGTCCATGCCCTATCCTCCCATGTGGCCGCAATACTAGTTTCCACCTTGGCAACAGTGGAACCCTCAAGCCAGTTCAAGCTCTCCATGGGCTCCAACTTGGCGAGGATCCTCTCCTGGGCAGTTTCCTTAGCCGATGCCACAATAGCAACTCCAACTGCCCTCTAATGTGCCTCTTGGTAATCAACCTACCCGTCCTCAACTTCCAATACAACCTAACCCAAATCCTAATAATAAGGGAGCTCATCAAGCTGATGTTCTTAACCTACCTTCATATAGCATCTCCACTGCAAAGTTGTATGAAATGAATTTGCGATCAGGGCGGATAGTCAATGTTCAACCTCCTCCAGTTATCATTGAACAACTTGATAGTGAAGGTAAGGAATCAGAACCAATTAATAAAGAGCCAAAACAAACTGATAGAAACTAAGCACCTCCTGTAAAACAACATCAATTTGAACCGCCTTACCCAGAGTAAATCAAGCCCTCAAGCTGAATTTGATTTATTAGGAGAATTGCAGAACTTATTTGTTAAAATTCCCCTGTTACAAGCTATGAAGGATGTGCCAATATATGCAAAGACTCTTAGGGAATATTGTTCAAAGAAACCTGCAAAGAAATCCAAAGACCCCCTCACTATTCATGTTATGGGAAAATTATCAGATTTCATGATGGGAAAGTCAATGCCTGAAAAGTATGGAGATCCCAGGAACCCAATTCTAACAGTACAAATTAATGGGGTAGAGATTCTAAATGTGTTGGTAGACCTGGGTGCTGCCATTAATGTTATCACCACTGAAACCATGCATGCATTAGGTCTTCGTAACTTGAAACATACACCTACAGTATTGGAATTGGTAGACTGATCTACAATCAAACCTGTAGGGAAGTTGGAAGATGTAACAATTTCAGTGGATTCATGGCACTATCCCATAGATTTCCTGGTTTTACATACACAATCTTCGGTGGGCGGCCATCCTTTGATTTTGGGTAGACCATGGCTAGCTACTGCAGATGCTTACATTGGGTGTCGTTCAGGGCACATGGTTATTTCAAATGGGCACAACACTAAGAACTTAGTGTTATACCCACCTGCAGAACCAAACCCATCTATAAAACCAGCAGGTGACAAGAAAACTTTATCTAGGGAAGAGCCCGAAACGGAAAATGAGGAAGTGAGACCAGTCCTCACTATTGGACAGGCCCTTCAGTTGAAAATGGAATCGGAAGATGATGTAATCACTTCCTTTATGGATGATCCTTGCTCCGTTTCAGAGCCAAATCAACAAATCCTAGAATCTATCCTAAGCTGTGAGACTCAGGAAACTATTGAAACAACAGAAGGATTAGAGGAGCTACCTGTTGATGCACCCCATGAAAGTGTTCCAGTGGAATTAGAACCGGGAAAAACCCTGAATATTAATCCAAACCTGTCAGAATCCCAGAAGAAGCAACTTGTAGATGTTCTTCGGAAACATAAAGAAGCCTTCGCCTGGGATTATTCAGACATGAAGGGGATTCCTGCTGATTTATGTACCCATCACATATACATTAAGGAAGATTGTCGTCCTGTGAGACAACCTCAGAGAAGAATGAACCCTACATTGAAATTGGACATAGGTTTATTTACCCCATCTCAGATAGCCAATGGGTCTCCCCATTAGTAATGGTCCCCAAGAAAAATGGTAAATGGTGGATATGTGTGGATTATCGAGAATTAAATAAGGCAACACAAAAAGATCATTTTCCTTTGCCATTTATTGATCAAGTTTTGGACACATTGGCTGGCAAAAAGTTTTTCTATTTTCTAGATGGGTTTAACAAGTATAACTAGATCTAGATAGCTCCTGAAGATCAGGACAAAACCACTTTCACATGCCCCTGGGGAACATTCGCATACCGGGTCCTTCCTTTTGGCCTGTGTAATGCTCCTGCAATGTTCCAGAGGGAAATTTTGGGGATCTTCTCTGATTTGGTAGATGACAGTGTTGAAATTTACATGGATGACTTTACTCCATATGGGGATTCATTTCTTGAAGGGCTGAAAAATTTAGAAAAAGTTCTCGAAAGGTGTATACAAGCGCGTGTCTCTCTGAGTACAGTAAAATGCCATATGATGATGGAGGAGGGAATCATTCTGGGACATTTGCTCTCAGCTGAAGGAATCCGGATGGACCCAACAAAAATAAAGGTAATTCTGCACTTCCCGACACCCAAAACGCCCACGCAGGTACGCAACTTTATTGGTTGTGCTGGTTATTACAGGCGTTTTATAGAAAATTTTGTGAAAGTAGCACACCCACTTTTTCAATTGCTAACAAAAGATTCAGATTTTGTGTGGACAGGTGACTGTGATGCAGCCTTTACGAAAATTAAAGAATTGGTCTGTAGCGCTCCGATCCTTAGAGGGCCAGACTGGGCATTACCTTTCCATATTCATACGGATGCTTCCCAAACAGTGATTGGTGTAGTGTTAGGACAACAAGAGGACAGAATACCATATGCAGTTTACTATGTTAGTAAGAATTTGGCTCCTGCTGAATTAAACTACACAGTGACTGAAAAAGAGTTCCTTGCTGTCATTTACGCCATCAACAAATTCCGGCACTACATTACTGGGTATCCTACCTTTGTACATACTGATCATGTAGCTATCAGGTATTTAATGAATAAACCTGTTACCCCTGGCCGCATTACGAGATGGCTTTTACTACTACAGGAATTTGATATTACTATAGTAGATAAACCAGGGAAGGACAATGTGGTTGTAGATTTCTTGTCTAGGATAGAACATGATGGTAAGAATACACCAATTGAAGATAATTTTCCAGATGAACATCTTTTTGCAGTTTCTGCTAACACCCTGTGGTATGCAGATATTGCTAATTATCTTGCTACAGGGAAGGTGCCTCATCATCTGTCATATAAGGAGCAAAGGAAGATTATTCACCAGAGTACCCAATATTCATGGATGGCAGGATATCTCTTTCATACAGGGGTTGACCAATAGATTCGGCGTTGTGTGGCAGAAGATGATATCTATGAGATATTAAAAGCTGCACATGATGGACCCTGTGGAGGACATTTTGCAGATAAAAGAACAATTCATAAAGTGCTGCAAATGGGATATTATTGGCCCTCCATCTTTCGTGATGCTTGGGATTATGTTCGAAGGTGTGATAGCTGCCAACAGATGGGACAACCTGGGAGAGCAGATGAAATGCCTCTACAGCCCCAAATATTCCTTGAACCATTCAAGAAATGGGCCATTGATTTTGTTGGACCCTTCAACCCACCTTCTCATCAGAAAGCTTACATCTTGGTCTACACCGATTATGTGGCTAATTGGGTGGAAGCCAGAGCGGTCACGAGAGAAACAAAGCAAGTAGTGGCAGACTTTCTTTTTGAAGAAATCTTTGCTCGATATTGTACTCCAAGGGAAATTGTGTCAGATGGAAGATCATAGTTCACATCTCACATCATAGGGAAGTTGATGCAGAAATATGGGGTCAAACATAGAGTGACAACCCTTTATCACCCCCAGGTGAACGGACAAGTAGAAAGCACAAACAAGATATTAGAAAATATCTTAACAAATACAGTAGCAAGTCATCATCAGGACTGGGCATAGAAACTTCCAAAAGCTTTATGGGCATATAAAACAACATGGCGGACCACAATTGGGTTTTCTCCATTTGAATTAGTGTATGGGAAATCCCCCTTGTTTCCGATGGAATTTGAGATCAGTACACTCAGAACAACTCTAGAAGTAGGCCTAGACCTATCAAAAGCACAGAAACACCAACTGGAACAGCTAAATGAGTTGGACAAGATTCGGTCAGTAGTTGTCCAGAAGACTATTGCTGTTCAACAGCAGAGAATGAAATGGCATGATAAATTTATCAAAAGTAAGGTGTTTTATGTGGGGGATTGAGCATTACTATATGAATCTCGATTTAAGGATTTCAAAGGCAAGCTTCACACTCACTGGATGGGACCATATCAAGTGGACGTAGTGTTCGACAATGGAATAGTTAGATTAATTACAATAGATGAGAATCATACCTCGTTCTTAGTAAATGGACACCATCTAAAACTATACCACCGTCTAGCCTCTAGAGATGCCTTTGTCAAACACCTTTCTGATTCATCTGATTTAATGGTTGTTGGAATAAAGGACACTCTTACTCTGCTCTTAAAAATAATAATAATAATAATAAATAAATATATAGATATAATACTGTTATTACTTACTTGTTTGTATTTTGCAGGAATAACAAAGGAATATGGCCAGGAGAAATGTAACACTCGGCGTTGTTACTCCACTAAGTGTTGTTACTCCGTAACTGTTGTTACTCTGTAACTGTTGTTACTCCACAACTGTTGTTACTTCGCAACTGCTGTTACTCCGCCGGTGCCGTTACTCCGCAACTGTCGTTACTCTGTCGGTGCCGTTACTCCGTAATTGTTGTTACTCCGTTGGTGTTGTTACTCTGTAACTGCCATTACTTCACCGTTGGTGTTGTTACTCTGTAACTGCCATTACTTCATCGTTGTCGTTACTCTGTCGATGCTGTTACACCGTAACTTCCGTTACTCCGTCGTTGCCATTACTCCGCCGGTGCTGTTACTCTGCAACTTTCGTTACTCTGCCGATGTTGTTACTCCGCAACTGCTGTTACTCCGCAATTGTTGTTACTCCCTGTTGCTGTTACTCCCTGTTGTTGTTACTCCCTGCTGCTATTACTCCCTACTGCTATTACTCCCTATTTCTGTTACTCCGTCAGACATTTTTTTGTTACTCCACCACAAGGTAGGTCCCCAGGTACGTCTTCGTTGACTTTTACTGATTTAATTAAAATATTCCAAAAAGACATCAAAACGTGTCGTGGACGACCGTAATTAAGTTGGGGGGGAACCGTCATAATAAACGACGACGTACCACAAAAAAGCATTTATGTCACATGATCCTAACCAAACAGAATTTAATGATTACGATACTTCGTAATCATAACTTTGATGTGTTGGAATGCGTACTCATACACGTAGAATCATAACCAGTCACCTCCCCAACACGTTGCATTAAATCACTAAAATATCTAACAGTACCGCCATAACTTGTCATCATTTTCAAACGTACCAGTACTGTTTCATCCATTGTCCCCAAAAGCGACCATGACATTATTTCAGTTGCCAACGGTTTGGAGCCCTGTCATTCTCCCCTGCTAGCTAACTGCATTCGTCGTGCTGATCCCGCCTCTACAGTGATGGGTGGATGGTCTGTGCGGCATGAGCCTAAAGATACAACGAGAATTCAGAACAATCAGGAGGTATGGCAGGTCTTTGAGAACATAGGCTGGAATGTTTACTTTGACAGGTTGAGGGGGTCAAACGAAGAAATTATGGCAGAATTTGCACTCAACTTGGGAGAAGGAAGCTCTTGGGTCCGCGAGAATTGAAATCCCTGTGACAGAGGAAGCCATCGCAGAAGTCAGTGGGCTCCCTCAAAATAGACAGCGATGGTTTTTGAGAAGGACTACCCTTCCAGAGTTTCCTGAAGCCTTTTTACAGGCGGGAGAAAGCATCGTGCAGAAGGGTCGGGGATACGACCGAAACTTGCTACCGCATCCATGGGGAGGAGTAGCAGAGTTCGTCATAAAATATATAACTTGTGAAGGGAGATACTCCACCATATTCAAATACCATCTCCGAATATTAGCCCACCTGTGATTTCCCCAAGCAGAGGCTTTTTCACTAAATATGCCTCATTTCTTATTGAGAAGCCTCCATTTGATGGCACATTCAGCTCAAGGGTTGCGACAGGTATTGGCGGTCATCACCCACCACGGGCTGGTTCAGCTGTTAGTAATGAATGCCATCAGATGAATCCCGATCCCGTGGGAACTGTTTCGGGATTCCACAGAGGAAGAAGTAGCAGCCGTTGTGGCTGTCAGGGAAAATGAACCAGAAGCCATGGAGGAAGAAAATGCAGGAGAAGATGATTATGTTGACCAGGAGGAACCGAAAGAGATGGAGATGGAAGCTGAAGAATTTGAAGAAGAGGCTACTCCCCAAGAGCAAGCTGAAACCGTGGAGCCAATGGAAGATGCGGGAGTTGACACAGAAGGGCCCACTAGTACCACGGCTGATGTTGTCCCACAAGAACCAGCCTCGCCTGTGGAACTAGCAGAGCAATTTGATAGCATGAAAACCACAGAGGCAAGACCATAATAAGCAATAGTGGGTGAACTGGTCGATATTGCGACCGAGGGTACCCCATAAGGACCTCCTGCCACCATGGAGCCGATGGAAGAGGATCAACTGAACGAAGAAGAGGTCGTGACCATGCCGACCATTGAACCAATGGAAGAGGAGGAACAAGAACTAGGGCATGAGGTTTGCGCTGACCCACAAGAACCAGCGTCGACCTCGGGACCGAACACTGAAGATTCCTGCCAGTTCTCCTTTTTCTCCTCTATCCCAAGAGGAGTAAGGGTAACTTGTTCCCCTCGGTGCACAGAGGAATATTTTGCCATTACTCTAGCTCTGAATTTATCATAAAGGCCACAACCGTGTGGGGTGGATGCTACTCAGGTGACAGGCACTTCGGAGCCTGAAAGGAGAAAAGAGACAGAGACCCCTGAGGCTGGGGAACCAGGAAGGATTCCAACAGACACATTAGCAGGAGAGCATCTCACAAGGGCATCACCAGTCGCGGTGAGCACGCAACAAGAGGAAGTAGCTATTGGCGAAGAGGAGGGACCAAGCGAAGCGGTCCCGACGAATGAGCCAATGGAAAATCCAGGCGAGAAGGTTGTGAAGCAAGAGATAATCAAAGAACGGGTAGTGGAGGAAAACCCGACAGTTGGCATAGCAGAAGCCATCCAGGGGGATTTACCTCTAGTCGCTGAAACTAAGGAAGTGTTGGTTAAGCAGGAATGGGTAGAGCTGTGTGAACATCGAAGACTCCCTGTCAAGCAAAAGTACCAGCTGCAATTTAAAGAGACAATGCGGCTTAAGATGGAGGTCAGGAAACTAAGGAAGAAGGTGTACAAATTGCAGAAGCGGATAAAGAAATACAAGCAGCAAGCTAAAAAGTCCAAGGCCATAGGAGTCGAAGCAGAGACTCAAGTGGACTAGATAGCCACAACCTCTGTTGCCACTCAAACAGACCCGGTAGAATGATTGTTTAAAGACCATGAGTATGCCTTAATGGCCAAAGTATAGACTTGGAAATCTACTGCGGCTCGGTATCAAAATGAGGTCATAAGAACTCAGGAACGAGCCTCCACAACCATTTTTGAATATGTGGAGCGCATAGATATCATGAGATTAAGGCATGCAAAGCAGTAGCTCAAGATGGAGCAGCTGGAAAAGCAAGTGGTAGAGATGAAAAATGATAAGGAGCAGATGTTTAATCTAGTGCAATAGGTGATGGCATGTTTCCCCCCTGCTTCTTGTTATTCTTTATTTTTGCATGAACATTTTCTTTTATTCTGCATGGAGAGCATCAAAAACGAGATTAGTTATGAAATAGAAGATGGTGTACAATTCCTTCGAATAATGAGGAGTCATGACGTGCCAACTCAGCATTTGATGTGTGAGTTTTACCTGCACGGGTATCTACTGTGCCTGGACAGAGAATTTAACCCGGTCCCATATGTGGGGGACATTCATTTAAGGGCCCTCACCTCTTACACTTTCAATCAGATCAGCTGGTAGAAGGATTTTAACACATTTAAATCCAATCAAGTTACAAAGCCATTTATAGTAAGAGGAGAACATGAGAGGTCAATCACCATGTTCACTAAACACAACACCTTTTTGGGAATTAAGGGGAATAGAGAAAGAATGTTGAGGACACAAAACTGGTGCCTTGATCTTTGTGTCAGGCAATTAGTCACATTTCAAGATGAGGCCCTTGATTGCTGTTAGAAAAGGTGGATGATGTCACCTACAGCTGTCCAGAACAGGGAACCTTTTGGGGCACCAAATTTTGCACGAGTGCTCCCCAAAGTGCCCAGATATGTGGCATGTGTCCGAACATGCGGGGTCCGGTGGATGGGAATCCGGTTTCAGTTTCCTACTATTTGGTTGCCTATAGAAAATTACACTCCAGCGTATAATGTTCTGGGAGATTGGTGGAAGGAAGTCCTCCTTTCAAATGGGTTTAAAGTTCTAGGGATAGAGATGGTCGGAGAATATGATCTCGCTCAGCTTCAGGAAGCCTACAGTCTGCAAAATCTAGACCTGCGGAGGCGGCGAACTGCATGAGGGCATGCAGAAGGCTAGTTGGGGGGAGATGTTGGGCACCAAATCGGGCTATCTTTCTGTTGCATTTCCATCACCCTTTTTGACCTTTTTGCACTTATTTACCCATGTTTACCATGCTAAATCTGTAAGGTAAATACTCCTGTCTTGTCTATTGGAATATTTTATTAATGAAGTAAAGTCGCGGGGTTTTGCCTATTCGCAGCACTAAAATGTATGTTTGACCACAGCTTTTCAAGAACATGAACCATTGCTTCAGTGTCCCGCAGCAGATCCAGCAACGACCAGCCATAAGGAGGCCGCGCAGCTAGAGTCGCAGATCCCTAAACCATTCTTGGACCTCTTGCTGATCTAGTTTATCTGGCGTTGGTGCCGTTCCAACTGATATATATTTCTGGATATACGGTTACCATGTTTTGGGGAAAGATGTTGTTCTCCCATGTTGTGTATAAAAGACAGGTTGTTCCTGTAAATGGGGATTCCCCCATCGATATTGTAATTGCCCTTTTCAGATTAATAAAGTATCATCTATTTTGTTGTTCTAATCTTCATTGTGACTAACGCAGCCCTAATCAGAGAGTTGGGCCCACTCTTTTGATCAGGTGCTACGTCCTTCTGCGTGTGTTATTTATTAGTTTATGCTTTCTATTACAGTTCTTTAATTCTTGTAATCGCTTTTCTGGAGTTTTGTATTTAGTTTAATCTTACAGCAATGTTTTGAATCTTAATCGCGAACCCTTGGTCGGAACGGATTGTGCTTTTGCCCCTGCATATACCTTACACGTTGCCTTGAAAGGATACGCACTCGGATTGATAAATTAATGTAGGAATAGGGTGAATAAATTGTTCATACCTGGACTGCAACACACACCGGTAGATATTTTTTTAAAGTTTGGAGAAAGAAGGAGAAAATGGGTGTTCAAGGAGATTTGAATGCATGTCTTCCTCCTCTAGAATAATAAGCTAGGAAAGTAGAAGGTCCACAAGGAACAAGCTCATAATTCATTAGCGGATCCTTGTCAAGACTTGAAGTGCCCGTCCCTTTCTAATAAGGATAAGGATGACTTGCCTCCTCTTGTTCCAGCCAAATCTATCTCCCCATTCAATAACTATCCTGCCTCTACTTCTTCAATTGTTTTGGCGATTCCTTCTTCATCCATTAAAATGAAGGTTTTCTTCCCTATGAATTTTGGAAGAAGAAAAACCTTTTCACATTCCCATTCTCGAAAAAGTAAATAATCTCCAACAACTTCTCACAAAACATTTATCAAATCCGATATGATTTAAATTTTAAATCTAAGTCAAAGCATAACATTTCTATTGAAGGTAATATTGTGTTATATAAGTCTCCTAGAGGTGGGTCGGGGGGGGGTGTGTGTTGGGAGGAAATATTTTATTTTTATCACCCAGAAACAAGCCAAGAAGGATATCATGTATGGAATATAGGCCATAATAGATAGGGCCCTTAGAGTGTGTAAATCATTTGAGAGGGTGAATCATAATCATCTTGTCATTTAATCCTTGTGGGGTTTAGGATTCTGCTAAATTTTTATCCCTCAAAAGGTTTGTTAGAGTCTATTCACTTAATATTATTCTCATCCAAGAAACAATTTGTGTAGGATCCAAGGCAATTGAGGTTTTGTCGTTGTGGCTTAAGGATTGGTTGTTTAGTGCCTTGGATGTGAAGGGACAATTAGGGGGTATCCTTACAGCATGGAGACCAAGACTAGAGGTGATCTCATCATCCACTCCAAATTCTAGTATTCATGTTGACATTATGATCAAGGAATTGGATATTGTACTAGAATCTTTAATATCTATGTTCCTTATTTTGAAAAAAGGTAATTTTAGAAGGCTTTGGCCTTGTGGGGGGGTTTTGTTGGCCCTTACGTCCTTATTGGAGATGATATTAATTTTACGCTCCCTCTTAGAGGTTTTGGGAACTCGCTCCCACTTAGACCCTCTAAGATATTTCTTATCCCATTTGATCAAAGTTCATCACCTAGTATATCTGGAACTGACAAAGCTCATCTTGACCTGATGCAATGGTCGAAGAGGAGAAGATGGAATTTTGAAAAGATTCAATAGCTTTTTTCCCTTGGATTCCCTCCTATAAGGAAGATGACTCATAAAATATTTGGATAGGTTAGGAGGTATATTAAATCACATGTCGATTCTTTACAATATTGATAAGAAATATCAAATCTAGCCTCCCCTTTTAAATTAAAAAATGTATTGATATTAAAGGAGGATTACAAGAAGTTGATCATCTTGATATGGTGTGTTAAGTGAAGTTAGAGATGGAAGGGTTATGATAAATTTATAAGTGCACTATATTTGGCAGAAGAACATGCATGTGAACCTAAGGTGCAATATATTTTCTTTTAGTGTTGACTTAGGAAAATTCTCAAATTTTCCTATAGTAGAAAAAAGTAAATCGAACTGAGCATGCATGGAGATTTTGTCTCAGTTCGACTTTAGTTCAATGAAGTAGTTTGAATCAAGTTCAAAAGGCTAATTCGCTTGAATTCAAAATGTCATTTAGACTTAAGTTCAGTGAGGTAGTTCGAATTGGGTTCAGGGAGCTAGTTCGCTTGAGTTTAAGAGCAGTTTGATCCTATAAAGGGAAGAGCACAAACTTGGTGAATCATATCATTATGCACTAGTGATAATTTGTGTTTTGAGTTCAGGATAATAGTTCCATATCAGTGCGCGAGGTCAGGGAGAGCACATCACTTAAGGAGGCCAAGATAGCTTACACAAGGAGGCAATTCATCCTATACAATTGGTACAGTTGCAGAAGAGAGAGACATAATTGGTCTAGGGTGTGTGGGATATTGTGTTGAGGAACGAAGAGTAAGAAGTGAATTTTCCCTAAGTGACTTGTAATTAATTACTAAGATTTTTTTGAGCAAATCAATAAAAACACAAATTAGCAAGTTTTCCCTAGTTGGGGTATCCGGGTATTTCTGGTGTTCTGTTAATTGTATGCTTGTGTCCTTATGAATTTATTTTCTATTGCAAATTCATTAGAATAATTAATATATTTGATCAATGAATTTCACAGTTCAGTTTCTAGTTCTTGCATCTCATAATATTATTCAAATCATTTGCTAGGTATTAGAAAACTAACATGGTATCAAAGTTATGGATTGATTGAAGAATATAACGTAGTATATTTTCCTTAGAAGCGAGTGATAGTTACAATTCAAAGTGTGTAATTTCCACAAGGGCACAATTTTTTTCCCTGTGAAATCAAGTGCGCAGGTGTTTTCTCTAGCAGGATTGCACAAGGGTGTTTCTGAGTAGTTCGAGTTAGAGTATGGCATACTTGGGTCTGATATTTTAGGACCACCTTGATGGGGCCTCAAATTTCTTCTCTTGGAAGGAGAGGATCAGTATAGTATTAGAGGAGCAAGGAGTTTGGGAATTTGTGGAGATTCCACCAGTCGCACCAACAGATCCTCGAAAATTGGCCCAACATAATAAGAAGGACACAAAGGCCAGAAGAATAATCCTTGGAGGAGTCAAGGATCACATCATAGCTCACATTTTTGGAAAGAAGAAAACTCAGACCATGTGGACAATTATCTTAGGGTTGTACCAGGGTACAAGTGAGGCCAGAAAGATGGTAATCTGAGATAATCTTAGAAATATCAAGATGACTAAGTCAGATTCCATGATTTCTTACCTAATTAGATTCACCCAAGTGAAGGACGATTTAGTCGAGTTTGGGGAGATAGTCTCAAATATATACCTTGTCAATTTTGCACTATTGGGCTTTCCCAAGTCATGGGAAAACTTCATTGATGTAGTGAGTGTCAGAGAAAATATGTCAGATTGAGAGCCGCTATGGAGTGATTGCGTGCAAGAGGAGATCCGAAAGCAAGCTAAATTTGGGTCTCATGCAAAGACTGAGGAAGAAGAATACTTTTTCCTAACTATCAAAGGAGGCAAGGCCAAAATCAAGAAAAATGCAAGAGAGACTAAGTCCATTTCAAGAGGCAAGAAGAAGAAATATCTCAGGAAAGTGAAGTGCTTCTCTTATCATAAATTTTGTAACTCTTCCACCAAGTGTCCAAACATGAAGATAGGATCCAAGAAGGGTAACGTGGAAACATTAGTAGAGGTGGAAGAGTTCACCTCTTAGTTTGAGAAAGAGTTTTCGCTCATAGCTTGCATGACAAGCTCAGTGTCTAGTAGTGTATGTTATATTGATAGTGGAGCATCCTTTCATATGACCGGAAACAAGAGTTACTTCATCTAGTTGACAAAGAGTGATATGCAGTTTCATATAGAGATGGGAGATGATGGAAGGTACTTAGCGCAGGGTGTGGGTACAGTCAAGTTTGTGAGGGAGTCTAAAAAAATATCTCTACTTTAGAGATGTCATATATGTCCCAGGGTTGAAGAAAAATATGGTTTCAATCTCAACCTTGGAGAGAAAAGGGTATTAGGTTATATTCAGTAGAGGGAAAGCCTTCATCAAGCATCTCAAATCTGGAGCAGTTAAGAAAATTGGAGTTAGGATGAAGAAACTCTACAAGCTACAGTTTGAGACAAAAGTGGCATTGAGAAGAACAGAGATCAATGTGCATAGATTTGACCTTGGGGAGCTCTGGCATAGGCATTTGGGTCACTTACACCATGGAGCACTAAATATTTTGAGGTATATTGTCACAGGGTTACCACAGTACAATGTAGATCAACATGACATGTGCAAGGGTTTCTCACTTGGCAAGTATTCCAATACATCCTTTTCCGACAGAGACAGTAGGGTCAATAACATCTTGGAGTTGGTACATTCGGATGTATGTGAACCATTTTACTCTCCATCCCTGATGGGATACAAATATTATGTCACATTTATTGATGACCACTCGAGAAAGACATGGGTCTTCTTCATGAAAAAGAGAGATAAGGTATTCTCGAAGTTTGTCGAGTTAAAATCCTTGGTAGAGAACCATACTAATAGGAGGATCAAGGTGTTGATGTCATAAAATGGTGGGGAGTACATATCCAATGCTTTCGGAGACTTGTGTGCCAAGAAGGGTATTAGGAGAGAGCTCACTGCACCTCATAACCCTCAACAGAATGGGGTGGATGGGCGCAAAAACTAGAGCATTGTTGGAGTTGCCAGGGCTATGTTGCACGACCAGGGGCTACTCATCTTTCTTTAGGCAGAGGCTTGCAACAGTGTAGTATTTTTGCATAACAAGTGTCCACTTAGGCCATTAGGCAGAGTCACACCAAAGTAGGATTTCACAGGAAATAAGCCTGATGTGTCTCGCTTTTGGATTTTTGGCAATCTTGTTTACTACCATGTATCTTCATATAGTCGAAAGAAGTTAGAGCTCACAACAGAGAAGGACATTTTTTGGGCTACAGCAAGACATCTAAGGTGTATAGGGTGTATATTTCAGCATTCAGGAAGACAATGATTATATGTGATTTTAAGTTCGAGGAAGGAAGATCTCTTAGGAATTCGTTGGAGCATGAGTAGGGTAAAACATAAGAGGAGGAGCAGGAGGCTTAGTCAATGCCTCATACTTCACCAGAGTTAGTTGTTGGACAGGCCAAGCAACATGCAAATGAAAAGAAAGTGTGGGTACAAGAGGAGAGAGTAGAGCGAGTGGGCCCCACTCAGCTAGTGACTCACAGTACAGTGAGAGTTTGAGCCAGGTGAGAAGACAAGTTGATTAGGGAGGGTTAGGAGACAGTTGGACCTCCTAGTACCACATTCAGACAGAGTAAACATCCACAAAGATATAGAAGGTACATGGAACTTGTGACTAGGGTGATAAACTGAGAGCCTTCTGGTTACAAGGAGGCAACTTCTCAGTAGGTTTGGAATGATGCTATGGTGGAAGATTACTATTCTATGATGCAAAATGATGTCTGGGAGATAGTGTCAAGACCAGATGGAATATCAATTGTTGGATCACGTTGGGCATGCAATATCAAGCATGCAATTGATGGGAATGTGGAGAAGCGTAAGGCTAGATTCATCGACAAATGGTTCTCTAAAATTGAATGAATTGACTATGATGAGATGTTCACACTAGTGGCCCAATATTTGTTCATTAGGATTATTATGGTGATTGCAATGTAGATGGGGTGGACGATCCACAAGATGGACGTGAAGACCACCTTCCTTAATGAAATTGTTGAGGAAGATATATATGTTGCATAGCCTAAGGGGTTTGAGACTTTCAGCGGAGGCACATTGTGTTTGCAAGATGAGGAGAGATTTTTATGGGCTTATGCAGGAACTGAGGGCATGGTATGCCCATATAGACAACTACCTTCTCAGATTCGGCTTCACCAAGACTGAAGTTGACCCTAACATATACTATATTGTAGTTGAGGGCTAGCCTCTCATTCTTGTGTTGTACGTTGATGATTTGATATTGATAGGGGACGAGGAGCTCATCCGTGACTACAAGAGAGAACTTGCAGAAGAGTTAGAGATAAAAGATATAGGGTTGATACACTATTTCCTTGCGTTGGAGGTATGGCAAGGTGATGGAGAGATATTCTTGGTACAGGGTAGATACCCACAGGAGATTCTCAAGAGGTTCAGAATTATGAGAATATGAAGGTAATTCTAAACCAAAAAAGAAATTGGGGTCTATCAAGCTTGTTCCTTAAGGATTGGTTGGGTGGAATTCAACCCCAAGAGTGAATCAATAATGATACAACATATTTGGGCCATTCTTCTGAGCTTACCCTTGCCTTTTTGGATAAAGGACATCCAAGAATTCATTCGTAATAAGATTGGTAATTTTCTCAATTTGGAAGAAGGTTAATACTTTAACCCTAATCATCAATGGGCTTGTTTAAAGTTTGAGGTAGACGTATGTGAAGGATTACTTGAATAAATTGAATTGTTCATGTTCAATACTTCTTGGTTCCAATTGTTTACAGGAGGGTTTTGTTTATATGCCTTTTGTGCCATGAGGTGGTGCATGTCCAGACAAAGTGAAAATTCGCAATGCACACCGGTAGATATTTTTTACAAGTTTGGAGAAAGAAAGAGAAAATAGGTGTTCAAGGAGATTTGAATGCATGTCTTGAATCTTCCCCCTCTAGAATAATAAGATAGGAAAGTAGAAGGTCCACAAAAATATACTTAAAAGGAGATCCCCATTCAACTCTTGATCATTTTCTCTATTTCTTATAGAATAAAATTTATTCTCCTCCCCCTATATCTCCTTTAAAGGAACAAGCTCAAAATTCATCAGCCCAGGATCCTTGTCAAGACTTGAAGTTCCCATCCCTTTCTAATAAGGATAAGGATGACTTGCCTCCTCTTGTTCCAGCCAAATCTATCTCCCCATTCACTAACTATCCCGTCTCTACTTTTTCAATGGTTTTGGTGATGCCTTCTTCATCCATTAAAATGAAGGTTTTCTTCCCCGTGAATTTTGGAAGGAACAAAACCTTTTCACATTCCCATTCTTGAAAAAGTAAATAATCTCCAACAAATTCTCACAAAACATTTATCAAATCTGATATGATTTAAATTTTAAATCTAAGTCAAAGTATAACATTTCTATTGAAGGTAATCTTGTGCTATATAAGTCTCCTAGAGGTGGGTCGAGGGGGTGTTGGGAGGAAATATTTTATTTTTATCACCCAGAAACAAGCCAAGAAGGATATCATGTATGGAATATAGGTCATAATAGATAGGGCCCTTAGAGTGTGTAAATCATTTGAGATGGTGAATCATAATCATCTTGTCATTTAATCCTCATGGGGTTTATGATTCCGCTAAATTTTTATCCTTCAAAAGGTTTGTTAGAGTCTATTCACCTAATATTATCCTCATCCAAGAAACAATTTGTGCAGGATCCAAGGCAATTGAGGTTTTTTCATTGTCGCTTAAGGATTGGTTGTTTAGTACCTTGGATGTGAAGGGACTTAGGGGATATCCTTATAGCATGGAGACCTAGACTAGAGGTGATCTCATCATCCACTCCAAATTCTAGTATTCATGTTGACGTTATGATCAAGGAATTGGATATTGTACTTAGAATCTTTAATATCTATGGTCCTTATTTTTAACAAAGGTAATTTTAGAAGGCTTTGGCCTTATGGGGGGATTTTGTTGGCCCTTACGTCCTTATTGGAGGTGATATTAATTTTACGCTCTCTCTTAGAGAGGTTTTGGGAACTCACTCCCACTTAGACCCTCTAAGATATTTATTATCCCATTTGATCAAAGTTCATCGCTTAGTATATCTAGAACTGACAAAGCTCATCCTAACCTGATGCAATGGTCGAAGAGGAGAAGATGGATTTTTTAAAAGATTCAATAGCTTTTTTCCCTTGGATTCCCTCCTATAAGGAAGATGACTCATAAAATATTTGGATAGGTTAGGAGGTATATTAAATCACATGTCGATTATTTACAATATTGATAAGAAATATCAAATCTAGACTCCCCTTTTAAATTAAAAAATGTATTGATATTAAAGGAGGATTACAAGAAGTTGATCATCTTGATATGGTGTGTTAAGCGAAGTTAGAGATGGAAGGGTTATGATAAATTTATTAGTGCACTATATTTGGCAGAAGAACATGCATGTGAACCTAAGGTGCAATGTACTTTCTTTTAGTGTTGACTTAGGAAAATTCTCAAATTTTCCTATAGTAAAAAGAAGTAAATCGAACTGAGCATGCATGGAGATTTTATCTCAATTCGACTTTAGTTCAATGAAGCAGTTTGAATAAAGTTCAAAAGGCCAATTCGCTTGAATTCAAAATGTCATTTAGACTTGAGTTCAGTGAGGTAGTTCGAATTGGTTTCAAGGAGCTAGTTTGCTTTAGTTTAAGAGCAGTTTGATCCTATAAAGGGAATAGCACAAACTTGGTGAATCATATCATTATGCACTAGTGAGGATTTGTGTTTTGAGCTCAGGAAAATAGTTCCATATCAGTGCACAAGGTCATGGAGAGCACATCACTTAAGGAGGCCGAGATAGCTTGCACAAGGAGGCAGTTCATCCTATACAATTGGTACAGTTGTGGAAGAGAGAGGCATAATTGGTTTAGGGTGTGTGGGATTTGTGTTGAGGAACGAAGAGTAAGAAGGGAATTTTTCCTAAGTGATTTGTAATTAATGACTAAGATTTTTCTGAGCAAATCAATAAAAACACAAATTAGCAGGTTTTCCCTAGTTGGGTTTCCAGGGTATTTCTGGTGTTTTGTTAATTGTATGCTTGTGTCCTTATGAATTTATTTTCTATTGCAAATTCGTTAGAATTATTAATATATTTTATCAATGAATTTCACGGTTCAGTTTCTAGTTCTTGCATCTCATAATATTATTCAACTCATTTGTTGGGTATTAGAAAACTAACATGGTATCAAAGTTATGTATTGATTGAAGAATAGAAAGTAGTATATTTTTCTTAGAAGCGAGTGACAGTTACAATGCAAAGTGTGTAATTTCCATAAGGGCACAAAAAAAATTTCCCCATGAAATCAAGTGCGCAGGTGTTTTCTCTAGCAGGATTGCACAAGGGTGTTTCTGAGTAGTTTGAGTTAGAGTATGGCCTACTTGGGTCTAATATTTTAGAACCACCTTTATGGGGCCTAAAATTTATTCTCTTGGAAGGAGAGGATTAGTATAGTATTATAGGAGCAAGGAGTTTGGGAATTTGTGGAGAGTCCACCAACCGCACCAACAGATCCTCGGCAATTGGCCCAGCATAATAAGAAGGACACAAACACTAGAAGAATAATCCTTGAAGGAATCAAGGATCACATCATACCTCACCTTTTCGGAAAGAAGATAACTTAGACCATGTGGACAACTATCTTAGGCTTGTACCAAGGTACAAGTGAGGCCAGAAAGATGGAAATCCGAGATAATCTTAGAAATATCAAGATGACTAAGTCAAATTCCATGATTTCTTACCTAACCAAATTCACCCAAGTGAAGGACGAGTTAGTTTGGGTTGGGGAGATAGTCTCAAATAGAGACCTTGTCAATTTTTCACTATTGGGCTTTCCTAAGTCATGGGAAAACTTCATTGATGTAGTGAGTTTCATAGAAAATATGTCATATTGAGAGTCGCTATGGAGTGATTGCGTGCAAGAGGAGATCCAAAGCAAGCTAAATTTGGCTCTCATGCAAAGACTGAGGAAGAAGAAAAATTTTCCTTGGCTGGCAAAGGAGGCAAGGCCAAAATCAAGAAAAACGAAGGAGAGGCCAAGTCCAGTTCAAGAGACAAGAAGAAGAAAGATCTTAGCAAAGTGAATTGCTTCTCTTATCATCAATTTTGGAACTATTCCACCAAGTGTCTAAACATGAAGACGGGATCCAAGAAGGATCACATGGAAACATCAGTAGAGGTGGAAGATTTCACCTCTCAGTTTGAGAAAGAGTTTTATTTCATACCTTGCATGGCAAGATAAGTGTCCAACAGTGTATGTTATATTGATAGTGGATCATCCTTTCATATGACCGGGAACAAGAGTTACTTCAGCTAGTTGACAAAGAAGGATATGCATTTTCATATAGAGATGGGTGATGATGGAAGGTACTTAGCACAGGATGTGGGTACAGTCAAGTTTGTGAGTGAGTCTAAAAAAACATCTCTACTTTAGAGATGTCATCTATGTCCCAGGGTTGAAGAAAAATATGGTTTCAGTCTCAACCTTGGAGAGCAAATGGTATGAGGTTATCTTCAGTAGAGGGAAAGCCTTCATCAAGCGTCTCAAATTCAGAGCAGTTAAGAAAACTGGAGTTAGGATGAAGAACCTCTAGAAGCTACAGTTTGAGACAAAAGTGGTTGTGAGAAAAAGAGAGATCAATTTGCATAGATTTGACCTTAGGGAGCTCTGGCATAGGTTTTTGGGTCACTTACACCATGGAGCACTAAAGATTTTGAGGTAGATTATCACAGGGATACAATAGTACAATGTAGATTAGAATGACATGTGCAATGGTTTCTCACTTGGCAAGTATGTCAAGACATCCTTTTCTGATAGAGACAGTAGGGTCAATAACATCTCGGAGTTTGTACATTCAGATGTATGTGAACCATTTTCCTCTCCATCCCTGATGGGATATGAATATTATGTCACCTTTATTGATGACCACTCGAGAAAGACATGGGTCTTCTTCATTTAGAAGAAAGATAAGGTCTTATCGAAGTTTGTGGAGTTAAAATCCTTGGTAGAGAACTATATTGATAGGAGGATCAAGGCGTTAAGGTTAGAAAATGGTGGGGAGTACATATCCAATGATTTCAGAGACTTGTGTGCCAAGAAGGGCATTAGGAGAGAGCTCACTACACCTCATAGCCCTCAACAAAATGGGGTGGATGAGCGAAAGCACTAGAGAATTGTTGGAGTGGCCAGGGCTATGTTGCATGGCCAGGGGCTACTCATGATTCTTTAGGCAGAGGCTTGCAACATTGTATTCTTTTTGCATAACAAGAGTCCACTTAGGGCAATAGGGAGAGTCACACCAAAGTAGTATTTCACAGGAAATAAGCCTGATGTGTCTCACTTCTGGATTTTTGGTAGTCTTGTTTACTGCCATGTATCTTCATATATTCGAGACTCGAAATAATTTAGAGCCCACAACAGAGAAGGGAATTTTTGTGGGCTGCAACAAGACATCTAAGATGTATATGGTGTATATTTCAGCACTCAGGAAGACAATGATTAGATGTGATGTTAAGTTTGAGGAAGGAAGATCTATCAGGAATTCTTGGAGCATGAGTAGGGTACAACACAAGAGGAGGAGTAGGAGGCTCAGTCAACTCCTCATACTTCACCACAATCAGTTTTTGGATAGGCCAAGCAGCATGCAGATGAAAAGAAAGTGTGGGTACAAGAGGAAAGAGTAGAGCGAGTGGACCCCACTCAGCTAGTGACTCACAGTACAGGGAGAGTTTGAGCCAGGTGAGAAAAAAAGTTGATTAGGAAGGGTCGGGAGAGAGTTGGACCTCCCAGTACCACATTCAGATAGAGTAAACATCCACAAAGATATACGAGGTACATGGAACTTGTGACTAGGATGATAGACTAAGAGCCTTCTGGTTACAAGGAGGTAGCTTCTCAACAGGTTTGGCATGATGCTATGGTGGAAGAGTACTCTTCTATGATGCAAAACGATGTCTGGGAGATAGTGTCAAGACCAAATGGAAAATCAATTGTTGGATCACGTTAGGCATACAAGATCAAGCATGCAATTGATGGGAGTGTGGAGAAGTGTAAGGCTAGATTCATCAACAAATGGTTCTCTAAAGTTGAATGAATTGACTATGACGAGACGTTCACACCAGTGGCCCGATATTCGTTCATTAGGATTATTTTGGCAATTGAAATGTAGATGGGGTGGACGATCCACAAGATGGACGCGAAGACTGTTGAAATGTGGCAACAAGAATATTCTAATTTTAATTTGTCCTTGAATTAAAATTGTGAATTAAAATTCGAATTTAGTCTCACCAACTGCTTGGAATTAATTAATTAATTCATTATGGATTAATTAGTTGGAGAAATTCAAGGTAGAAGTCTTTCTGAAGTCATGCAACAGTTATCCCTTAAATTAAGGAGATTATCCCTTAATTAAGAAGATAATATTGAGTTACATTTGAGTTGTAATTAGTTAGCTCAATTTATTGAGTTAAGTCTAGTAAATTAGTTCCAAAATGTTTGAGGAACTAATTGTGAGTTATCAGTCAGTTGATGCATGCATGCACTCAACCAGTGTACTCCAGATAACTGAAGATTCCCTCTTCAGAAACTCATGCATGTCTATTATGAGAATGACCCAGTTTAGCTAAATGTCAAGGACAGTGTACTATCAGTTGCATGTGTTTTCCTATAAAGGAAACTCATGCATGTAGTCAAGGTAAGGTTCCTTGAGGATTGCGCAGTTCTGACAGGGTGTGAGATCAGTGTGAGAGATTAGTGTTCCACTTGGTAACAGGAGGATCACCTAGGAGAAACTGCGCAAGGAAATAGGAGCTTGGAGGGCAGAGGAGAAGGCTTGTGAGAAGATTTGATTGCCTGTGAGCATCCAGGAGGATTGTACTGAGAGTTGGCTAGCTGTGAGAGCTAAGGCTTTGTATAATTCTAATGTATTTCCACCTTGTATGATAATACAGATAGTGGGGTTTTTAGCTAAGGCTTTCCCATGAGTATTTTCTGTGTTTCATGTGCACTGATTCTTCTTCTTCTGGTTATATGTGTTCAGCTCGATCTTGCTCAGTATTTAAGCTTCCGTAAATTGATAGTAGAAGTATATTATAGTATTTTGCTTTAGTTATATTTCATTATCGGGTTAATCTACAATTAGATTTTCTATATGGTCTCAGAGCGAGATTTGTAGAGAATTTGTAGAATTTCTACATGGTATCATAGCTAAGTTTATCGGAGCAGTGAACAGTATACACAGAAGAGAATTCAAAGTTTGAAGTTCGGGATTGCAGGTGCAAATCGAATTCATATCATACTTCAATTGAGATGGGACATTATGTGACTAATTGCCCATCGAAGAAGTCCATGAAGGGATCCTCGGATGGATCGAAAGGTGACGCATTAGCCTCTCAGTTTGAAATGGACTTTACCCTCATCGCATGCATGGTGTCATCAATGATGGGTTGTGTCTGGTATATTGACAGTGGAGCCTCATTCCACGTGACTGGCAATAAAATTTTATTCAGTACCTTGGAGGAGAAAGACCTCAAGATGCGCATAGAGATGGGTGATGACGGAAAGTATAGTGTTTCATGAGTGGGCACAGTTTCTTTTTAGAGGGAGCATGAAGTTCCTATCACCTTGATAGATGTGAAGTATGTGCCTAGACTGAAGAAGAACTTGGTATCGGTCGCGATGTTGGAGGACAAAGGCTACGATGTTGTCTTCAGTAAAGGAAAGGTGTTCCTAAGACACATATCCATGGGTCAGACCAAGAGGATAGGGATTTGAGTGAAGAATATTTATAAAGTAGAGGTAGATGATTGTGCAACATTGAGTACGAAAGTAGAATTGGTGCAAATCCAAGACATTGGCGAGTTGTGGCACAGGTGGTTGGGCCATTTGCATCATGGTGCTTTGAAGATAATGCAGCAAATATCTACAGGACTTCCCAAAGGTAAACTTGAGCAAGTTGACATATGCAAAGGTTGTACCTTGGGAAATTACACCAAGTATTACTTTCATAATTGAGACAATCGAGCAAAGGCTATCTTAGCATGAGTTCATACTGATGTGTGTGGACCATTCTCGATGGCATCCACAGTGAAGCAAAGGTATCATGTGATTTTCATTAATGATTTTTCTCGTAAATGTTGGATTTATTTCATGTAGAAGAAGGACCAAACCTTCTCAAAGTTTTGTGAGTTAAAATCTTTGGTCGAGAAAGAGTCAGGGAAGAAGATCAAGGCCTTGAGAAGCGACAACGGTGGAGAATATGTCTCTCAAGAGTTTAAGGGCTTCTGTGCAGCAGAAGGAATTAAACGATAGTTGATGGAACCTCATAACCCACAGCAAAATGGGGTGGCCAAGAGGAAGAACAGAACTATTGTAGGGGTAGCTCGGGCGATGTTGCATGACCAAGGCCTACCACTTCACTTATGGGCTGAGGCATGCAACACAGCGGTCTATTTGCAGAATAGAAGCCCGCATCACATACTTGGGATGAAGACACCAGAGGAAGCTTTCTCCGGTAAGAGACCAGATGTGGGTCACTTCAGGATCTTTGGCTCATCAGTATATTTCCATGTGACAAAGGATGCACAAAAGAAGCTTGAGCCAACAGCAAAGTTGGGGATGCTTGTGGGGTACACTGATACACCTCACAACTATTGGGTGTACTTTCCTACCAGTCGAAGGACAATGGTTTGTAGAGATATCAAGTTTGATGAGCAGAAGGCCATCCGAGACTACAGGCTGTGAAGGAATTGTTGGTTCCTAAGGAGGAGGAGCCTCAGATTGATGCGAAGCAGCCGCATGTCGAGGTTCCAGGAGTGGAGACATCCACTCAAGCAGAGTCTTTCAGAGATGGACGGAAGCGCACAAAAGAAGTTGACAGATTGTTGGAGGATGCGAGAGAGAATGTGGGAGCACCATCTTCTTAGCACAAACAGAGGAGGTCACCTAACAGGTACACTGGATACATGGCCCTTGCTAGGGAATGTGTTGAGACTGAGCCATCTTCCTCTGAGGAAGCAGTGCAGCAACCGATTTGGGTTGATGCTATGGTGGAGGAGTATGACTCCATAGTTCGTAATAGTGTTTGGGACATGGTTCCGAGACCAGAGGACAAGTCAGTTGTGATTTCCCGTTGGCTTTACAAGGTAAAGTAAGTTGCTGATGGTAGTGTGGAGAAGAATAAGGCAAGATTTGTTGCCTGTGGCTTTTCACAAGTCGAGGGGATTGACTATGATGAGACTTTTGCACCTATCACAAGGTACTCATCTATCAGATCTATGTTGACACTATCAGCACATATGGGTTGGAAGATCCATCAGATAGATGTGAAGACTGCATTCCTCAATGGCGAGATTGAGGAAGAGGTGTACATAGAGTAGCCAGAAGGTTTTGAGACCTTCAATCGTGAGTCGCATATGTGCCAACTCAAGAGGGCGTTGTACAAGCTGAAGCAAGCACTTCGTGCTTGGTACACCAGGATAGACAACTACTTCACTGGGTTGGGCTTCACAAAGAGTGAAGCGGATGCGAACCTGTACAGCATCATGGTGGAAGGTAAGTTGTTGATCATCGTTCTTTACGTTGATGATCTCAAAATTACTGGTGATGATCAGTTGATCGTGTCTTGCAAGGAGGACCTTGCAAGAGAATTCAAGATGAAAGACATGGGTCTCATGCATTACTGCCTTGGCATGGAAGTGTGGCAGAAGGATGGGGAGTTGTTTGTGTCTCAAGGCAAGTATGCCAACGAGATACTCAGGAGATTCCACATGGAGAAGTGCAAGCCCATCCAGACTCCTCTAGCAGGTAACTGGAGGAAGGAGGATGCTACTTCAGGAGAAGTAGTGGAGGCTACTGTGTATAGGCAGCTTGGGGGTTCACTGATGTACTTAGTGAACACACGACCAGCTTTGTGTTATGCGGTGAACCAACTGAGTCAAGCGATGGTTCAGCCTACCAAGATGTTTTGGAAGGTGACAAAGAATGTATTGAGATACCTCATAGGCACATCTCAGTATGGATTATGGTATAGACTGACAGAGGGAGTGAAGCTACAGGGCTTCACTGATGCAGCTTGGGCAGGGAGTCCATCAGATTGGAAGAGCACATCAGGATGGATTTTCAACCTTGGTTCAGTAGCAGTTTCTTGGTACAACAGGAAACAGAGATCAGTTGCACTCAACTCGGCAGAGGCTGAATACATGGCTACAAGTCAGGCATCATGTGAGGCCATCTGGATGCAGAAAATCCTAGTTGGTTTGTTTGATCAGAGGATGGATCCAATTGTGATCTATTGTGATAATCAGAGTTGTATAAAAGTCTTTGAGAATCCAGTATTTCATGATAGTTCCAAGCACATCGACATCCGGTATCATCATCTCAGAGATTGTGT
Organism: Pinus tabuliformis; assembly: GCA_031772625.1. Taxonomy (NCBI): domain Eukaryota; kingdom Viridiplantae; phylum Streptophyta; class Pinopsida; order Pinales; family Pinaceae; genus Pinus; species Pinus tabuliformis. The sequence continues at coordinate 571,281,310 of CM062818.1, read as the reverse complement.
AGCGAGGAGGATCATGTTGTTGGAGTATATTTCGACAGAGGAGAAAGATGCTGACATTTTGACAAAGGCATTGTCAAAGTGTAAATTCGAGTTCCATAGAGACAGGATCGGGGTGGCAGATAATCCCTTTCTTGTTGAGAGGGAGTGTCGAAATGTGGCAACAAGAATATTTTAATTTTAATTTGTTGTACAGGAGTTCGATGGAGTGATTCTTCAGGGATTCACAAATAAAAATTGGGCAAGGGGTTCACAAATAGGAAGAGCACTTCAGGTTTTTATTTCATTATTTGGTTTGCAATTGTTTCTTGGTTTAGTAGCAAGTAGATATCAATGGTACTGTGCAGATTTTCCTTGTAGATTCAAACTACTAATATAATTTACTAAAACAATAGACTTGAATCTACTCTACTCATCAATGGAAACAATTAATTGATAGAGAAATCACAACATAAACATGAGACAATATTCAATCACACATATGCTCAGAGATTTATCTAATGGGAAATAAACTACTCAAAACCCCTTCATATATGTATTGCATTAGTTAGAAAATAGAGAAGAAATACAATGCTTTCTCAAGCCTGAGCAACCTCGACACAAGTATAATCTATCTCACTGCTTCCTACTTCCCCAACTCCCTATTTCCTTGCATTTTTTCTCAAGGAATTATCCCCCTATTAATTAGGTAAATCCCCATCCATAATTGCACAATCCTTGTAGGCCTTTCTCTGACTGCATGCACAACTTGTACAACCTAGAAAATTATACAACTGATAGTACACTGCCCTTGAACTCCAATATCAACTGGGTAACTCGAGTTCTTTGCATGCATGAGATAATTTAGGTCGATTGATAAGTTAATTGGTTGATCATAGGTGAACACACCCCACTACTAGACCCTCCACTTATTCCTCCAACAATTGAAACTAGTTTAGCTGACCATAACTCAATTTAACTGATTTAAATTGTTACAACTAAAATTAACTCAACCTAAGCTCCTAAAATTTAGGAATCAATGCACACAACTCAATTTCATGCCCCTAACTCAAATTAACTAGGCTAACTAAGTGATAACAACTATTTCAACTCAGTTAACTCATTCAAGTTGTCTAGTTATGTGGAATTTCGATTTTCTCCTAATTTAATCAAGGGAAAATTAAATTAGGAATTTCTTGCTGTATTTTCAACACTCCCTCTTGGCAAGAAAGGCATTCACATCTACCCTGATCCAACACCTTTGGAATGTATTATATTTAACACTTCTCTCTTTTGTTGCTACTGCAACATCTACAACTGAGAAGCTGTTGTGGCCAGCAACAACCCCCCATCTTATTTAGTCTTGTTACTAATACTAAATAAGTGGGGACCCTTAGTCAAAAAATTTAAAAAAAAATTAGTGCTTGAATTTCCCTTTTCAATAAAACTTACCTTCGTAAACTTAGGAGAATACCCTTGAAAAATCTAAAAAATCTTAAGTTTTATGATAAGGTAGAATAAAATCACTCAAGAAATATCGCATCGCAAAAAGGATAATGGATACCTCCTTACAAACACAATTCTAAGGTTGCGAGATCGTGATGCGAAACTTCATCACATCGCATGCATCAAATATCACTTACGCTGAAAAACCTCAAACTACCGATATGTTATGGCACATATCGCAAATCGCATTTCGCGGAAAACGCATTAACAGATCATTGTCATATGCTACGCTCCAGCGATATTGCGATATTGCGATAGAGAGATATTGCGATGTTGCGATCTGCAATATTCCGAAGCAAATCGCAAAATCACTTCATCGCAAATATTTCGGGCTCGTTGTTCAAAAAAGAATTTTCCATAAACCGAGACCTGGTTATACGCTTTAATGCTAATTAATGAGTTAGTTGCCAATCATTAATGAAATAGGGTTTCGTGCTTATCGAAGAGCCATTTCATGTAAGGTGGTGTATTTTATATGTCTTCAGAATTTAAAGCTTTCCCGTCACCTTTTCCTTATCATGATTCTCACCTCATTTGTAAACTGTAGGAACAAAGAACAGAGAACTATACAAAGTAGTATTCAGGATACTATGGGAAAGAAAGGCAAAGCTCCGAGTTTTGAAGATCAAGAAATGACGCCCTTGTATACAGACACCACCTGTAACAGAGACGCTGGTATTACTACTTGGGAAGGCATGTATAGTCTACTTGAGGAAGAGAATCCCAAAATGATGGAGGTTACAGCTATTGCAGGCTCACATGGGTCTTCTGAGGTGTCTATTACAGAGCTAGCTTGCTCATTCTTACACCGGATAGCGGCAAGGCCCAAAATTCTTCCATACACGGACATGGTTAAATGGGTACTGGACAGCGCTGACATCACAAACAGACAATTTAAGACTCAGTGTCAGCAACTTACAGAATCGTTATTTTCACAAAATTTAAGCTTTATATCTGCTAACAAAAAACGCGCAAGAGGCAAAAAATCGCACCAGGGAAGCCCGAATCAAGAAACGGAGGCAGTTTCCAATGCGCGATTAGCGCCGCTGAGAAAAACCTCTTGAAAGGGAAAGCCTCTAATTGTTCAATCACCTGTAAGCCCAGAAATTTGTAAGAAAGCAACGCTAGAGGTAAAAAAGTAAAACTTGAATCCTAAAACCAGTGGTATTTGTCAGAAATATCTTCAAAATGGTATGTATATATGCACAGCAACTGCAGACAGGCTGGAGACAGAAAGCTCAAGAAAAGGAAGAATCAATCAAAATATTAACTAAGTTGAATTGGGATTCTTATTGGGCACATTTGGTAAAACCACACAGCCAGTGCATGACTCTCAAATGTATCATCAATTCTACCGAGAAGATGGCGCCAGCTCTTGCCGATGTCGTTTTCGCAGGACAGTTAAAGTTGGAAGTCGGCCAGCCGACTATTCTCAAAAAAATGCTGAATGCTTGCGATTTCAAGGAACAGATACATAAATAGTTAGTTAGTTTTAATTTTAGATTCAATGTTAGTATTAATTTTTCTTTATTTTTACCTAAAATGAGGATGGTCATTTAAACCGTATCCTACATTTTTGTAATAAGTTATTTTTAGATTTAGTTAGTAGTATTTAAACCCTTCTCATGTATTTAGAGAAGGGTCCTGAAATTTGTCAAAAACTTATCCTCAGAACATGCACTTTTGCACCCTCCGAGGAGGTTTTGATGAATGAATGGAACAAGATTTATTGATATCTGCATTTAATATCTACTACTGATGTTTCACTTCTATACTCTTAGTGGATGTTGGATTAAGAAGAGATAAATCATTATCGCTTGAAGCTCATGAGTAGAACTAGTTATAAATGGTACTTCTATCTCTTAACTATTTCTGCCTTTTTGTTAAAGTGATATTTATGTTCAGTTGTTTGTATATTCATGCGTGAATGCTTGAGTTATCATTTGGCACTTATGTACGGTGATAGCTATTTATTTATTCTTAGTGTATGAGTAGCTTATTATGCGGTATGTTTTTCACAAATGTTTTGTCTAACTTTTTATACGAAGTGGTTTAACTTTATTGAATTCTTTTCTTATAATAGTTGAATGATCTTTATTACCAATTGTTATTTGAAATCATTTTAGATCGCATAACAGAAAGATTACACCCCGGGTTAGTGTAGAATTAGATATTTCTATTTATTAGAATACAATTGCATGTTATTAGATTAGAGTTAAAGTAAAGCATTTCACTTAGGAACTTTTAGAAAGGAAATATCAAATCTCAACACACACACACATAATTGGGAAACTGGTCCCATATCCCCAGTCGGACCCACTATACCAAACGAAAAAGGAGTTGCTAACCAAGGTCCGGACCGGGTGGGTATCCCCCTTGTTGTAGACCCGATTTTCAGGGCTTCAACATATTTGGCGCTAGAAGGAGGGCCCCGAACTATGAATGGCAAGTAATTCTAAATCTAAATACCATTATGAGAGTAAATCGCCCTCACCATCTCCCCCAACTTCTCCATCGCACTTAGAATCTTTAAATCTAGAGCCAAAAGTCGAAAGAACAACAACCACTGCTACAAACCCTGACATTTCAGAACAATCTACTATTGAACCTCCTAAAGTTAAATCTTTGATCCATAAACTTTAGCGATTTTCTATATCACCTCAGAGATCTGATAAATCTCAAGGCAACATGACTTCGCAATAAACCCTGCTCATCCTATTACCAGATTAAAGAGCGAAAATTTTGGTGTTCAGCCAACCGAGCTACCTCTACCTACAAGAAAGAGAGCAATGAAATCGCCTAAAGGGTCTGATATCGAGACTCTTTCATCATCATCATCCATCTCCACCTCTCCACCACGAAGTCAACCATCCACTCCTCCACTTCAGATTATTGTCCACCAGTCCACAGGAACTTCCACACCTTTTTCTCAATCATCTGGAGTCGTAATATCCTCATCTTCTCAATCGCAAGGATCATCTTCTGCACTTTCCTCTATTAGTAGTTCAGCGATGGCCCAATCTCCATGGAATAACCCAGGGGCAGTCTTAATTCCTGCGCCCTTGAGTCAGATACCGGCCCATCCTGAAAAATGGTTGCCTAAGTTTAATCCTGAAGCAGGCATGCTAGCGGAAGAACATATAAATAACTTTATGTTATCCATAAATCTCAATGGAGTTACCAACGAAGATGTTGTCGTCTGACTTTTCCCTTATACTCTGCAAGGAGCAGCCGGATCATGGTATTTCTCATTACTGTCTGGATCTATCACTAGTTGGGATATCTTCCAAGAACAATTCCTGAATAATTTCGGTGATGACAAGTCTACGACGACACTGATCAACGACCTGTCTAACCTTAGGGCCGAGTCAAAGGAACCTATCAAAGATTTTAATTCATGTTTCAATAAACTGTTAAATAAAATTCCTACTGCTTCCAAGCCTAGCGAAGAAGTGCGAAGTGAGTGGTACATCTCTGCTTTACCGTCAAACATAGCAATATTCGTTGATAGGGCTAACAAAACAACTTTAGCTGACAATATGAAAGAAGCAATAGCGGTAGAGAAACGTATCATAGCTCTAGAAAAGAAAAACGTGATATAAGAACGAAAATCCAAGAAGGTTACTTTCAAGGAAGACCCCAAGAAAAAATAATTGAAAGATCTGTTCGATTTAGAAGGATTGAAAAAAGTTTTGAAAACCATGTCTAATGAAATGGTTGACATTAAGAAACAAGTTGCAGAAACTTCTTCTAAAAAGTCGTACAAGCCTTATAGAAGAAACCCTTCAACTAATTCAAAGCCACCAAATGCTATCACAAGTGTTGAATCAGAAGAAGAAGAAGAGGAAATTGTTACCGAAGAACATACCGATGAAGAAGAAGTTGTAGAGGTACAAGGTATGTGGGACTTCATCCTCCCAGATGAAGAGGATCAAGAGGCATCCCCGATTAGTACTCGAAGTAGAAATCAACTTGATCCTCCTCAACCTACTCCTAAGCCAAAGAGCGCAAGCTTAATGACTAAGGATAAAGTCGCAGCCAAGAAAACGACACCTAAAGCGACTCAAACCAACCCAGTCCAAATAGATTCATCAACTCCATCAAAAACGCTGATCGTTTCGGATGAAATGGAGTATAATATCATAGAAGACATGAAAAAGACTAGGGCTAACATCACTTTTTACGAATTGAGCAAGTTAAAACACCAGTAAAAGGTACTTTTGAAAGAATTACATGTTGTACCAGTTGCACCTTTGCCCGCCATTGTAATCTCTCAAGCTTCCCAAGAAATGGGAAGACCTCCAACTAACGTGATTAATAAAGTTGATCCAAACGACATCGCTTTAATTGGAGGAAGGTCGAGATCTCATACTCCCCCATTTCTTCTTACTTATGAAATTTTCAATAAAAATTTGCATAATTTCTTAGTGGATTCTGGAGCTTCATCTAATATTGTACCAAAATCAATATGTGCAAAGTTGAACGTTCAACCACAAAAATTTGTTGTGCGCATAGTTCAACTAAAATGATCGCAAGTTGAAGTGATCGGCGAATTAAATCAGGTTACCATAAGGCTATCATCCAATCCAAAGGTATGTCAAGTTATCGACATTTTAGTTGTTGATATTCTGAAATTTTATGGCTTAATTCTTAGCAGAGATTGGTCAGAAAAAATGGATACTTTGCAACTGACTGGTCGCACATGTGGCTCCCTTACAATGGTAAACCAAATCAGATAAAAGTTGAGCGAGAAAGACATCAAAAATACATAGTAACGGAACTAGAAGGAGAGAATGAACCAGTAGCATACAACAATAACATCATTGGCAACTACTCAGTAGATTCTTTCTTAGGAAATTATAATGCTCATACTTCACCTTACTTAGAACATTCTGTTTTATCTCAAGTAGAAAATTTCTCTCAAACAAATAGTTCTAAATGTATTAATTTTGTAGATAGTCCTGTAAATAAATCTTTATTTTGGAAGTTATTTTTTGACGGTTCTAAGTCTAACGAAGGAGCAGGAGCAGGATGCGTGTTAATCAATCCAAAGGGAAACAAAACTATGCTAACTTGTAGACTCGAATTCCAATTGCACCAATAATACGGCAGAATACGAGGCTTTAGTCCAAGGATTATACAAAGCAATCGGATTAAACATCAAATATCTTCAAGTTTTCGGAGATTCTGAAATTGTAATCAGACAGATATGCAATAATATACATTGTTTATCAGGTCATTTAAAGCATTACCAATATTTATTTCAAGATCTAACTGAACACTTTATAGCATTCAATATTTCATCAATTCCCAAACTCCAGAATGCTAGTGCAGACCTCCTAGCTAACGTAGCTTCCAAGCTCATTCCTTCAAAAGACTATAGCCCTGATCGATTTTCAATCGAATTAATCTTTAGACCTTCAATTCCTAATAACATTACCAATTGGAGGATTTTTAATGACGATCCTGATATTGTGAGCTTTCTCACATCTGAAGGATCTTACACCAATCAGATAATTGATGAGGACCAACATGACAGACAATTGCAACAAGATAGCACTAATAATGCTATGCCAAAATCAATAGTCAAGTTAGAAGACCTTTATGATTTGAAAGATCGATTCAAAAGATCTACCAATTCAAAACTGCAAAGTTCAACTTTGAACTATGAATTAGTAAATCTAGGAACTGATGCCAAACCACAGAATATCAACCTAGGCCTTGGCCTAGCTCCTGAAGAAAAATTAGCATATATTCGTCTCTTGAGACAATACAAAAGTGTCTTTGCTTGGAACTACGATGAACTCAAAACTTATGACACTTCTATCATCCAACATACTATCCCAATGCTAAACGATGAAAAACCTGTCCAGCAAAAGCTGAGAAAGATCCATCCCAATCTAGAAAACCAGATCAAATCTGAACTCAATAAGTTATTGAAAGCCAAAATCATTTTTCCCGTTCGACATTCCAAATGGGTTTCCAATATGGTTCCTGTTAGAAAGAAAAATGGAGACATTAGAATTTGCATTGACTTTCGAAACCTTAACAAAGCCTGTCAAAAGGATAATTTTCCTTTACCTCCCATGGAGCAAATATTGCAGGCAGTCTCAGGGTTAGAATTAATGTCTTTCTTGGATGGATTCTCAGGATACAACCAAGTGTTGGTTCATCCTGATGATCAATTAAAAACCACATTCATAACTAAATGGGGCACTTACGCATATCAAAAGATTCCTTTTGGTTTGATCAACGCTGCTGCCACATTTTAGCGAACCATGGACATCGCATTCAAGGGATTATTTAACAAATCAGTGGTAATCTACTTGGATGATATAACTATATATTCCAAGAAACGAGGCAATCATCTTAGAGATTTAAAACAAATCTTCCAACATTGTCAAAGGTATGGAATTTCACTTAACCCAAAAAAATCCTTCTTCGCGTTAAGTGAAGGAAAACTTCTTGGATTCATAGTGTCAAAATCTAGAATTCATATTGATCCTGATAGAATCTAAGAGATTTCTGAAATACCCCTACCCCACAACAAGAAAGCTATGCAATCTTTCCTTGGCCAGATTAATTTTGTAAAGAGATTTGTTCCAGATTTTTCAAGAATCGTGTCTCCTTTAGAAGCAATGATTAAAAAGAACTCAAACTTCAAATGGGGCTAGGACAAATATGAGGCATTCAATCTAATCAAATAAGCCATTGTTAACGCTCCATCTTTAGCAACTCCAAATTTTTCTGATCCTTTTATTTTATATACATTTGCCTCTGATAGATCATATGCTGTGACACTCACTCAAGCAAATCAAGACAAGGCAGAAGCTCCAATTGTTTTTTTCAGTTCAAATCTACAGGGGGCTGAGTTAAATTATTCAGATGTAGAGAAACAAGTTTATGCTGTTTTCAAAGAAATTGAATATTTCATACCCTTTCTACTTAAGACCCATACAAAAATCATAGTACCATTTCCAGCGGTAAGAAATCTCTTAGTACAGAAAGATGTGGGTGAGAAAAGAGCCAATTGGTTACTACCTTACAGGAATATGATGTTGAAATCAAACCAGCAAGTATTGTAAAAGGTCAAGGATTTTGCAAAATGTTGGCTGGAGCATCGTTTATTTCCGAAATACCATCTACAGAGATACAAATGTATGAGGTAAGCCTAAACGATGTTGAATCATTATACGCCAATATCATATTTTATCTAAAGAATGGATATGCTCCTTCAAACCTCGATCATACCAAGAAAAGAGCTCTAAGGTTGAAGGCTAAACAATATCAGCTTGTGAACAATGTTCTTTTTAGAATAAATTATGATTCTGTTCTCCTTAGATGTCTTGAGAAATCTGAAGCTGAAAAAGTCTTGCAGGAACTCCACAATGGGCCAGCAGGCGGACACTATGCTGGAGACACTACTGCCCATAAAATCTTACGCGCAGGATATTACTGACCCACATTATTCAAAGACTCACATAACTACGTAAGGAAATGTCAAGTTTGTCAAACCGCTGCTGGGAGACAAAAGAAACCATCATTGTCGCTGCAACCGGTCAACATTGAGCAGCCTTTTGATCAATGGGGATTGGACATAATAGGTGAGATCGTTCCTCACTCCTCTAAACAGCATAGATATATCCTTACAGCAACATATTACTTTACTAAATGGGTAGAAGCAGTTCCTCTCAAGACGGCTAATGCTGAACACATTATCAAGTTCATAGATCAGTTCATAATCACCAGGTTTGGGTTTCCTTCTGCTTTAATGTTTGATAATGCATCATATTTTTCTGGTAATGCGATGACTGAATTTGCACTCAAAAGGGGTTTCAAGCTTAAATACTCTGCCAATTATTACCCACAAGGGAATGGGTTAGCTGAATCTACAAATAAAAACTTAATCAGAATCATTAAGCGAACCATTGATCAAAATCACAAAAATTGGCACAAGTCTTTAATATATGCTTTATGGGCAGATCGAATAACGCAAAAAGCCTCCATTGGCACTTCTCCCTTTAATTTAGTTTATGGGAAAGAAGTGGTTCTTCCAACTCATTTAGCAATTCCCTCTTTGGCCTTAGTTCAATATATTGATGAAGCACCAACTTCTTCCTTACAACTAAGGCAACTAGAAATAATTAAGTTAGAAGAGAAACGAGAACAGGCCAAAATAACGCATGCTCATCACCAAGCATTAGTAAAAGCTTCTTTTGATTCAAACATAATATCCAGAAAGGACTTTTAGATGGGAGATCTAGTTCTAAAATGGGACAAGGCTCATGAGGAAAAAGGGAAACATACGAAATTTCAACGAATGTGGCTTGGCCCTTTTCAAATCGCAGAAGTCATAGGTCCGTCTACTTTTATGTTACAAGATTTAACAGGAAAAAGAGAATCTTTACATGTTAACGGACAGATCCTCAAAAAATATTTTCCATAGGAGATCATTCTTCTATCTTGTAGATTAGTTTTTTTATTTTAATTTTTATTTTCATAATAAAACCAGTTGTAAATGGTTACATTTGGAATTCACGAAAAGGACACAAATTCTCTTTTAGATTTTGTTTTTTCACTTGTATAAATAGAATTCTTTTAGAAAAATGATCGTTATCACTGAAAGATACAGTCAAAGGCTCTAGGCCTAGAAGTGATACTAGTTTCGACCTTGTGAATTTTGATGAAAAGCGACCTTTAGTGGGCAATTGTTTTATATCAGTCCAATGAAAGGTATCAATAACAAAACAAAGATTCTCTGTAGAAAAGCTCTTTCCAAAAACTCTACCATTATCATTCAGAGCTATCTTAAGGAAACAATGACTTCCTCCCCACCTAGGAAATTACATTGTTCAAGGAATAATCCAATGATACACTTTAACTTAAAGAGTAAGAGGTCTCATCACGAGCCGACTTATCGTGATCATAGATATTATAGCTTGCTAACTTTGCCAATATTGCATACCACAACAGGGCAATGACTCAAAGATTGTTGCAATCAAAAGACAAGGGGTCTCATCACGAGCCAGCTTGTTCAGCAAAGTTATAAATCAAGTGAATGACACTGTCATAAATTGGCTACCAAACCAAGACATTGTTCTTTAAGGGTAAAAAAGAAAAATGAAAGCAATAAGTGTGAATATGGATTTCTCTTTGAAAATTGTATATTTCTCTAAGTGGGATATAGGATCATTGCTGGGTAACAGGTAACCCTATCAAGGCTATAAATGCCTGCTGGCAGCAGAGGCTCTACCTACGATAAATGAGCATATTTAAAACTGATTTACAGAGAAGGCTTTGTTTTTATCTTTATAAACCAAGTAGTGACTGATGTAGATACAAGGACTAGCTTGAGGGAGTAAATAATCAAAATTAAAAATAGAAGAAACGAAATATCATTGATAGGAAAAAGCATAATGTACTTTGTCTTTCTATAATAAAGTTTGATTTTCTGGAAAATTTTCTGTTTTGGAAGTTTAGAAAATTCAAAAGAAAAGCAGAGATAACTGGTTCTTCCAAGTGAATCGCCAATTGTTGTGGCCAGCAACAACCCCCCTTCTTATTTAGTGTTGTTACTAATACTAAATAAGTGGGGACCCTTAGTCAAAAAAATTTAAAATCAATTAGTGCTTGAATTTCCTTTTTCAATAAAACTTACCTTCATAAACTTAGGAGAATACCCTTGAAAAATCTAAAAAAGCTTAAGTTTTATGATAAGGTAGAATAAAATCACTCCTTAAGAAATATCGCATCGCAAAAAGGATAATGGATACCTCCTTACAAACACAATTCTAAGGTTGCGAGATCACGATGCGAAACTTCATCGCATCGCATGCATCAAATATCACTTACGCTGAAAAACCTCAAACTGCCGATATGCGATGGCACATATCGCAAATCGCATTTCGCAGAAAACGCATTAACGGATGATTTGCATATGCTACGTTCCAGCGATATTGCGATATTGCGATAGAGCAATAAAGCGATAGAGCGATATTGCGATGTTGCGAAGAAAATCGCAAAATCACTTCATCGCAAATCTTTCGGGCTCGTTGTTCAAAATTTTATTTTCCATAAACCGAGACGTGGTTATGTGCTTTAATGCTAATTAATACGTTAGTTGCCAATCATTAATGAAATAGGGTTTCGTGCTTATTGAAGAGCCATTTCATGTAAGGTGGTATATTTTATATTTCTTCGGCATTTAAAGCTTTCCCGTCACCTTTTCCTTATCATGATTCTCACCTCATTTGTAAACTGCAAGAACAAAGAACAGAGAACTATACAAAGCAGTATTTAGGATACTATGGGAAAGAAAGGCAAAGCTCCGAGTTCTGAAGATCAAGAAATGACGCCCTTGTATATAGACACTGCCTGTAATAGAGACGCTGGTATTACTACTTGGGAAGGCATGTATAGTCTACTTGAGGAAGAGAATCCCAAAATGATGGAGGTTACAGCTACTGTAGGCTCACATGGGTCTTCTGAGGCGTCTATTACAGAGCTAGCTTGCTCATTCTTACACCGGATAGCGGCGAGGCCCAAAATTCTTCCATACACGGACATGGTTAAATGGGTACTGGACAACGTTGACATCACAAACAGACAATTTAAGACTCAGTGTCAGCAACTTACGGAATCGTTATTTTCACAAAATTTAAGCTTTATATCTGCTAACAAAAAATGCGCAAGAGGCAAAAAATCGCACTAGAGAAGCCCCGATCAGGAAACGGAGGTAGTTTCCGATGCGAGATTAGTGCCGCTAAGCAAAACCTCTTGAAAGGGAAAGCCTCTAATTGCTCAGTCACCCGTAAGCCCAGAAATTTGTAAGAAAGCAATGCTAGAGGTAAAAAAGTAAAACTTGAATCCTAAAACTAGTGGTATTTGTCAGAAATATCTTCAAAATGGTATGTATATATGCACAGCAACTACAAACAGGCTGGAGACAGAAAGCTCAAGAAAAGGCAGAATCAATCAAAAGATTAACTAAGTTGAATTGGGATTCTTATTGGGCACATTTGGTAAAACCACACAGCCAGTGCATGACTCTCAAATGTATCATCAATTCTACCGAGAAGATGGCACCAGCTCTTGCCAATGCCATTTTCACAGGACAGTTAAAGTCGGAAGTTAGCCAACCGACTATTCTCAAACAAATGTTGAACGCTTGCGATTTCAAGGAACAGATATAGAAATAGTTTGTTAGTTTTAATTTTAGATTCATGTTAGTATTAATTTTGCTTTATTTTTTCCTGAAATGAGGACGGTCATTTAAACCGTATCCTACATTTTTGTAATAAGTTATTTTTAGATTTAGTTAGTAGTATTTAAACCCTTCTCATGCATTTAGAGAAGGGTCCTGAAATTTGTCAAAAACTTATCCTCAAAACATGCACTTTTGCACCCTCCGAGGAGGTTTTGATGAATGAATGGAACAACATTTATTGGTATCTGCATTTAATATCTACTACTAATGTTGCACTTCTGTACTCTTAGCGGATGTTGGATTAAGAAGAGATAAATCATTATCGCTTGAAGCTCATGAGTAGAACTAGTTATAAATGGTACTTCTATCTCTTAACTATTTCTACTTTTTGTTAAAGCGATATTTATGTTCAGTTGTTTATATATTGATGTGTGAATGCTTGAGTTATCATTTGGCACTTTTGTACGGTGATAGCTATTTATTTATGCTTAATGTATGAGTAGCTTATTATGCGGTATGTTTTTCACAACTATTTCGTCTAACTTTTTATACGAAGTGGTTTATCTTTATTGAATTCTTTTCTTATAACAGTTGAATGATCTTTATTACCAATTGTTATTTGAAATCATTTTAGATCGCATAATGGAAAGATTACACCCCGGGTTAGTGTAGAATTAGATATTTATGTTTATTAGAATACAATTGCATGTTATTAGATTAGAGTTAAAGTAAAAGCATTTCACTTAGGAACTTTTAGAAAGGAAATATCAAATCTCAACACACACACACATAAATTGGGAAACTGGTCCCATATCCCCAGTCGAACCCACTATACCAAACGGAAAAGGAGCTGCTAACCAAGGTCCAGACCAGGTGGGTATCCCCCTTGTTGTAGACCCGATTTTCAAGGCTTCAACAGAAGCATACATAAAAACAAAACAAAACAAAAGAATAAAAAGAAAATAACATTGAATCAATCTAAAACTATCTATTGGGAAATTTGTTTTGTTGTTGACTATGCTATTGAGCCTCCTGCTCTATTGTCAACACTCCTCTGCACTCAGTATTTGACTGACACTGATCCTCCTACTACTGAATATTGTGGGCCCATGTAGCAAGGGTAATGATCCATGAGACAAACACACCTCAATGGACCCTACCCAAATTTCTGAAACTCTTGGGACTATTTCTTTACATCGCCCCACCTCACACCTGGAGGAATGGCTGCATGTGTTCCCTCTGCCCACTTGGCTTGAAATCTCCCCCTGCTGGAGGTATTTGCTTGAGTGGATGTCTCAACTATGTCTCCTCTCTTATTCTCCTTTTGTGGATGCTCCATAACTTCTTGAGGCTACTTCTGAGGCCCCATTTTGAGAGGTAAATCATGCTACTTCTCAACCACCAAGTCTCTAACCTTTTCCTTTCTCCTCAAATATTTGCATGCATCTTCTACCTCAAGTGCATATATGTTCTTGACTTGAGCACCAATCTACTTCACCTGTCCTATGGCTATGTGTCTCGGGAATACTTTCCCTTTGTTGAAGATCACATTGTAACCACAGTATTCCAAAACTACAATGGATATTTTATTCTTCTTTAGACCCAAAACAAACAACACATCTTTGAGCTTGAGAGGGGATTCGGACTCCCTCTAAAATGTTATTGTACCAATCCTGGTATTATTGTACCATCCGTCATCTCCAAACTCAATTTTCCTCTTGAGATATATCTCCTCTAAGTCACTGAAAAAATATCTATTCCCTTTCATGTGGAACGAGGCACCACTATCTAAATCCCACTCACTATCCATCACCATTCTCACCATGCATGCGATGAGGGTGAAATCAAGCTCGAACTATGAATCCAAATTTCACCCGCTACTACTACTGTAGGCTCCTTCTTTATCTCCATCTTATGTGGACACTTCATGGCATAGTGCCTGAATTCATGACAGTTGAAACACTTGATTTTGGACAAGTCTTTCTTCTTTCCCTCTTGGATAGAATCAACCTCACCTTGGGACTTATTTCCCTTTTATTTCTTTCATTTGCTAACTAATGCAAAATCCTCTTCCACTTCTTTGGATCAAGTCCCATCTCTGGTATTCTGCCTGAACTCCTCCTGCACCAAATCCGACCAGAGTCGCTCCTAATTTGGTAGCTTCTCCCTCCCATTTTCTGAATCCTGGTAGTTCTACCAGATCTTGGGAAGGAATAGAAGGGATATGCTCATGAGATCATCTTCAACAACTATAATACCAACGCTCCCAAGTTCATCCCGACATTGGGTGGACCTGCTCAGGTACTATGGTATTATGTCATTCTTTTCCATCTTGATCTTTCGAAGCTTGTCCTTCAGTGCCAGCTTCTTGTGGTCATTATGTTCTAAAACAATTTTGTCAAGGCTTGCCACATTGCACATGGAGTCTCTTTCCTGTTGAGATTCAGGACAACATTATCTCGAACTCCCTCCAATATGATCCTCCTCGCTTTTGCTACACATTTCTTCTACTTTATTATATCTTGAGCATCATATGCTGGAGGCTTTGGATATCACGATCTATGAATTCCTTTAGTTGATTATCTTCCAACATTTCCTCCATCATGTCCTTCCAAGAAATATAATTTGAGCTACCCTCAAGGTCATACTCGAGTCTCAATCCATAGAACGACAACCTGCTTGCTTTGAAGAATTATACTGCAAATTCGATTCACCTGCAAAGACAACTTCAAATTCTTCTCTCTGATGTGATTCTTGCTCTAATACCATGTAGATTTTCCTTGTAGATTCAAACTGCTAATGTAATTTACTAAAAAAATAGACTTGAATCTATTATAGTCATCAGCGAAAACAATTAATTAATAGAGAAATCACAACATAAATAGGAGACAAGATTCAATCACGCATATGGTCAGATATTTATCTAAGGGGAAAGGAACTGCTCAAAACCCATTCCTATTTTCATTGCATTAGTCATAAAATAGAGAATAAATAAAATGATTTCTAAAGCCTGGCCAAACTCTGCACAAGTATAATCTATCTCACTACTTCCTAGATGAGCCTTGGCCAATACTTTACTAATTTTTTTCTTTCCCAAGTCCATTTTTCCTTGCGTTGTTTCTCAAGGAATTAACCCCTATTAATAAGGTAAATCCCCATCCAAAACTGCACAATCCCTGTAGGCCTTTCTGTGACTACATGCACCACTTGTACAACCCAGAAAATTATGCAATTGATAGTACACTCCCTTGAAATCCAATCTCAACTAGGTAACTCTAGTTATCTGCATTCATGAGCTAATTTAGGTTGATTTATTAGTTAACTATTTGATCACAGGTGAACACACGCCACTACTAGACCCTCCACTAGTTCCTCCAACAGTTGGAACTAGTTTAACTAACCATAACTCAATTTAATTGATTTAAATTGTTACAACTGAAATTAACTCAACCTAGGATCCTAAAATTTAGGAATCACTACACACAACTCAATTTCATGAACCTAAATCAAATTAACTAATATCACTGAGTGATAAAAATTATTTCAACTCAGTTAACTCATTCAAGTTATCTAGTGATGTGGAATTTCAATTTTCTCCTAATTTAATCAAGGGAAAATTAAATTAGGAATTTCTTGTTGCATTTTCAACACACTGAGCTCAGCTGAGGCCGAGTACATGACTACCAACTTGGTAGCATGCAAGGCTATTTGGTTGAGGAGGCTACTTATTAGGTTGTTCAGTTAGAGGTTGGATCCCACAATCATATATTGTGATAATCAAAGTTCTCTTTAAAAATCCAGTGTTTCAAGATCGCTCCAAGCACATCGAGATCAAGTACCACAATATCAAATATTATGTTCAGATGGGTGAAGTCAGATTTCATTATGTACCTACAGAGGAGTGGACAGAGCTGGATGGATTTTGACTTTATCTGCATCCAGATCTACACCTGCCTTTACCTCTGCAATTGACTTTCTCACAATCTATCGAATGGGAAGGAATGTAAATTATTACCTTCAACCTAGGACATGGAATGAAGTGATGATTCCCAACCTCTTCTAAAGCCAGCGAAGCCAGGAAAGAATAGAAGTAGGGGACATTAGATATTAGAATACCCTACCTTGCTTTACCAACCCACCTACCTGCTAAAACTAGACCAATTCGACCTAGACCTCTTTAGGAAGGAAGCCACGAGAAGTGTATGGATATGGAGGAACCAGAAAGATTGAGAAATGTGGAAGGTATGGGAAGAAGTGCAGTATATTTACCAAGGCATTGACAAGAGGCAGGTTCGTCTACTTCAAAGACAAACTAGGTGTATTACAAAACACCTTCCTCTCTAAAAGGGAGCCTTGAGTGAAGTTAGAGATGGAAGGGTTCTGCTAAATTTAGAAGTGAACTATATTTGGATGAAGAACCCACATCTAAGGCGCAATCTACTTTCTCTTAGTGTTGACTTTGGAAAATTCTCAAATTTTCCTATAGTCAAAAGTAGTAAATCAAAGTGAGCATGCATGGAGATTTTATCTCAGTTCAACTTCAATTCAGTGAGACAGTTTGACTTGAGTTCAAAAGGCCAGTTCACTTGAGTTCAAGTTGTTAGTTAGACTTGAGTTCAATGATTTAGTTCAACTTGGGTTCAAGGATCCATCTCATTTGAGTTGAAGAGTAGTTCGATCCTATAAAGGGAATATCACAAACTTGGTGAATCATATCATTATGCACTAGCGAGAATTTGTGTTTTGAGATCAATAAAGTAGTTCCATATTAGCACGTGAGGTCAAGGAGAGCACATCACTTAAGAAGGTTGAGATAGCTTGCACAAGGAGGAATTTCAGCATGTATAGTTAGTACAATTATGCAAGAGATAGGTTGAATTGGTCTAGGGTGTGTGGGATATTGTGTTGAGGAAAAGAGAGTAAGAAGGGAAATTTTCCCAAGTGATTTGTAACTAATTATTGAGATTTTTCTGAGTCGATCAATAAAAACACAAATTAGCAGGCTTTCCCTAGTTGGGGTTTCCTAGGTATTTATGGTGTTTTGTTAATTATATGCTTGTGTATTTATGAAATTATTTTCCACTACAAATTCATTAAAATACTCAGTATATTTGATCAATGAATTTCAGAGTTCAGTTTCTAGTTCTTGCATCTCATAATGTTGTTCAAATTAGCTATTGGCTATTAGAAAACTAACATGGCATTATTTCTAGAATGATGCATAATCCTCCTGCATGAAGTAGTTTTCCAATAATATTTCTTAGGTGAAAAAGAAGACCAAAATCTAAGTTGAGGAATACAAAAGAAAGTTACAAGAAGATATCCTATAAAACAAGGCTCAAATTAAATCAATATATGAAGAAAATCACTTTGGAGTAAGGAGAGTCGATTCCTCACATCCCTCAAAGATCATCAACAAGATTTATTAAGAAAGGATGAAATTTCGTAAAGGATCAAGAGTCAGGCCATTTGGGTCTAGGAAGGGGATAAAAAACAAATTTTCTACTTAATTTTTCCAATCATCACAAGAATCTCAATACAATACGGAAACTCAAAAATTATGAAGGTGAATTGGCAATTGTTTTCCCTAGGACAAGGTAGACACAAGGGTTTCCTTTGTAGAAATTTTGAATAATATGACACATATTCAATGGAGATTATCCTGATCATGTACTATTGTGGAATACATACACAATACATAAGCTCCTCTACGTTGATCATCAATATACAGTAGCAGAAACATTCACGTATCATGAATCATATATCTAAAAACCCCAACTATCTATATATTATATTGATTGAATCATGTAACATTACAAAGTACAATGCTTATCACAAGCAATCCAGTACCAGCTCCACCTGTTACACACAATACAGCTCAGATCTGATCTCCAAATCTATTCCCACTGCTTGCTTGCCTCCACAGCTCAATACCTGCTCAAGAATGAATGAGAATGGTTTACCAAACTTTTACTTAACCTCCAAAGAATCACTCACACTGGGAAAGACGTGAGAAAAGGCTACAATACTTGGTATTGGCCAATTCATTGGCATACTCAATCCCTTTGATTGTACAAATCCTCATGCACAACTATAGTCACAACTGATAGCAATCTGATCCTATAACACCTGTCCCTCCTGAACTGAACATGCACTGACATGCAACTGAGTTAACTGATGTATTCTGTAGTTGCATTATGAGTTAATAATTATTTTAACAACTCATCATTAGTCTATTTGCAGTTAGACTAATTACAACTAGTTTAACCAAGTCAAACTGAACACAACTCCATCAACTCCACAATCAACTCCACCAAACTCAACTGATTGAGTTCTAACTGAAGTCATTCATGCAACAACTCAATTAACCCACAAAGAAAGCGTACTTCCTTCTAACAGCTGAATGTGCCACATCTATAGCTCAAACTGAAGTGCTCCAAGAGAATAAGATCAAGTTTATAGTCCAAATATTATTATGAGACAATAATATTTGACTTTTATATTTTTGACGGCCAGTCTAAAAATAGACTTTGATCACTCCTGCTGTGATCACTCCTGCTGTGATCACTCCTGTTGTGATCACTCCTACTGTGATCATCCCTGTTGTGGTCACTCCTGTTGTGATCATCCTTGCTGTGATCCAAAAATAGAACTTGCGCCATAATTTGCCTGCGGGCCCACTTAGTGAAGGCGACTCCTTTCCACTAAGCTCCATCATCTTGTTGCATTCTCAACAAGCATTTCTTGTTGCACACTTTTCAACACTCCCTCTCAATAAGAAAGGCTTCCTCTCAAACCTGATCCTGTAACTCTGGAATGTTCTCCATGCAACACATCTGGCCGGTCCACTTGCTCTGTCATCAAAGTCTCTGACTGCTATTGCCTCTGTCAACTGAAAACTCTGCATCTCTGTGCTCTTCAGTATCTGACTGCTCTAGCCTCTATCACTTTGATCTCTGACTGCATCTGTGCTGCTGCTAGTTCTATCTCCCAGCATTACATGTGCACTGCACCTCCCAACTAACCTCCTTGTTGGGCTAGAAATACCCTCTGATGCTGAAGATCTACCTACTGCTGACAAGTGCTCCCTCTCTGACATCTGCGCTACTGCAACATCTACATGCATCTCGCACCATTGCACACCTCTCTGTGCCACCTAGCACTGTGCAAAACACTTATGCCTCTCGCATTGCTGCAGCCTGCTAGCTATGCGTTGTCCTGGGATTCCCTGCACTGTCACTCTCTCTGCCGCTCCATCCGCATCTGTCTCTACCCAATCAGTCAGTTCCTGCTACTACACATTGGGGCTCCCGTAGCAATGTCTCATCCAAGAGGTTGGGTACCTCAAGGATCCTGCCCCTCCTCCTTGGGAAAATCAATCCACATCACCCCACCTCCTACCTGGAGGTATGGCTGCATGCAATCCCTCAGCCCACCTGGCTCGAAGTTTCCCCCTACTGAAGGTCTCTGCATGAGTAAATGTCTCTACTTGATCTCCTCTCAGCTTCCCTTGTTGTGGCTGCTCCACAACCTCTTGAAGTTGCTGCACCAATCGTGGCTCCTCCACAATCGTCTGAGACTTCTTCTGGCTCTGCATGTCGAGAGGTAATATACACTCCCTCTCAACCACCAAGTCTCCATCAGTTGCCTTGCTTCTCAAGGCTTTGCATGCATCTTGAACCTCAAGAGCATACAGGTTCCTGACCCGTAAACCAATCTCATGACGACGAAAGCATCTCACCTTCGACTTGTCAACCTTCTTCCCATCACTGGAAGAACTGGATTCGGAAAGAGAAACCTTCCCCTTCCCCTTCTTCGCCTTACTCGCTAAGGCACAGTTCTCCTCATCATGTATAGATGAAGAACTGTCTCTGGTGCTCCGTCTAATCCCCTCCTACATCAAATCCAACCATGGTCGTTCCCAATTTGGCAGTTTCTCCCTTCCATTCACCAAGTCCTGGTAGCTATGCCAACTCTTAGGAAGGTCAAGGAGTGCTAGACTCACCATATTCTCATCCGACAGTCACCCCCACACTTCCCAGTTCATCCCGGCATTGGGTGAACTTTGTGAGATACTGGGGCATACTGTCTCCATTCTCACACTTAATGTTTCTGAGTTTCGCTCTTGCTTTGGAATTAAATTCGAATTCCACCAGCTCAAAACTCAACCGCTTCCGATCTAAAATTCGTGAGAACAAAGTATTTCTCGTACAGAGATCGACTGTATGGGCATTCACCGGATATCTCACCTTCCAAAAGAAAGGATGAATCCAGAGGTACCTGGCCCGATTACAGACTCTGCTTGAAGAAATAGAATGTAAACACTTCCTGAATAGTAGATCTGATGATCAACAACTCTGATACCATGTAGAACTTCTTCTACAAATCAAAGCGCTCTGATACCATGTAGAAATTTTGAATAATATGACACATATTCAATGGATATTATCCTGATCATGTACTATTGCAGAATACATACACAATACATAAGCTCCTCTACGTTGATCATCAATTTACAGAAGCAGAAACATTCACAGGCGCACATAGAAGCATCAATCAAACTCATTAACACAGTATGTATCCCGGGGAAAGCATCTCGCTAAAAACCCAAACTATTTGTATATTATATTGACTGAATCATGTAACATTACAAAGTACAATGCTTATCACAAGCAATCCAGTACCAGCTCCACCTGTTACACACAATACAGCTCAAATCTGATCTCCAAATCTATTCCCGCTGCTTGCCTGCCTCCACAGCTCAATACCTACTCAAGAATGAATGAGAATGGTTTACCAAACTCGTATTTAACCTCCAAAGAATCACTCACACTGGGAAAGACGTGAGCAGAGGCTATAATACTTGGTATTGGCCAATTCATTGGCATACTCAATCCCTTTGATTGTGCAAATCCTCATGCACAACTATAGTCACAACTGATAGCAATATGATCCTCTAACACCTGTCCCTCCTGAACTGAACATGCACTAACATGAAACTGAGTTAACTGATGTATTCTATAGTTGCATTATGAGTTAATAATTAGTTTAACAACTCATCATTAGTCTATTTGCAGTTAGACTAATTACAACTAGTTTAACCAAGTCAAACTGAAAACAACTCCATCAACTCCACCAAACTCAACTGATTGAGTTCTAACTGAAGTCATGCATGCAACAACTCAACTGACCCACAAAGAAAGTGTACTTCCTTCTGACAGCTGAATGTGCCACATCTATAGCTCAAACTGAAGTGCTCCAAGAGAATAAGATCAAGTTTATAGTCCAAATATTATTATGAGACAATAATATTTTACTTTTATATTTTTGACAGCCAGTCTAAAAATAGACTTTGATCACTCCTGCTGTGATCACTCCTGCTGTGATCACTCCTGTTGTGATCACTCCTCCTGTGATCATCCCTGTTGTGGTCACTCCTGCTGTGATCATCCCTGCTGTGATCCAAAAATAGAACTTGCACCATAATTTGCCTGTGGGCCCACTTAGTGAAGGCGACTCCTTTCCACTAAGCTCTATCATCTTGTTGCATTCTCAACAAGCATTTCTTGTTGCACACTTTTCAACATCCTTTTCTAATGATTTGTTTAAATCACCTTCAGATTTCCCTATTGGTGAAACCCTACAAGTTATAAGGTTGATTCCTAGCATAATCTTAGAAGAAATGAATGCTTCTTTTGAAGAGGATACTTCTGAAGAGGAGATTTTTTCGACTCTTTCTTCTCCTAAGAAAGGGAAGAGTCTAGGTCCTAATGGATTAACAATTGAATTTTATTTGGGTCACTATGATCACATCAAAAAGATAATCTAAAAGTGGTACATGAGTCTAAATATTTAGGTAAAATTTTGGGGGCCTTGAACATTACGTTCTTGGTCTTGATTCCAAAAAAGTAGAATGCAGTTTCCCTAGACAAGTTTCACCCTATTTTGTATTGTAATGTTACCTACAATATTATTACTAAAATATTGACTAAAAGGCTTAAGCATATTCTAAATAAAGTGGTTTTTGAATAATAGTTCAATTTCCTCAGTAGTTGACAGATCCATGACATCATTTCCATTGTGCAAGAGGCCCTTCACTCCATAAAGATGCTCAATTCTTTGACAGTAGTCTTCAATCTAGACCTATCTAAAGCCTACGATAGATTTTACTAAATTTTTCTCCACTTCTCCTTATACAAATGGTAATCAATTTGGTAATGTTAAATTGGACTATGGGATTTGTTCAACTATTACCCTATGTTATTATTATTAACAACACTCCTTTCAAGTTATTTTGGGCATCCCGAGGTCCCAGGAAAGGATGACCTCTCTCCCCTTTTATTTTCTTTTTATTGTTGTAGGTATTAGTATTATTTTGAAGGAATCAAGGAACTGAGGGAATTTCAAAGGTCTTAAGGTCTCTCCTTTGGAAATCATGACCCATCCTATCTTTGTTGATGACGTTCTTCTTTTTGGTGTTAGACAAAGACTTTCAAGAATTGAAAAGAGTCCTTAACCAATATTGCTTAATCACAAATATGAAGTTTGAGCTCACCAAGTCTTGTTTTCTAACTAATTCTCTCTCTAAGGAAGCTCAAATAGAATGGAAGGAATTATTTTGTTCCCTCAATATGAATTGGATAGAGGCTTCAAATATTTGGGCTTCTTTCTAAATCAAAACTCTTAGAGGTTCAAAGATTGATATTGACTCTACAATAAGATAGAAGCTCATGTATCCCTTTCAGTGAATCATTAGGTTTTTAGGGGTGGTCATATTTTGCTTCAAAAATATATCTTAGAAACCATTCTAGTGTATTGGGCATCTATCACAAAATTCTCTAAAATAATTTTAACTAAGATTAGAAAAAGGAGATTTCATATTCTTTAGTTTGGTAAAAGTTTAAACAATGGATTCTCCTTGCAAAATAGTTAACTAGTTCTCTCTTAAGGAAGTTGGGCGGATGGGTGGTTTAAAGCATTATTCCTTTTGTTAATAATTGGTGGCATCTATTTTTTGGAGGCTCACCTATGTTGACTCTTTTTGGGGTAGGGTGATGAAATCCAAATATCTAGGAGGGGACTCGATTGAAGATTGGTTTGAGAATTCGAAGCGATCAACAAAGAAAATGGAATGATCTAGAGTGGATCATTATATCATTTTTCATCCATATTGATGCTTTTATAGTAGAAAAATGAGAAGAGAAGCAAAAAATACCATTTTACTCGTGGGTTTGGAAAATTGGGGTTTTAAACCTTCCATAGATAGTTTGAGGCATTTAATAATTTTTTTGGGTTCCAAAAAACCTCACTTGTGCCTGAATCCCTAGTGCTATTTTATATTAATATACATTCCCAACGATGCAAAAAACACTTCAAATGGAGTTTGTGTGCAAAAGTTATGCCACCTAGAAGTTTACCTTCCTATTTATCCACCATGATATAAGTGGATGCCATGTCAGACCCATTACTCATGGGAAAGGAGCTAGCCACTTGACCATGATAAATATTATTCTAGGAGAGTCAAGTTCTAACACACAATGATATTTGAATGGATCAAGTTTAACCCCTAGTTGGCTATCAACTTGTGTTATACACGGACCACTAGGAGGAAAAGGGATTCAATTCCATTCTAGTGCATTTTGTTCTATAAGTGAGTAGAGAAGTTGAGAGTGGATAGAGAAAGGGAAGATCATAGAAGGTTTGTGTTACATAGCATCCCATGGGCCATAGATCTCACTCCTTTGTATTTTCAGCATTTCCTTAAAAAAAAAGAGAGTAGAGTAACCTCACCTCCAACTGGATTTTCTCCCGAAATGGTTTCCCAAGTCATAGCTTGTGTTATTGTGGTTTTGTGAGTGATTGCTACATTTTTTTCTCTGTTTTCCACATTTTACACATTGAATGCATAGGCAGAGACAATAATTTAATAAATCCAAACAACCTATGGAAAATTAACCCTTGTCATATAGATTTTATGGTTTTTAATAAATCTTTATCGAATCTATTGTGAAAAATTGTCTCGTGGAATATCCATGGAATTTTATGTATCATATTGGTAGAAGAGCAAGTTTCTTTGCTATATTGTGGGGATTTGTATGGAATCCATATTGGTTTAAGTATAAATTCATAAAACCCCAACTATGGCAGACAAATCTATTAATAACCCTTAACATTTGATACAGGATTCATTCACAAGGATAGAAGATCAGGTCACAGATATCAACTGTAATAAGCTTGGAATTAGAGAATTAAAAGGTTTCAACTCAGAGGTAATATTGGAGGTAAAAATAGGGGATTGGAAAGAACTAGAGGAGTCTAAGAAATAACTTGAAAAAGAAAAACCTAGTTTGAGTCACCACAATCCATTCATAGTCCCTACTCAAGATGGAAGTGAAGGTCGACATCAAGCCATATCAAGGAGAGATTGACAATTCAAAATTAAATAATTGGTTGCAGTAATTAGAGGTTTATTTTAGCATTTATCGCATAGAGGAAGAACATAAAATTTATTCCACCTATTTGAAACTAAAGAGCCATGCCCAGAGTTGGTGTGCAAGCAACGCATAAACCCTCACATTAGATAGGGATCCCCTAGTAATTAAATGGGAGGATTTCAAAACTCTCCTAAGGTCCTATTATCGTTGCTACAACAACCTCCAAAATTTCGCTACATTTGAATTTTAGAGCCTACTAACACTATCAAATCTAGAGTTGCTTTAATCACCAAATCTTGTTTCATGTTATTCTATGTAATTCAAGTGACTTTAGATGATCTCAAGTGTCGTTGCATTAATTAGAACATCGTTTAGTGCATTTTGTGGTCATAACATCTTTGTGGTTGCAAAATGACACTTTTGGTTCGCAATTGCACACACTACACTCATTTCCCTCTAGGAATGTGTACTAAATGGAATTTCAATGAATATTTACCATTAATCAAATTTGTCTAAGTTTTCTTGATGAGTTAGTGTGCATCGCACTTGGTTATTTGTCTAAACTCATCTTGTTCACCACTTGCCCCATATCTCAGACTTAGACAAATTTTTTGTTCAAAGTGAACTCCTCTGAAGCCTTGATGAGGAACCCTTCGTTGTTCGGAAGTGCACCATGTGCCCTCCAAGAGCATTAGGCGCACTCCTCAACCCTCTTTCCCCTTCCTTACTTTGAATTATTCCCTTCAAAATACCAAGTCTTCCTTGAGCGCATAAGTGCACCCTGAAGGCCTTAAGCTTCACCATTCAACCTTCCCTAATGCGCCATGCGCCCTCTTGGACTATTTGAGCACATGAGTGCACTTCGAAGGCATGAAACACTAGCCTTCAGCCTTTAGGAATGCACCCTGCGCCCTCTTAGTCCTCTTGAGCGCATAATCGCACCCCAAAGGCCTGAAGCCTTCCTCCTTCAGCCTTTAGGAGTACACCATGTGCCCTCCATCACTCCCTTGAGAACACATCGCACTTTGGAAGCCTGAATACTTCTCCTTCGTCCTTCAAACACGCGACATGCACCCTGCCTTGACTGTCTTCTTCCTTTGAGTGCATGTTGAATCCTCTCCTCTTCATCCCTTCAGCCTTTCAAAGTGCGATCATGTGCCCTGAAGCCCCTTTTGTCCTCTTGAGCGCACTGGAAAGGCATGAACAATAAATATGAGTGAAAAATGGTAGAACAAGAGATTTTTAGGCTAATTGTTTCTCTTTAGGAGTGAGTTGTAGATACAGGTATTTCAGGAACATCATGGCAAGCACATATGAGGAAGATTGGGCAAGGAGGGAAAACAAAGGAAGCTCAAAAATAATGAACATGCTTGAATCTTGATGATCAAAGCAACCCCAAAGACTCCATTAAATTAAAGACCCTTTGGAGGGTAAGGAAATCAATGATCAAAGTTGCTCGAAGAATGAAGATACAGCTAGAAACCATGTCACCACTGGAGAAATTCCATGTCATCAGTCACTATTAGTCCCAGTCATCAAAGATAGTGACATGTCAAATCTCATCACATGATGATGTGGAAGTCATGATGTATTGTTGTAATCATTGTAAAGACAAATAAGTGGAAGTCCAAGATTCATGTATGAACTAAAGAGTCATGGAAGTCCAAAAGACATGTAATATAAAAAGTCATATGTAATTTCAAAAGTCATTTGGAATCCCAAAGGTTGTAGAAGTCCAAAGGTCACAAGAAGTTAGAAAGTCAAGAGTCATGAGGATGTGAAAGGTCATTCCTCAAGTTATAAATAGATCCTCATTTCTCATGTAAAGGACTTTTAACCTTGGCTTCTCCCACAAGGCATTAGAGAGACAAAGTAATTAATTTTCGGGAGCAAGTAGTGTCTCTAATGCTCCACTATTGGAGCTAGTGGTGTTCATTTCATTTATGTATCTTGGGAATTTTTCTTAATATTGAAGCCTTCCAGGCCAACATGTTTTCACACATGGACTATGAATGTTTATAAGACTATTCTTTTAATGTTTATCGTTCATGTTTTCTTTCATTAGTACTAGATTAATTCAACTATTTCGGTTTATTCGGTGCTCCTTGTTGGAAATGTGTTGTTATGTTTATAATGATTGTCACATCCTTGTGAACTATTTCTATGGATGTTAGACAAACCTTTCTCTTTCACGTGTGTCTCCATTAGGGTAGTAATATTACTCCTCTCTTAGAGGCTCACTTAATTTTCCTCCGCAGTAGGAGAACCTTGATACATCGATAATCAAACATCCACAAGGCATACTAGCTTGCTCATTCAAAAGGAAAATTGCATTTATTTCTCGTGTTGATAGCTTAAGATAAGGTATATATTTAAGTAAACAACACTCAAGTCTTATTTTAGGTGGGACTCCTACACTAAACGGTGTGAGGTCTAGTTGGGATCTCATATCAGGGAGATCACATATATGTTGGTGGTATACAACACCATCAACATTATGGCACTAAAAGGAGGGCAACCAATTTTTTATGGTTGATAAATCCCCACACCAAAATCATTCTTCTTCCACTCAAGGTAGCAACATTCCGAGCACCGCTCTAATTTATGAAGCAGGAGGATCTTCTCAGCTTGGCCTGAAACCAACTTGTGAAGTTAATTACGATCATTTCCAGGAAATTTGATGTATAACCCATCGATTTTCAAAGGTTATCGGATTAATTCCTAGAGCACAAAATCTTCCACATTTTCTGAAGAAGAAAGAGACAACTCGTACTGGTATCTTGGTTTCTATAATGCAAGATTTGGTTTTTTCCACTCTTGAGGAGTTGGTAGAATCCGCAGATGATATCGAACATCAAGAAAAACTCCCACCTCTTAATGAATGATACAAAGATGACACAATTTTTCTTTCTGACAACCTCTTCGATGGATTATACATTGAATATTCCTTAGATTTCGATAAGGAGGAATAACATAGAGGTGAGAACATGGCAGATCGGAATTTGGATTGTATAGCCCAAGGGCCTCTTACTCTTCCATATAGTTTTCATAGGATGCCAAGACATCTGGAAATGTTGCTATCAAAGTATGATCTAGATAAGAAGACGAAGGAAGAAGACCATCTCAATGATTTTTATATGCATTTGTGAATCATGGAGATGAGGTATGATGATGTTGCCTGCAGGATTTTTCCTTATACAGTAGAAGGCAGAGCGGCATCATGGTACCATAGTCTACCTGTCAATTGAGCCCACACTTGGAGGGAGTTTAAAAATATATTTATTAATAAGGTTTTTGATGACAAGACTCTCGCTATGCTACTTAAAGAGCTCAGAAGCATGAATATGAGGGAGAAGGAGCAAGTGAAATATTTTAATAAGAAATTCAATCTATATTGAATAAATTTCCCCTAGGGAGCAACCACATGTTTCAATTACTATCAATTACTACACAGCTACCTTTGCCACCACTATTTCCCAGTTTGTAAAGAGAATTTCAAAGGCGACTTTGGCATTAAACTTTGTAGAAGCGATAGCCATTGAGAAGGATTTGCGCGTGATTGGGGTCATTAGGAGAAATGATGAATCTAAAGACTCCAAAGAGACTAGAAGGAAGTCACAACCTTCTTCTGAGGCCAAAGAGAAGGAATCATCAGACATTGAAAGCTTAACCAAGATGGTGAATACGCTCACTAATGAAATTTCAAAACTAAAGAAAATGTCAAGTTAGACTTCCACTAGCAGCAAAGCTCCCAAGTCCTTCCCTTTTCGAAGGAATAATAGTAACAACTTCAGTCATCCCGCCAAGTCTATGCAAAGCTCAAACATTGTGATGAACAACAAAGCATCTACATGGAAAATTATTTTTCTTTCCATCAGGAATATCACAAAGAAAAGACATGCCCTCAATGGAATCACAACATGAATGCTTTGGTTGTGCACATTGTAGATACTCTATTGGAAGATGAGAAGACAAAAAACAAAGGAAACAGAAGAACCTATGGAGGCTGAAGAAATAAAAAGTGTTGGACATGTAGTAATGCATACCATTGTACATATTAAACGCTGATAAGAAGGACGTTGAAGAACTACCACAGAATGAGCCCCCTCCTCAGAAGAAAATTGGTTGATAGAATCTAAGGAGAAAAGGACCCATCTCTGAACAAGAATTGGAAAGACAAAAGTTAAAAGAGAAGTTGCTAAGAAGAATCTCACTTCCAATCAATCCTACTCATAATGTACAGAGTAATTCTAGAGATGCAACTATGTGCAAGAACACTTCCTCCAACAATAAGGGTAAGTCCAGTACTCCGGAAGTGTCAAATAAAGCCACTCCTCTAGACACTTTAGCATTTCCTGTTATTGGTGAAATAATTTATTATAACATAGTCGAATATATGAAGAAGACACGAGCCAACATCTCCAACTATGGTCTCACGAAGATTGTAGGCCAGCATGAACATATTTTCTAGACCTTTTCACAAATTTCGATAGGTGATAAAGCTTCCTCCTCTCAAAAGGTGTCAGGTAACTCTTCTGGTCCTCTTGAATTTGTAGTAAATGATTTAACTTTAGAAGCTAACACTCTTTGTCCACCGTTCTTATTAATGTTTGAGATTTGTATTTATAATGCGCATAATTGTTTAGTCAACTCTGGCACATCTGTAAATGTAATGTCGTTATCTATAGCAAAGAAAATAAATGCAAAATGGGAGAAAATCGATGCATTGATTGTTCAGTTGGATAGGTCTATTGCCCGAGATATTGATGAGCATATGATCCAAGTGGATATTGGTGGCCACCCACCTATTCCACTTGGACCCCCTCATTTTTTCTTTAAATTTCCTTAATTGTAGCAAAATTTACTATTTTTGTCATTTTTTCGGGTCCTAAACTTCCAGAGCCGTTTTGAGGCGCTAAATGACGTTTTTTTTTGGAAAACAGGCAAAGAGAAGTATTTAAATGATGGTTGTACTTGAATGTTGTAGTCCTCGGATAGATATTTCTAATGAGGTATTATGTGCATCAAACAGAGATCGTATGCCAAAGTTATGACCCCGGGAAGTTGATGTACCAATTTACCCAAATGGGGCCCATAGTTTTGGCTCCTCATCTCCTAGGGTTAGGTTTTTGGATGTTTAGGGTTTTCCATTGTTTCTCAATAATAAATAGGCCTTAGAGCCTCATTATAACACAATTCAAAGGCATGTATCCAACACATCTCTTCTCATAGATAATCAACCATCCCCCGAGCTCGTTTATTTCCATTCTGTATGTAAGCATATTTTAGTTCTTTGATATTAATGAAATGTTTATTTTATGATGCATATATGTGTTTATGTTTATGTCTATATTTTGTTGTGTTCTTGCATAATTCTTGATCAGTGGTATCATAGCGGTCTTCTCTTTCTCTATTTTTCTTTGCATGTCCCCAACGAGGGCAGGGTATAAAGAGTTAGGGCCCGAACTAGTTGAACCTTTGCAAGACCAGCCTCTCAAACCCTAGTGCTCTCCCATGGCGGAAGAAAAGAAAGATGAGGGGGTAGGAGATCCTTCAAAATATTTCTTGCAAACGCCCTCGAGTGATAGAGGAATGCGATGATCGATAAATTTTCCCAGATCCTTCAACAACTACCCATAGACGACACATCTTCATCCAATAGCCACCCTATAGGCACCACTCCTTTTAAGGTACAAGTAGATACTTGAAGGCAAGATAGATGCAGACATCATAGATAGATGGCTAAATATGCTAGAAGCGTATTTTTTAGTTCATGAATTTTCCAATCAGGAAAATATTACTTTTTCACTCTTCAAAGCCGCCCCCCATGTCAAGGATTAGATTGGTGGGAAACCTATTGTGAGCAAAAGGACGAGAGTGAATCCTCACTGTTCTCAACCACACCCACTTGGAATTATTTCCAAGACGCCATCAAGCAACAATATTACCTTGTCAAGAGCTATGAATATAAATACATAAAGTGGACCATGCTGCGACAGGGAAGGGACGAAGATGTGCCAAAGTTCACAAATGTTTTGCATGCCCTTCGCACGAAGGTGGGTATCAAGGATTATTATCGACATTTGTTACTCAAGTATGATGACTGTCTACATAAGTACATCCAGGACGAAATGGAGTTCCTGGACATCTCCTCACTCGATGTCATATATCAATATGTTGTCAATATTGAGCAGAAGTTTAAACATAAGAAGTGAGACTTCGGATCTGTGAATCTGAAGCAAGGGAAGGGTGCCCCCAAACCACGAAACAAAGGACAAAGCCAAGGCCAGGTGACCCAGGACAACCCATCGAAGCTGCAACTAAATAACAACACCATGAAGACAAAGAAGGACGTGGGAAAGTGGTGTGAGTTCCATAAGAGGACCACTCACAACACGAGTGAGTGTCGAGCCAAGTAGTTGCTAGTAGTTGAGTTAGAGGCTTCTGAATCAAATGCATTTTTTGATTCTGAGTAAAAACCTGACAAGGGTAATGACAAAGGGAAACAAATTATTGATGTGGAGCCCAGTGCCACCATTGCCACTGCCAAGATACAGAAGATTGAGCCCGAAGATCCAAATGAGGGGGAGCACCTCTTCCACTCATAGATGTGGGTGATGGGTTCCCCATTGCAGTTCATTGTAGAAAATGGGAGCCAAAATAACCTCATTTCAATAGAGGTCATGAAGTGGCTGGGACTATTGACCACATGACACCTGTATTTGTACACCATCAGGTGGCTTCACCAAGGACAATATCTCCACGTCATCGAGCAGTTCCAGCTTCCCTATAGGATCAATCCCTTCACAGATGAGGTATTGTGTGATGTTGCTCCTCTTGAAGTTTGTGATGTATTATTAGGCCAACCATACTTATGGAAGTGTCATGTTGTGTATGATTCTAGGCCTCGCACTGTTATTATTACTTTGGGAAATAAGTTGTACAGGATGTCAGAGGTAGCATCGTCTATTTTCATCTCTTTCATCTTTGCAAAGCAATGCAGTAAGATCATTTCTCAGAAAAGGAAATTTGTCTTCCTCATGATTCGCCCTCGGGGTAAGAAGAATATTATGGCCACCTCCATGACCTCCAGACAGGGATCTATTGCACAACAGCAACAGATGGACAAGGACATGGAGGTATACAAGGACATCTTCACCTCACCCATAGGGGCACCCCTACACTTTCAAGTCAAGCACTCCATTAACCTGACCCCGAGTGCATCGCGACCCAATGGACCAATCTACTAATGCTCTGTTCTAGAGAATGATGAGATCAGAAGGCAGATTCATGATTTTTTGCAGAAAGGGCACATCAGGCTGAGTTCATCACCCTGTGGGAACCTGATCATGTTGGTAGGAAGAAGGATAGAACATGGAGGCTTTGTGTTGACTATCGGGCACTGAATAACACCATCGTCCGAAATAAGTATCCAATCCCACAGATTTATGACCTTCTTGACCAGCTCAAGGGTGCTAAATACTTCAGTAAGATTGAACTGAAGTTTGGTTATTACCAGGTACCTATTGAACCCTCTTATTTATGGAAGATCACCTTTAAATCCAAGGAGGGCTTTTTTGAATGGTTGGTGATGCCTTTCGGGTTGACGAATGCCCCCGCAACCTTCATGCAGATGATGGACGAAATCTTGCGTCCCTTCACCAACTCATTTGTAGTAGTGTACCTGGATGACATCCTGATCTTCAGTCAGAGCTGGGAAGAGCATATACACCATATTCGATAGGTCCTCTGAACCTTGCAACAACACAATTTGTGTGCCAATTTGGAGAAATGCACTTTTGGTATGACCCAGGTTCAATATCTAGGGTACATCATTGATGAGCGAGGTGTGCATGTGGATCCAGCCAAGATACAAATTATTCAGGATTGGCTAGCCCCAACCACTCTAACAAACCCCTGCAAATTTCTGGTTCTAGCCAACTTCTACCGTAGGTTCGTGTTGGGGTTCGCTGATATCACTTGGCCCTTGAGTCAAGTCACCAAGGGAGGAGCGAAAGCAAAGTTCTTTTGGTCTGAATCCCAACGTAAGGCATTTTCCAAGTTGAAGCATCGCCTCTTCTCCACACCAGTGCTCAGGTTATTGGACCTACAGTAACCATTTGAGATCGAGACAGATGCCTTCGACTATGCTATTGGTGCAGTTCTTACCCAATAGGGGCATCCGGTGCATATCATAGAAAGACACTTTCAGATACAGTCAGAAAGTATCCCACTTATGATGAAGAGATGTATTCCATTATGTAGGACTAGAAAAAATGGAAGCATTACATTTTAGGGAAGGAAACATTCATCCACACAGACCAACGACCCCTAAAGTTCATACAGATGCAAGGAAAGTTGCAGAATGATCGCCATCAAAAATGGTCCACATATCTGCAATAGTTCCATTTGAACATCAAGTACAAGAAGGGTAGCACCAATAATGTCGCAGATTGTCTCAGCCGACCACTGGTTATGGTGCTAACCACTGTGCTTGACTCTTATGGGCATGAGACTTCGGGATGGCCGCATCTTTACAAGGGCGTCTAGCATTCGGCAACAAATACCAGATGCTCCTCGGAGGCAAGTTCCATATTTTTACCTCGAGGGCACACTGTTATGCCACCTTGGACACCTTTGTGTTCCTTCAAGTGAGCATGCCAAGATGATATGGGAGGCGAACTACAGTCAAATCATTGGACATTTTGGAGTCTATAAAATAGTGGCAATGTTGCAGAAGTATTTTTATTGGCCGAATCTTTGACAGGATGTCGGGAAGTACATCAGATCCTGCACTATTTGCGCCATTTCCAAACCGACAATCAAGAAGCAAGGCTTGTATACTCCTCTGCCTACTCCTAGTCATCCTTGGGAATCCATCTCCATTGATTAGAGGTCGGTCCTTCCTTCTACTAAGCATGGAAACGACTACGTTTTCATGGTTGACGACAAATTCTATAACATGGTCATTCTAGTGGCCTACAAAAAGAGTATCACCATAGAAGCCACTGCTAAACACTTCTTTGAACGAGTGTGGGTACACTTTGGGATTTCACAGTACATTATCTCAGATCAAGATAGCAGGTTCATGAGTACATTCTAGTCAAGCCTCTGGTCAATGCTAGATACCAAGCTCACTAATTCCACGACTTTCCACCCCCAAACTGATGGCCAAACAGAGGTCTTCAACAAGATTATCATGCATATTTTGCGCATGTACAACTCGAATCATCCTCGCACATGGGATGAAAGTCTCCCCTATGTACAACACATCTAACACAGAGATCTACATGGCTCAACTAGCCATAACCTCTTTCAGGTGGGGTTGGGATTCTAGCCATTATGTCCCATTCATGTAGCCATATCATTTGCAGCTACTCAGGTAGATTCAGCTCATGTCTAGTCTGAAGTTATTGGCTTGTTGGGGCCAGACCCAGGTTCGGAATTAATTAGCCAAACAAATCTTTGTACTACTGTCCCTTTCGGTAATAGTCCGTGGAGCGCGGACTGGGTCTCACCAGAAGTAGTATGGGAGGGTGCTAGAACCAGGTTTCCACACCCTTGAGATGTCTGAGAGGTACGATTGGTTCTCTGTTTGTTCCTACGCACAAGTCGCTTCACGCACTTCCCGTTCCTCACAGCCTGATACACTGCCTTCGTGCAGCCCTAACCAAGGGCTCAGCCGTGCTCTGTGCTATTACCCAAGATCTTACTTATCTTCCAGTGTTAATTAATTACCTTCACCTACTTGAATGTCTTAAGTTATAATTAGCAATACAAAACATTCATACATGATCGCATAGTAAATAAATAGTATACTTGCAAATTATATCCAATCATGCATTAAACCAGGAAAATATACACAGAATTATAGCAAAACTTCTCTTTATTGATTCTCCCAATGGTTACAGACTCAACCTGTCCTACGCACTCAGCTGCAGGGGTCCATGCACTCAGCTGCAGACTACTAGGCCTCTATGCACTTAGCTGCAGAGCCTTCTCCTACTCTACGACCCACAAACACACTTTACACTTCGACTCAATCACTTAGATTTCTCATGCTTTTCTTCTATTCGTTTCTTAGTTATCTTTTTCACTTAGAGCCTCGCTCTATTTATACAATCCCATGGTTTGCGGACCATGGGTAGGTCTATCCAACCGACATTACATTACAAAAACTAGGGTGGACAACCCTATGACTCTATTATACTTTCGCGCCCCGCGCCCGCAATTCGCAAAGCTTTTAAAAATATTCGATCAAAACTTGGGCTTTAAGCCCCAAAACATGCCTTGGGGGGATTCCATGCCCAATAGGCCCCCAACACAAACATTGTGACTCACCCTCGAGTCACTCTGTCAGTGCAAAGATCTTTGCGTGGAGTCCCTCCAACTGTTCTCGAACTGCGGCCAGGTCAGCAGCGCACTAAGATGTTGCTTACTGGATCTATTGTACACGTTGTTTCGAGACGACGGTGTCGGAACTGCTTCTATGCATCTGTGCCTGTATCCCTTACATTTGTTTATAGTCCCGCGTCTTTTTCTGGGTCCTTGGAACGCGAAGACTGTGCTTCTTTCGGCTAGTCAAATAGTTGGGCCACCCGTGTAGGGCTTCAAGCGGCTGTAATTCACTTTTCCTGGGAACGGCTCTCCATTTAGTTTGACTAGCTGTACCGCACCTCCATTTGTGACCTCCTTAACAACGTATGGTCCCAACCAATGCATTCTGAACTTTCTCGAGAATTTATCAAACTTACTGTCACACAACAGCACCAAATCATTTACCATGAAGGTGCGCAACTTAATATGGCGATCATGCCACCTGCTAATGAAAGTCAGCCAGGAACCATTCCTCCTCAAGTTCTTCCAACTGCACAAGCCTCACTTCCAGGGCTTTGCAGTCCGTCATATCTGTGAGCGCTGCTATGCGTAGACTAGGTACAATATACTCCATTGACATGACAGCTTCCACGCCATAAACCAACCGGAAAGGCGTTTGTCCTGTCAGTTTCTTGCACGTTGTCCTATAAGCCCATAGTACTGCAGGTACGCGTAGGTCCCAATCGCTCCACTGCGCGTTGCATACTTTGGTTAGCACAGTCTCCAGTATTTTGTTAAATGCTTCTACTGTCCCATTGGCTTGTGGGTGATATGGTGTGCTTTTCTGGTGATACACCTGGAACTCTTCTATTAGCGCATTGATGGTTTCGTTCATGAAATGTGTACTGCGATCACTCATTAAGATTTTCAAACAGCCAAATCGAGTCAACATGTGTTCAAACAAAAACTTCACAGTCATGGTGGTCGTGCAATCTTTGAACAACTGCGCTTCTGCCCAACGAGTCAGGTACTCCATGGGGTGATAATGTATCACGCGCCTGTTTTTCCCTGAGGTTTGATAGGTCCTACAAAGTAGATTGCCCACTTTTCAAAGGGCTGCAACGCCATTTGTGGATTCAAAGGTATCTCGTTCCTCCACGATGGTTTACCTGTCCTTTGACATATATCATAGGCCTTAGAGTGTGCTTTTGAATCATAATGAAGGGTTGGCCACCACAACCCTGCGCGGAGAATCTTTTGCGCATTCTACATAATATCCTCCTGCAGCGCCCCCATGCACTTCCGCTGATCCGGACTTAAACAGGAATGCAAAAAATTACAAAGATAACCATAAACACAGATATGCAGCGGAAATAATACTTCATTTCATTAATGTAAAATACTAAAATATGCTTACAAACAGTAATGGAAATACACCATCTAGGGCGATGGTAGCTTATCTCTGAGAAGAGATGTGGTGGCTACATGCCTCTGAACTGTCTTACAATGAGGCTCGAAGGCCTATTTATTGTTGAGAAACAATGGAAAACTCTTAACATTCCAAAACCTAACCCTAGAAGATGAAACGCCAAACTGTGGGCCCCGTTTGGGTAAATTGGTACATCAACTTCTCGGGGTCGTAACTTTGGCATACGATCTCCGTTTGACACGTACAATAGCTTGTTAGAAAGATCTATCCGAGCACTACCACTTTGGGAAGGGAAACATCGGTCCATGGACCCATGTTGCCCCCATATTTCCCAAAAAACGTCGTTTAGGGCCTCAAAACGGCTCCGGAAGTTCAGGACCCGAAAAACTGCTAAAAATAGTAAGTTGTGCTACAATTAAGGAAACTGAAAATGCTGAGAGAAACAATGGTGGGGGTCCAGGTGGACTTGGCAAGTGGCCACCAATATCCACCTGGATCATTCCTCCCCCCTTAGGAAGCAATGGTCCCCATTGCGTTGAGTTCCTCCATGAGATGAGGAAACTTTTGCTAAACTTGGTCCCTAGTGAGCCACTTGCCCTGGTGAAGGAGTTGGCCTGCTTTGACAACTCGATATAGTTGGATATTCTGTTGGTGAGTGTTCTTGATCTGTGTGTCCATGATCTGATCAGTTGCAGCTTGTTCCATGCAATCTGGATTTAATTTTGTGGGTGTGAGTTGTTCTGCAATGTCAGATGTGTCTAGTAATGGTGGAAAGTATGGCCGAAAGCGGTCCACATTGAACATTGGGTGCAGGCCAAGGAATGGGGGAATGCTGAGCTCAAAAGCATTGTCTCCCATAGCCTTAGTAATGGTGTAAGGACCATATCGGAGTGGTCTTAGTTTCCGATAGGCTCCAGTAAGGCGTTCCTTTTGCAGATGCAACCAGACTTTGTCGCCCACCTGAAACTTGTGTGGCACCCGATGTTGATCATGTCGTTGCTTGTACTTGGCATTTGATTTCTCCAGAATGTCATGGACCTGCTGGCGAATATGTTGGATGTGCTCGATGAAGCTGGTTGCCTTATCTGTTTCGGACTGGACATGAGCCGAATCTATGTGAGTAGCTGCAAGTGGCATGGCCACGTCAATGGGGCATAGTGGTTGGAATCCCAAGCCCACCTGAAAAGGGTTGTGGCCAGTAGAGCTGTGAAGAGCTCGGTTGTAGCTGTGCTGAACATAGGGGAGGCTTTCGTCCCATGTGCGTGGATGCTTTGAGTTGTACATGCGCAGAATGTGCACAATCATCCTATTGACAATCTCTGTCTGGCCATCAGTTTGAGGATGGAAGGCTATGGACTTAGTGAGATTGGTGTCCAGCGTTGACCAGAGACTGGACCAAAATGTACTGAGGAACCAACTGTCCCGATCTAAGATGATAGACTGTGGGATCCCAAAGTGCACCCACACTCGTTCAAAGAAGAGTTTAGCAGTGGATTCTGCTGTGATATTCTTCTTGCAGGCCGCCATAATAGCCATTTTCGAGAACCTGTTGACGACCACAAAAACACAGTCATTTCCATGCTTAGTGGAAGGAAGGCCTGACATGTAATCCATGGAGATGGATTCCCAAGGTTGACTAGGGGTAGGTAGTGGGGCATAGATGCCTTGCTTCTTAATGGTCTGTTTGGCAATGGCACAGGCAGTACATGATCTGATGTACTTCCCAACATCCTGTCGAAGATTCGGCCAATAGAAATACTTTTGCAGTACTGCCACTGTTTTCTTGACCCCAAAATGCCCAGCAGCCGGAACGTAGTGTGCTTCCTAAATCATCTTGGCACGCTCGCTTGAAGGAACACAAAGGTGACCCAGGTGGCATAACAGGGCATCCTGGAGGTGAAAATATGGAACATGTCGACCCTCCAAGAGTGTCTGGTATGTGTGGCCGAATTCTGGGTCGCTTTTGTAGAGAAGTAGCCAATCAGAAGTCTCGTGCCCACAAGAGTTGAGCACAGTGGTTAACGCCATGATCGGTGGTCGACTGAGGCAATATGCAACATTATTGGTGTTGCCCTTCTTATACTTGATATTCAAATGGAACTGTTGTACGTATGTAGACCATTTCTGATGGTGATCATTCTGCAATTTCCCTTGGGTCTGTATGAACTGCAGGGGTGTGGATGACCGTTTCCTTCCCCAAAATGTAATGCTTCCATTGTTGGCAGGCCTGCACAATGGAATACATCTCTTTATCATAAGTGGGATACTTCCGGACTGTGTCTGAAAGTGTTTCACTGTGATATGCCACTGGATGCCCGTGTTGAGTAAGGACTGCCCCAATAGCATAATCAGAGGCATCTGTCTCGACCTCAAATGGTTGTTGTAAATCTGGTAACACGAGCACTGGTGCCGTGCAGAGGCGATCTTTCAACTCTATGAATGCCTTCTGTTGGGATTCAGACCAAAATAATTTTTCTTTCGCTCCTCCCTTGGTGACTTGACTCAAGAGCCAAGTGATATGAGAAAACCCCAACACGAACCTGCGGTAGAAGTTGGCAAGACCTAGAAAGCTGCAGAGCTCTGGCAGAGTGGTTGGAGATGGTCAATCCCGAATGACTTGGATCTTGGCTGGATCCACATGCACCCCTTTTTCATCAATAATGTATCCCAGATATTGAACCTGGGTCATGCCAAAAGTGCATTTCTCCAAATTGGCACATAGCTTGTGTTGCCGCAGTGTTTGGAGAACCTGTCGGATATGGTGGAGGTGCTCTTCCCAACTCTGGCTAAAGATCAGAATGTCATCCAAGTATACCACTACAAATGAGTTGGTGAATGGCTGCAAGATGTCATCCATTAGCCTCATGAAGGTTGCAGGAGCATTCGTCAATCCAAAAGGCATAACCAACCATTCGAAAAGGCCCTCCTTGGCTTTGAAGGTAGTCTTCCACACATCAGATGGTTCGATTGGTACCTGGTGATATCCTGACTTCAGATCGATCTTGCTGAAATATTTTGCCCCCTTTAGTTGGTCCAGGAGGTCATCAATCCACAGGATTGGGTACCTATTACGGACAGTGATCTTGTTCAGCGCCTGATAGTCAATACAAAGTCTCCAAGTCCCATCCTTCTTCTGTACCAACACAATCGAGCTCCCACAAGGTGATGAACTCGGACGAATGTGACCTTTCTGCAGGAGCTCCTAAATCTGCCTCTTGAATTCATCGTTCTCCAGAACAAAGCGCCGATAAATTGGTCCATTGGGTAGCGGTGCACCTGGGGTCAGATCGATGGAGTGCTTGACCTGGAAGTGCAGAGGAACCCCTGCGGGGGAGGTGAAGATGCCCTCGTACTCCTCCACGATCTTGTCCATCTGTAGTTGTCGTGCGGAGGGGCCCTGTCTGGAGGCCACGGCCACCGTATTCTTCTTTCCTTGAGGGCGTATCATCAGGAAAACAAATTTCCAGGTTTTGAAAATGAGCTTATTGCATTGTTTTGCAGTAATCAAAGAGATGGCGGTAGGCGGTGCTACCTCCAGTATCCTGTACAACTTATTTCCCAAAGTAATAATAATAGCACGGGGCCTTGATTCATACACAGCATGTCGCTTCCACAAGTATGGTTGTCCTAATAATACATCACAAACTTCAAGGGGAGCAATGTCACACAATACCTCATCTGTGAAGGGCTTGATGTTGTATGGAAGGCGACACTGCTGGCTCACGCGAAGATCTCGTCCTTGGTGAAGCCACCCAATGGTGTACGGTTGTGGATGTGCTATGGTCGGTAAGCCCAACCGCTTCACGACCTCTGCTGAAATGAGGTTCTTTTGGCTCCCGCTATCGACAATGAACTGTAGCAGGGAGCCCTTTACCCACATCTAGGAGTGGAAGAGACGCTCCTCCTCCTCTGGATCTTCGGGTTCATTTTTCTAGATCTTGGTGGTAGCAACAGTGGCGTTGGGATCCGCATCAATGATATGCTTCCCTTTATCATTCCCCTTGTTGGGTTCTGACTCAGAGTCAGAACATGCATCTGATTCTGAAACCTTTAGCTCAGCCACTAGTGACTGCTTGGCCCGACACTCACTTGTGTTGTGAGTGGAGCTCTTATGGAACTCACACCATTTTCCCGTGTCCTTTTTCGGCTTTGTGGCGCTGTTCTTTGCTTGCAGCTTTGGCAGGTTGTCTTGGGCTGCCCTGCCCTGGCTTTTTCCTTTGTTCTGTGGTTTAGTGGCACCTTTCCCTTGCTTTGGATTCGCAGATCCAAAGTCTCGCTTCTTTTGTTTAAACTTTTGCTTGACCTTGATGGCATATCAGTATGCTGTGCTGAGCGAGGAGATGTTCAGGAATTGTATTTATTCCTGGATGTACTTGTGCAGGCAGCCGCGGTATTTGAGTATCAAATGCTGCTCTGAATCCTTGATACCCAACTTTGTGCGAAGGGTATGGAAAAGATTGGTGAACTCTGGCACGTCTTGGTACCTTCCTTGCCACAACGTGGTCCACTTTATGTATTCATCCTCATAGCTTCCGACAGGGTAGTACTGCTCCTTGATGGCCTCCCGGAATGAATTCCAGGTGGGTGCGGCTGAAAATAGTGAGCTGGTACTTTCATCCTTCTGCTCGCAGTAGGTTTTCCACCAGTCCTTGACGTGGGGGGCTGCTTTGAGAAGAGCGAACACAATCTTTTCCCGACTCGAAAATTCATGAACAAAAAAATAACCCTCTAGTAGATTTAAACATTTATCTACGGCACCTGTGTCTATCTGACCCTCGAATATGGGGATTTCAAAATTAATTTGTACCTTAAAGGGCGTGGTGTTTCCAGAGTAGCTGCAGGAAGCCGATGCGTCGCTTCTGGGTAGCCGCTGAAGGATCTGGGCAAAGCTGTCCATCATTGCGTTCTGTTGTCGCTCGAGGGCTTCTTTGAGTAATATTTTGATAGGATCTCCTGCCCCCTCGTCTTTCTTCTCATCCGCCATGGGAGGCCGTCGGGATTTGCGAGGCTGGTCTTGCAAAGGTTCGACCAGTTCAAGCCCTAACTCCTTATATCCCGACCTTGTTGGGGACATGCAAAGAAAAACAGAGAAAAAGCAGACCGCTCTAATACCACTGATCCGAACTTAAATAGGAATGCAACAAATTACAGAGATAACCATAAACATAGATATGCAGCGGAAATAATACTTCATTTCATTAATGTAAAATATTGAAATATGCTTACAAACAGTAATGGAAATACACCAGCTAGGG
This sequence comes from Pinus tabuliformis, assembly GCA_031772625.1. Classification (NCBI taxonomy): domain Eukaryota; kingdom Viridiplantae; phylum Streptophyta; class Pinopsida; order Pinales; family Pinaceae; genus Pinus; species Pinus tabuliformis. Next base: position 571,239,187 of record CM062818.1, on the reverse strand, counting down.
CGATGGTAGCTTATCTCTGAGAAGAGATGTGGTGGCTACATGCCTCTAAATTGTCTTACAATGAGGCTCGAAGGCCTATTTATTGTTGAGAAACAATGGAAAACCCTTAACATTCCAAAACCTAACCCTAGAAGATGAAACGCCAAACTGTGGGCCCCGTTTGGGTAAATTGGTACATCAACTTCTCGGGGTCGTAACTTTGGCATACGATCTCCATTTGACACGTACAATAGCTCGTTAGAAAGATCTATCTGAGAACTACCACTTTGGGAAGGGAAACATCGGTCCATGGACCCATGTTTCCCCCATATTTTCCAAAAAACGACGTTTAGGGCCTCAAAACGGCTCCGGAAGTTTAGGACCCGAAAAACTGCTAAAAATAGTAAGTTGTGCTACAATTAAGGAAACTGAAAATGCTGAGAGAAACAATGGTGGGGGCCAGGTGGACTTGGCAGGTGGCCACCAATATCCACCTTGATCATCTGCAAGGATCTGACTTCATTCAAATTCAGGTACGTACCTTCGCAGTATCTCATCATTGCCCATTTTGTATAGGTGCCCCGCTATGACAGAAAAATCAGCCGCACGCACCACCAGTTCCTTATTCTGCTGGACGGAGTATTCCTTTAGCGCAGTCCCCGCTGTTAGAAAGTGGATTATATCTTCAAAATGTGTGTTCACAACGTGTACAGAAAAGAGCTATGCATCACATAATCCTTCCTCCAAACTAGTATGTTCCTCTCCCATCTCAATACGCGCTAGGTGATCCGGTCCCGCGTTCAGGTGTCCAGGCTTCACCATGACCTCAAATTCATATTCTTGGAACAATAAGAGCAACCTTCATATGTTCCCCCCCAACACAGGCTTATTGACCAAGTATTTTAGCGCGGAATGGTTTGTATACATCTTGAAATTTCCTCCTAGAAAATATAGTGCCGGTATTTTTGGAGCGCGTACACCATAGCCAACCCCTCATGTTCGATTGTGGAATAGTTATTTTTCGCTTTGGATAACCTGTGACTTGTGAACGCGATAGGGTGATCCAAGCCCTCTCCACCCTCTTGTGTTAACACAGCTCCCAACACTCTACATGACACGTCAATGTGGACATGAAACTCCACATCCCATTTTGGGAAGACCAGGATTGGGGTGGAGGCCAATTTCTCTTTTAGTACATCCAAGCTCTTCATGCAATCATCATTCCAGTAGAACGTGACATCCTTTTTCAACAGTTTCTCCATTGGTGTAGTGATCTGGGCATAGCTTTTGATGAACTTCCTGTAATACCCTGTATGTCCCAAGGTAGCGTGCAATTGTTTAACACTTCGCGGTGCTTCCAAATTCAGAATTACTGCAATCTTCGTGGGGTCTACCATTAGTCCCTGTTTGCAGACCACATGTCCCAACAGGTTCCCAAAGGGAATGAGGAATGTACACTTTTTGAGGTTCAGCGCGATTTGGTGTCGTCGACAAGTATCCAGCATCAAGTGTAAGCTCGCTACATGGTGCTTAACCAATCCAAATATAGTCCAATCATCCAGATAGACCTCCAGGAATTTGTGGATATATTCTTTGAATGCTGCAACAACTATGCGCAAAAAGATGGTCAGCACGTTCTTTAACCCAAACAGCATAACGGTGTATTGAAAGCATCCCCACTTAGTCGCGAAGGTGGTCTTGCTCCTGTCTTCTGGCGCGATTTTGATCTGGTGGTACCCTGAGAACCCATCAGTAAAAGAATATGCTTCTTGCCCACCGACATTTTCCAATACTTCATCTGTGAACGAAGTCGGGAATGGGTCGTGCACACAGGCGTCATTCAATTTCCTGAGGTCCACGTATATTTGTATCTCGCCCTTCTGCTTCTTCTCCTGCACTACCATAGGGCTTACCCAATCGGATTCTTCCATTGGCTCAATGATTCCAGCTGCGAGCATTTTTCTAGTTCTACGCAAACCTTTTACTTGTAATTCGGATTCAAGCGGTAAGGCATCTACTTAACCGGCTTCGTGTCAGGTTTTAGAGTGATCTTCATCATCCCTAAATCGCCAATGATCCCCTTTATGTCTGTGATCTTGGTCGAGAATAAGTCTTGGTATTCGTAGAGTAACTCAGTGACCTTATCCACCGTGGCATCATCCCAGTAGTCGTTGAGCATTGCATACTTAGGTTCGGCCTCCGTACCAATGTTTACCTGCTTTGTCTTTACTGGCGCAGTAATGTCAGGGTCTTCAATCAATGGCCCTTGAACCTTGTGATAGCCTTCAGTTTCTGGGATGTTAACTTTTCGCAGATCTTCGTTGTCTTCTTCAATGTTTACGGTGTAACACTCCAGTGCGCAGCTTAGCTGGGTCACCCATTCAGGCTGAAGCACTTCCATTGGCTCTTGGGGTATTTTAAAGATAGCTACTTTTACTTCTTGTAGCGCATCATAAACAGTATCCCACCAACAATCCTCAAACGTGAAGGTTAACAGGAATCCTTTGTGCAAGATATCCCATTCATTCATGCCATGGCGAAGCTCTGATATACCAATTCATGGGTATAATATCCAGGGTATGACAGAACAAGTGCACCCACTCAGGTTGTGGCTCTTCCCCATAGACCTTTGTCCATTTTTTGAGGTGTGCACGTGGATCATCCCGTCCGTCATACTTGTCTTTTAACCACATCTGAGGCTTCCCAAATAGCATGCGCATCATCCTTCGACAGTCGCGCCAGTCCTGAAAACTTCTTTGGTGCATACCCCACCACCTCGCAGGCGTAGCACGCAGTACCCACTTCAGAGCGTCGAAACACTGCTATTCCAGCACTTCTTTTTCAAATTTTGTCAGGAATTCATCCACCTCACTTAACCCATCATATGTAGGCAGATCTCTTGCCTCTGGTCCTATGCAGTGCAACGACCTTGTCATCATGTTACAGTTGAGTGTGGTTACCTCATGTAACCGGTTTTACCATCATTCTATCTCCTCATCAGAATCGGATGTGCAGGAGCTTTCGCGCTCCCATGAGATTCGGCCATCCACAGTGTGATTTACCCAGTCCTGCTCGCGCGTGGTTATCTTGTAGATGTATTCCAAGTCATCGTCTCTATCCATGTCGCGCACCAGCTCCATGTAGTGTGATCCCTCTACAGGGTCTAAAGGTACCACCACGCGTAGAGACTTTTTCTCAAAGATCATCTTGCGCTTCTTTAGATTTATCACTCCATTCATGTCAATGGCCGAATCTATTCCCAATAGCATGGGGTAGGGATTGTTGTCATAAAAAATATCTATCACTTCAAAATCTGCTAGCACACTTGCTCCTTCGATATCTACTGTGATTCCCTGCAATCTCCCCATAGGTAGGATCTTTTGTTGGTTCATCATCTGCAGTTGGATAAGAGACCATTGCAGCGCAAACCTGCCCATGCGCTCCTATGTCTGCTTTGGCAGGACGTTCGCATCCGATCCTAGATCCAGAATCACTTGGTCCATCTCATATTCCCTGATCTGCACGATCAATCTGATCTCCCTTCCTTTTCGCGTCGTGTCTTCCTGAGCTTCCAGGCTATTCGCGGTTCTCCTGGCACAGTCCCAGCGCATCTAGTTATGAGTTCTTGCAGCCCCTTTACAGCCTTGTTGTCACACAGCAGCTTCATGCATGTCTCCAAGAACGTAGTGAGCATCGATGGGTCCATTTCCAGCTCCAGTTTGTCTTTACTTCCTAAAGTGGAGGCATCAGCGAAGCTCCTCTTGGCTTCCATGAAGGTCTCCTTAGCGCGCTCCAAATCAAATTTTGGTTCCTTCGTTGGAGCCTTGCGAATCCAGGTACTTTCCTCAGCCTGCTTGCCTTTGTCATCCTCTATTGTAATACCACTTCGGAGCATGATATTTACATTAGGGTATTCCTCACGCGGCTCAGACCTCATCATTTGCAGGTTCTTAGTCGGGGGAGACTGGAGTGCTCCTTTATCGCGCAACTTCACTATCAGTGTGGGACAATCCTCCATCTCATGGTCAAACAACATACAATACAAGCATGATGATCACATTGGATTCGTACAATTGCGGGCATAATGCCTTGGCCCTCCGCAATTGTTGTTGAAAATAGCAACAAGAAATGCTAAAAATAGAATTGTTAAAAATAGCACTTCTATAAATAGCAGTTCAGCCAGTGTTGATCTTAGCAACAATGGATGGAAAAATGGAAGTGCTAAAAATTAGCATTCTATAAATAGCATTTCGGGATACCTTCCTATTTTAGTCAGTCCCTAAACTAAAATAGTGAAGTAAAATTTGAATTTGATCTTAACAGCAGTTTGTAAAATAATTAATTAATTCATCTTGAGTTAATTAGTTAAGGCAAATCAAACTTAGATCTATGTGGGGACATGCAACAGTTTCTCCATTAATTGAGGATTTTATCCATCAATTAAAGGATAAGGATGAGTTGTAATTATGAGTTGTAATTAGTTGACTTAGTTAAACTGAGTCAAGTCCAGTTAGATTAATTCAAATAGTTTGTTGAATTAATGTAACTTCAATTAGTTAATGCTTGCATGCATGTAACTACTGCACTTCAGATAACTGAGTATTCTCTCATAAATAACTCATGCATGTCAATTAGACAGAGACCCAGTTGAGATCAGATGGAGGGGCAGTGTATTATCAGTTGCTAGAATATTCCATTGTGAATATTCCTTGCATGCAGAAGGAATTATTCCTTGAGTATTGCGTAGTTACTTCTTCAGGTTTAGTGAGTGTGATGAGGCCAATTCACACATGTGACATCATTGGACCTCAAGAAAAATTGCGCAAGGAAATAGGAGGCTTGGAGGGCTTGAGGAGGACATACACAATGTCTATTCAGTCCGTGAGTTGTAATTGTTTGATTGCAGAGAGAACAGGATAGCTTGAGAGCTGATTCTTTTTGTAACTTGAACAAGATTTCCACTTGTATGATAATACAGAGTTGGGGTTTCAGGTTGAGGCTTTCCCCATGATATTTCTTCTGTGTTATGTGTGGTTGATTTCTCATTCTCAGTTATATGTGTTCTCTTGATCTTTCTCAATTCGATTAAGCTTCCACAAAGTGTTGTAGAAGTAGATCTTGTATTTTGCTTTAGTATATTGCATAATTTGTTGATCTACAGTGGGAATTTCTACAATTGTAACATATCAGTTGTCTGCGACCTCTTCCTGGTCCGCCTCCACCTCATCCTCGTCCGCACCCCTGAAATCCGGTGTGTGCCATTCTTGCGTTTTGATCGAGGGGTCGTGTTTCGGCTTGAACTCTGTAGGTAGGAGTTTGATCCATCATCAACTCATAACTTCTATAGGTGCACTCATCATGTCCTACTGACCTACAGAAATTACAGAACAACTGCTGTGAATTCTGCGTATACTTTTGTAATAGATGGCAGTTATTTGTAGCATGCTTTCCTCCTATCTAACAAATCGCACACCATAGTGCAGGCGCCGCACTTGGTCCTGCTTGTGCCTCCGATCTTAGTGGCATTGGCCCTCCTCCCGCAAGGTAATTCATGAATACTGGGCAGTGGTCCTTGTCGTGCCCCTGGCCCTTGCATTTTACACACCATACCTCATCGCGCATCTCTGGGTGGGTTGTTCTGTCTTGTTTCAAACTCTGCATCTCCAGGCACAAGTTTTTCAACTGCGCGTGAATCTGCTGAACTCCCAAGTTAGGATCTTGTATTGGAGTCTCGTGCAATCTCATCACGACCTCCAAAGCCTCAACCTGAGTGGTTAGCCTTTGTTGCGACAACGCGTTCCGTAGATGCAGCGTTAACGATGCTACGAACCATTCACGGTGTTGCCCATTTGTTAATGTCATGTTCGCTTCGTGAATTGTGCACTTCAGTCTTTGATCCAATTCCCACGGGGTCTCGCCTAGTAGCATTGTGATCTCCTTGAATCCAATGATCGACTTTGCCTCGGACTTTGGCCTGCTAAATTATTTGTTTAGCACGGCTTGGATATCCGCAATCCCCGCATTCGGATTGTCATTGAAATGCTTAATGTACCAGGTCATCGAGTGATCCTACAGAGCATTGACCAACGTTGCCTTATTTATATTGTCATCTATGACACCCTGTGCTTCCCATACAACTTTTATTACGAACCAAAATTGGTCCAGATCTTCGTTCCCTACTCCCTTGAACATTGGTAGCTTTATCACGCTTGCCATACTGCTTCGTGGTGGTGGTGGAGGTGGTATGGGCGAAGACGGGGGTGAAGACGGTGAAACTGGTGGTGGTGTGGGTGGGGGTGGTATGTGCGGAATTCTCTGTCTTATCAGATTGATCACACTTCTTGGCGAGACCTTCGTGAGCTCTTCTTCACCCCCTCGTGGAGGTGAAATCAAGGGGCTAGTTTCTAGTTCTGTGCTACCTTCGTTTCTGTAGATTCTCCCACTTCGCATAGCCCCAAACATCAATTTATTCGTATAACCCGCTTTTCACATAGTAGCATTTTAATCCAAGTGTTCAAAGATTTAACGTACTTACCTCACAGTCCCTTGAGGAAGCGTCGTTCTGCCTCGCTATAGCTGACTGAAGTATCTACCGCGAATTCGGTGATGAATCCTCCTATGATTCGATCGAGCCAGTGATCGACAGCGCGCGCGCGATCTTGTCTTCCGATGCTTCCAGTCTACGCACCAATTCCGGAGTCCACACAATAGGTTTGTCAAGTTTACACCTTCCTTGGCTATCTACTAGCTTCACGATCCACTTGTACAACTCAGTGGGGAAGGATGCAAAGGAAATTTCGTGGATCTCCGTATACAAGTGGCAATCTAACCACTCTTCCTTTTATAGGCGTGGATTCCTTTTTTCCTATGTCGCAAACTCATGAATCTTTTTGTCCAACCAATCTTATATTCCTTTGTTTGTCAGATTCCAGTGATATGAAATCAGACATCTCTATGCAGATCCTGGTCCCGGAAACGAAACCATTTGTTGGATTGTTGGGGCTTGACCTAGGTTCGGAGTTAATTAGCCAAACAAATCCCTGTACTACTGGCCCTTTTGGCAATAGTCCGCGGAGCGCGGACTGAGGTCTCACCCGAAGTAGTATGGGAGGGTGCTAGAACCAGGTTTCCACACCCTTGAGATGTCTGAGAGGTATGACTGGTTCTCTGTTTGTTCCTGCGCACAGGTCGCTTCACGCACTTCCCGTTCCTCGCGGCCTGATACACTGCCTTCGCGCAGCCCTAACCAGGGGCTCTGCCGCGCTCTATGTTATTACCCGAGATCTTACTTATCTTCCAGTGTTAATTAATTACCTTCGCCTACTTGAATGTCTTAAGTTATAATTAGCAATACAAAACATTCATACACGATCGCGTAGTAAATAAACAGTATACTTGCAAATTATATCCAATCATGCATTAAACCAGGAAAATATACACAGAATTATAGCAAAACTTCTCTTTATTGATTCTCCCAACGGTTATAGACTCAGCTTGTCCTACGCACTCAGCTACAAGGGTCTGTGCACTCAGCTGCGGACTACTAGGCCTCTGTGCACTTAGCTACAGAGCCTTCTCCTACTCTACAACCCACAAACACACTTTACACTTTGACTCAATCACTTAGATTTCTCATGCTTTTCTTCTGTTAGTTTCTTAGTTATCTTTTTCACTTAGAGCCTCACTCTATGTATACAGTAGGTATATCCAACCGACATTACATTACAAAAACTAGGGTGGATAACCCTATGACTCTATTATACTTTCACGCCCTGCGCCCGCAGTTCGCAGAGCTTTTAAAAAGATTCGGTCAAAACTTAGGTTTTAAGCCCCAAAACATGCCTTGGGGGGATTCCATGCCCAACAGAAGTTGATAGGACTAAAATATTCAGGATTTCATTCATCACACCCGCCAGCAGGTCCATGACATATTGGACATAGCCAATTCTAAGTACAAGCAGCATCATGATCAGCATCAGTTGCCACACAACTTCCAGGTGGGCGAAAAAGTTTAGTTACATTTGCAGAAGGAGCGCCTTGTTGGGCCCAACTGTAAGCTTAGCCCACTCTGATATGGGTCATACACCATCACAAATTATATAGGAGACAATGGTTTCTATCTCAACATCCCACCATTCATTGGCCTACACCCAGTGTTCAATGTGGACCTCCTTCGGCCATACTTTCCATTGCTACTGGACACATCAGACATCGTAGAACAACTCACACCAATTGAGCTAAACCCAGACTACATGAAATAGACCACAACTGATCGAATCATGGACATGAAGACCAAGAACACCCACCAACAAATGATCCAACTGTATCGGGTTGTCAAAGCTAGCCAACTCCTGCAGCAAGGCAAGTGGCTCACTAGGGACCAAGTCCAGCAGAAGTTTCCCCATCTCATGGAGGCACTCAATGCAATGGGGACCATTGCTTCCTAAGGGTGGAGGAATGATGTAGGTGGATATTTTTGGCCACCCACCTATTCCACTTGGACCTGACCATTGTTTCTTTCAGTTTCCTTAATTGTAGCACATTTTACTATTTTTGGCATTTTTTCGGATCATGAACTTTTGGAGTCGTTTTAATGCCCTAATATGATTCTTTGACTCATATTTGCAGTTGAAAGTTTTATTACTCGGATATATATTTCTAACGAGTTATTGTGCGCTTCAAATGGAGATCGTATGCCAAAGTTACGACCTAAGGAATTTGATGTATCAATTTACCCAAACAAGGCCCATAGTTTTGGCGCTTCATCTCCTAGGGTTAGGTTCTTGGATGATTAGGGTTTTCCATTGTTTCTCAATAATAAATAGGCCTTTGAGCCTCATTGTAACATAGTTCAGAGGCATGTAGTCGATACATATCTTCTTAGAGATAAGCTACCATTACCCGAGCTAGTTTATTCCCATTCTGTACGTAAGCATATTTCAGTTCTCTACTATTAATGAAATGAAGTTTATTTTCTATTGCATATCTGTGTTTATGTTTATATCTGTATTTTGTTGCATTCCTGCATAAGTCTAGATCGATATAAGAATGTGTTTATCATATTATCAAAAGACGATGGAGTTCCCCAATGTATAAATATGGTAATTGTAGACATACCATAAGCCTATGGTGTACTACTTAGAAAAGACACATCTAGAAAATTATAGGGATATTTTACAATAGACTAGTCACATTTATGGCTTCCATATAACAACAAGAATAATCATATTCAAGTGAAAACTAAGCTATAAATGAAACACACCACGACGCCGCTTGAGGGCCACAACGAGGCTCTTGCTTTTACTAATTTAATCTTTGGGAATTATGTTCTTGAAATTGACCTCAGGTGCTATCAAGTGCAACCATCACCCGTTCCACCAGATACACAGTTGTAAATCCTTCCTTGTTCTCCATCTAGTGAAAATTAAACATGTAATATAGATGTACATAATAGTAATGGTAGTAATAGTCGTACATGAAGTAGCTTAGTAACTCATAATATTTGGACTTTATATTTTAATGGTTCAAAGACAGAGAATGGCGTTGAGGAGGTTGTATTCTTATAGATCCACACAATAAGAAGCATATCCATTCATTCCATTTGGAGTTCGAGTGCACCAATAATATTGTTGAATATGAAGTGCTCATACTCCAATTAAAGAAAGTTAATAACTTGAAGGTATAAATTATAAAGGTAAGTGGTGACTCAGAGGTGGTCGCTCATTAGGTATGAGATATTATACAATGTGTTTCACCACATCTTAAAAACTACCAGCAAGAGGTATGGCATTTGATTAATCATTTCAAAGATTTCAATATTGTTTATGTTCCTAGAGATAGAAATGCTACATCAGATGCATTACAAAATGCAGCCATTAGGATTTCACCATTGAAAAATGATTTTCTCTGTTGAAATTATATATAAACCATTTGTGCCAAACAATGTCACCAACTTATGCATTTTCAATGACGACCAATAGATACTTCACTTTATGGCTAATGATGACATATTCAAAAATGTTTCCATAGAGGAGGATGAACACGAGCGGGCTCTACAGGAGGCATCTAATGCAATGAAAGGAAACACTATGCCTAAAGGATTTGTGTTCCTAGAGAAATTATATGACCTGCAAAACTAATTTAGAGGGCCAACCAACACAAAGATTCATAGTTCAAAGTTAGCATCTGAACAAGTCAATTTGGGAACTCTCGAAGATCCAAAGTATGTGAACCTCGGTACTTTTTGTTCTCCACAAGAATGGCAGGAATTTATCCTCTTATTCAAAAGGTACTGTGATGTGTTTGCATGGACTTACGACGATTTAAAGACTTATAAAAGAAGGGGTGAAACCATTCCAGTAAAAACTACAGAAAGTTCTTCCAACACTAGAACCCCTTATATAAAATGAGTTAAGAAAGTTGTTGGATGCTCAGATCATTTTTAAAATACGACATTCCACATGGGTTTTCAATCTTATCCCAGTCAAAAATAAGTCCAAAGATATAATATCATGTGTATATTTTTGTAACCTCAATCAGGCTTCTGATAAAGATAACTATCCAATGACATCCATGGATCAGATACTCCAGACAGTACTAGGTCTAAAAAATTTTCGCTACTAGATGGTTTCTCATGTTATAGTCAATTGCTAGAAGTGGAATTTGACAAACTAAAAACTACCTTCCAAACCAAATGGGGGGCATTCACTTTCAAGAGGATGTCATTTGGACTTATAAACGCAGGTGCGACTTTCCAAAGAGAAATGGACATCACCTTTCACTTCCTGATAGGTCAAAGCGTTGTTGTTTATTTGGATTATGTTACTATGTTCTCCAAGAAAATATAAAATCACATACGTCATCTGAACCAAATTTTCAAGCAGTGTCAAAAGTATGGGATTTCTCTTAATCCAAAGAAGAGAATTTTCGATGTGTCTGAAGGGATCCTATTGGGACACATCATGAAAAAAGTGGAATTAATATTGATCCTAAGAGGGTAAAATCTATCACGCAGATATCGTTCCCAGTGAATAAGAAAGCCATGCAGTCTTTCTTAGGAAAAAATAATTTCCTGAGAAAATTTTCTTTGATTATGCTCAAATAGTCAAACCCATATAGGAGATGATCAAGAAAGATGTAGCATATAGATGGATAAACTGGAAAAGGTCGTTTTTTCTCCGATTAAGCAGGCTATTGCTGATGCACCTGCACTTTTTAGTCCATATTATGGCAAAGATTTCCTGCTTTATACATTTGCTTCAGAATCATTGCAGTCGTGTTGACTCAAAAATATATTGAAGGAAATGAGTGGCATATCTCCTTTATCAGCGTTAGCCTACAGGGGCCTGAATTAAATTATCATGCCATTGACAAACAAGCATATGTAATATACAACGCAATTAAGTACTTGAGGCCCTAGATATTGAAATCTCACACCATTTTATTTGTACCTCAACCAACAACAAGAACATTGTTTTTACAATAAGAGATGGGTGAGAAGAGGGATAATTGGATGACCAATATTCAAGAGTATGATCTAGAGTTTAAACCAGTTCATACCATAAAGGGTCATGGCCTATGTAAGCTAGCCACTGAAGTAAGATATGCTCCCAAACAATACCTATCAGGATGGGAGTATGAGATCGAAATGTATAATATTGAATATGTTCCTCTGTCCACTTCTACAACGTCAAGGTATGTAGATCTATGATACTTTCTGAAGCACAACATTTTTCCCTCACACTTATCGAATAAACAGAAAATGGAAATCTGGTTAAAATCTCTATCTTACCAATTGGTTCATGGAGTGCTTTTTTGGAAGCACCACAATGGTGTCCTGCTAAGGTGCCTTGAGTCGCAGGATACAGAGAAGGTCTTGAAATATTTACATGATGAACTGACAGGTGGCCACTATGCAGGCAACACTACAGTGCATAAGGTTATGAGGGTTGGTTATTATTGGCCCACTCTATTTAAGGATTCTCACACCTATGTATTCAAGTTCCAAGCATGTCATAGATGTTTCGACCACGACCAGAGGTCAGCCACACCATTGTTACCAGTAGCAGTTGAAGAACTGTTCCAATAGTGGGGCCCCGATGTTATCAAAGAATTTTTTCCTCATTTGTCAAAGCAACACCGATATATCTTAATAGCAACAAATTACTTCACTTGGTTGTTAGAAGTAGTTTCTCTCAGACAAGTAAATGACTAGGAAGTCATCCACTTCTTGCAACAGAACATTACGAACAGGTTTGGAATTCCTATGTCACTTGTCTTTGATAATGTGAAATATTTTTCATCGTTAAAAGTTAATGAATTCACATTAGAAAATGGAATTATATTGAGACATGCATCTAATTATTATCCAGCAAGGAAATTATTTGGTTGAATCCACGAATAAGAATCTCATCTGTATAATCAAGAAAACAATCTTCTCTAAACAAAGGAACTAACATAAATCTTTGACCATTTCTTTTTGGTATGATTGTGTTACTCTAAAACCTTCCCTAAGAACCTAGCCGTACTTTCTTGTTAACGATAAATAAGTTATCTTTCCTCTGAACATGTATCTTCCGGCCTTGCAACTCTCTCGAGTGTCACAAGGTAAGCATTCAAAGTAGGAGAGATACGCTTCTTAAACTTGAGGAAGAAAGTCATAAGGCAAAAGAATGATTTGTTGTACATCATAACCATGTAAAGCATTGGTTTGATAAGAAGTCCACAGGGGAAAAGAGCTTTGATGTGAGTGACCTAGTCCTGAAGTGGGATAAACCCCATGAAGAAAAGGGGAAACACACAAAGTTTCATCCTTTTTGGATTGCACCATTTGTTGTTGATGAAAATATTAGACACAATTTGAAATCATTAGATGGTAGGATTGACACAGTTCCCATAAATCGTCAATATTAAAAAATTACATTCATTAGCAACTATAAGTTTCACTTCCTATACAGTTTGTTTCTTGGTTCTATTCGTCCGTTATGTAAGTCATGTCTTGTTTGTCGGAAAATGCACATAAATAAGACCCTTGTGTGAAGTGCATGGCTCAAAAGGATTTGTAGTGTGATAAAAGAGAAGTGTGACAACCACAACCCTTGGCTTTTTGTTGTTCTCCTTTGTTTGGGAAAATTCCATAGGTTGAGCTAAGACCAGATGAAAAATATGATTCGTCCAATAAGAGAACCTTGAGGGAACCTATTAGATCTGTGCCTATGTTTGTATCTAAACTATTCGACTTGGTGTATATTTTCTTATGTGGTAATGCTTGTCAAATTTACTATAGAAGGGATAAGGAGAAAATCGAAAGCTAGCAAACGAAAATCAAAGGTTTTAAAATACATCTCTAAAGGGGCAACCTCTTTTGTTATCAATAAGTTGGGATCCCTCTTCTTCACATTGAAAAAAATAAGTGCCAATGCACAGTTCTATTAAAATAAATAAATAAAAGGTGAAATAAGAGAAATTATTCCTACACGGGGAGGTGAAGCAAGCGACTTCGTCGGGGTACTGTCCAATCTCGCTGGAAGCGAAGCAACGTTTTTGCTTCTAAAGTTATTCTCATGGGGTACTGTCTAGGCTTACTGGTAATAGAGTAACACCATAGATGAAAAATCATAATCTGAAAATCATAAACTCGTTGTGCACATTACCCTCTTCCGTATTGAAATAATTTTGATATGGTGCATCTTCTATGTGTGTTTCCACGAAGATTGAGAAAAGTGAGATGCTATGTGTAAACCCGGTTCGAAAAGGAGAAATTGAGGCAATCAATACTTCTTGAATGTCTGACCCTTAATTGAAATCCATTCTTGAAGAGAGAGTATGAAGTCCACCTAGTGTGTCGCCAAGTGTTGTTGCTACAACACCCTCCAAAATTTCACTACATTTGAATTTTGGAGCCTACTATCACTATCAAATCTAGAGTTACTTTAATCACCAAATGTTGTTTCATGTTATTCTATGTGTTTCAAGTGTCTTTGGATGATCCCAAGTGTTGTCACATTGATCAGAACAATGTTTAGTGTGTTTTGTGCTCATAACGTATTTGTGGTCGCAAAACGACACTTTTGGGTCACAGATGCACACACTACACTCGTTTCACTTGGGGAATGTGTACAAAATTGTGTTTCAATGAATATTTACCATTATTCAAGTTTTTCTAAGTTTTCTTGATGAGTTAGTGTGTGTCGTGCTTAGTTATTAGTGTAAACTCATCTTGTTCAGCACTCACCCCATATCTCAAACTTAGACAAATTTTTGGTTCAAAGTGAACTCATTAAGGCTAAGAGTGCATGAGCGCACTCTAAAGCCTTGATGAGGAACCCTTCATTGTTCAGAAGTGCACCATGCGACCACCAAGAGAACTATGCACACTCCTCAACCCTCTTTCCCCTTCCTTACTCTGAACTGTGCCCTTCAAAAGACCAAGTCTTCCTTGAGCACACTCCTTCGACTCGAAGAAGTGCACCCTCCTTGAGTGCATAGGCACACCCTAAAGGCCTTAAGCTTCAACCTTCCCTGATGTGCCATGCACCCTATTGGACTCTTTGAGTGCATGAGAAAACTCTAAAGGCATGAGCACCAATCTTTAGCCTTCGGTAGTGTGCCCTGTGCCCTCCTGGTCCTCTTGAGTGCATAAGCGCACCCCGAAGGCCTGAATCCTTCCTCCTTCATCCTTTAGGAGTGTGCTTTGTTCCCTTCATCACTCCCTTGAGTGCATGGCGCACTTGGCCAGCCCAAAGTTTTCCCCCTCGTCTTTCGGACTCATGCCATGCGCCCTACCTTGATTTTCTTTTTCCTTTGAGCGCAGGCCGAAGCCTTTCATCTTCAGCTCTTCAGCCTTTTAAAGGGTGCCCATGCACCCTGAATCCCCTTTTCTCCCTATTGAGCGCACCAAAAAGGCATGAACAGAAAATGTGCTTGAAACATGGTAGAATAGGATATTTTCAAGCTAATGGTTGCTCGTCATGAGTGATTTGCAGATACAAGTTTTTCAGAAATATCGTGGAAAGTGCATATGAGGAATATTGGGCAAGGAGGGAAAATAAAGGAAGCTTAGAAAGAATAAAGAACACGGTTGGATCTTGATGATCAAAGCAGCCCCAAAGACTCCATTAAATTAAATACCCTTTGGAGGGTAAGGACATCAACTATTGAAGTTGCTCAAAAAATGAAGATACATATGGAAGCCATGTCACCACTGGAGAAAGTCCATGTCATCAGTCACTATTAGTCCCAATCATCAAGGATAGTAAAATGTCAAGTCTTATGACATGACGTGGAAGTCATGATGTATTGTTGTAATGATTTTAAAGACAAATAAGTGGAATTCCAAGAGTAATCTATGAACTAAAGAGTAATGGAAGTTCAAAAGACATGTAATATAAAAACTCATATGTAATTCCAAAAGTCATTTGGAATCCCAAATTTTTTAGAATCCCAAAGATCACAAGAAGTTATAAAGTCAATAGTCATGAGGATGTGAAAGGTCATTCCTCAAGTTATTAAAAAATCCTCATTTCTCATGTAAAGGACTTTTAACCTTGGCTTCTCCCACAAGGCATTAGAGAGATAGAGTTAGTATTTTTTGAGAACAAGTAGTGGCTCTAACGCTCCACTATTGGAGCTAGTGGTTTTCATTGCATTTATGTATCTTAGCATTTTTGCTTAATATTGAAGCCTTCCAGGCTGACACATTTTCACACATGGATTTTGAATGTTTCTAAGGATATTCTTTGAATTTTTATGGTTCATGTTTGCTTTCATTAGTATTGGTTTTAATTGAACTACTTTGATTACTTCGGTGCTCCTTGTTGGAAATGTGTTGTTATGTTTATAATGATCGCCGCATCCTTGTAAACTATTTCTCTTGATGTTAGAAACTTACAAAAACCTTTCTCTTTCATGTGTGCCTCCATTAGGGTAGTACTATTACTTTTCTCTTAGAGACACATTCAATTTTCTACTGCAGTAAAAGAACCTTGATACATCGGTAATCAAACATTTACAAGGCATACTAGCTTTCTCATTCGAAAGGAAAATTGCTCTTCTCTCCCGTGCTAAAAGCTAAATCCAAGGCATATCTTTAAGTAAATGATAGTCGGGTTGTATTCCAGATGGGACTCCTACACCAAACGATGTGAGGTATAGTTGGAACCTCATATAAGGGAGATCCTATAATAGCCCTAGGTTAAAAGTTCTCGAAATAAAAGTTAATAAAGGAAAAAAGTGTAGGTTTTAACCCCGTACAGAAATTACCTGCATACGAATTCTAAGAACATAAAATAAACAATGCGAGAGCATAAGACATAAAACACATATACATAGAGATTTTCCCCTGGATCCCATAACCGGGACTACCAGCTTGATTTTTCATTATATTCCTTTCAATGTTACAATACATATATACATGCCGAAGCATCCAATACCATGGACCGAAAACCATTGCATCCAAAACCATGTGCGAAAACCATGCACAAAACCATAGATAGGTCCACCCAACCTAATATAGGGTCCAAAAAAAATTTCCCTGGGGCGCTGCCCCTGACCCCATAGAGGGGGTCTACCCACCCCCCTCAAACCCCCTATGACCCCCCCGCTACGCAATCGGCGCAATGAAGGGGGGGCTCTGCCCCCCCAGTTAACTAGGTCGGCTAGTCGTGGAAACAATATAACACAACCCAACATTCTCCCACTTGTTGTTTTCTTTCCATAGGGGGGCCACAGGAGAGCTTAGTCATTTATCCAACCCTGCAATGCCCATTGTTTCTCTACACCAAGAGAACTTCGTAATGCTCATAGATTTTGTCAATGCATCTGCAATATTCTTCAAAGTGTCCACCTTTACCAGCAACACCTTTTTGTCTTCTACCATATCCCTCACAAAGTGATACTGAACATCAATGTGCTTTGTCTTTGAATGGTAAGCACGGTTCTTTGCCAAGAAAATTGTACTTTGGCTGTCACAGTCTATCCTTATAGCTCCCTATACTAACCCCATACTTGAACACAATATCTGCAACCAAAATGCTTCCTTGCTTGCATGAGTGGCTGCCATGTATTCTACCTCTGTAGTTGATAGTGCCACTACAGATTGTTTCTTACTCATCCAACTGATTGCACCTCCAAATAGGTTAAACACATACCCACTTGTAGATCTTCTCTGATCCAGATCTCCAACCCAATCTACATCAACAAAGCCATGAATAACCAAGAAAACTTTGTCCAATCCTGGTCTTCCTTGGTAGCACAAACCATGATCACTAGTGCCATGCAAATACCTGAAAACCCGCTTCATTGTTGTCCAATGCTCCTTCCCTGGTTTTGACATAAACTTGCTCAATACTCCCACTGCATGTGCAATGTCTGGTCTAGTACAGACCATTGCATACATCAGGCTACCGACTACACTTGCATATGGAACATGGGACATGTCCTCTTCCTCTTCTTATGTCTTGGGACACTGTTCAGCAGATAACTTTACACCTACAAGAATAGGAAACTTCACCGGTTTACTATCCTGCATATTAAACCTCTACAATATTGTCTCGACATACTTCCTCTGGTTTAACCAGAGCTTCCTCTTTGCCCGATCTCTTTTAATTTCCATGCCCAAAATATAGTTTGTAGCACCAAGATCTTTCATGTCAAATTTGGAGGACAATTGGGTCTTTAAATCCTGGATAATTTCTTTGTCATTTCCAACTAGCAACATGTCATCCACATACAAGACTAGATAAATAACACGGTCACCAATTAATTTAAAATACACACAGTGGTCTTCTTTGCTTCTTGTGAAGCTACGTCCCCGTATAAATGTATCAAATTTCTGATACCACATCCTTGGTGATTGTTTTAGCCCATACAGAGACTTCTTTAACTTGCATACCATTTCTTTCTTACCCTTCGCCGCAAAGCCTTCAGGTTGCTTCATGTAGATCTCCTCTTCTAGATCCTCATGAAGAAATGTTGTCTTCACATCCATCTGTTCTACCTCAAAATAAAAAGTAGCAGCAACAAATAAAAGTAATCTAATAGAAGCTACCTTGGAAACAGGAGGAAAAATATCACCAAAATCAATTCCCAGCACCTGAGAATAACCTTTTGCTGCCAACCGAGCTTTGTATTTCTCCACCTTGCCTTCTGCATTTTTCTTCTGCTTGAACACCCATTTTCTTCCAATGGGTTTCCCTCCAGCCGGAAACTCCACCAGATCCCAAGCCTCATTTTGTGCAAAGATGCCATTTCATCAACCATGGCCTCTTTCCAGAGTTTTCCATCCTCTGAATCTACTGCTTCCTTCACAGTTTTTGGATCATCATCAGTAATAGATAAAGAAAAATTTGAACAGAAAGTAGATGGACTATACCTTTCTGGTTGCCTTCTTTCTCGAACTGATCTTCTCACAACCGGAATTTGTGGCTCTTCATCTTCTGATTCCTCTTCTGCTGTAGATTCTGATTCTTCCTCCTTTAGCTCAAACTCTATCTTCTCAGGTTCCTTTGATGGGACTTCATGTTTAATAACATTTTTCACCTCTCTGAACACCACATCTCGGTTGTACACAACCTTCCTTGTTACTAGGTTCCAAAGCTTATAACCCTTTAAACCATCCTTATACCCAATAAAGATGCACTTTTCATATTTACTATCCAACTTGGTTCTTTTCTCCTTTGGAACATGTACATATGCATCACATCCAAATACCCTCAGATGTGAAAGAGAGGGTTTCTTACCAGTCCATACCTCTTGTGGAGTCTTATCCTCCAACACTAATGAAGGTGATCTGTTGACCAAGTAACATGTTGTCTCCACCACCTCTGCCCAGAATTCCTGTCCTAACCCGACACCACTGAGCATGCTTCTTTCCCTTTCCATCAACGTCTTGTTCATTCTTTCTGCAACTCCATTTTTCTCAGGTGTGTACATAGTAGTCTTCTATCGTGATATACCACACTTCTTACAGAATTGTTCAAATTCCTTGCTGCAAAACTCTCCACTGTTTTTTAGTCCTCATCACCTTTATCTTCTTCTCTGTCTGGTTTTCCACCAAAGCCTTAAATTATTTAAACCTTTCAAAGACTTCAGATTTCTTCTTGAGGAAATATATCCATGTATTCCTTATGAAATCATCTATAAATTATACATAGTACACAGGTTTACCCAGTGATGGAACCTTCACAGGTCCAAACACATCACTGTGCACAAGCTCTAATATCTGTTTCACCCTCTTACCACCATAGGGGAAACTCACCTGATTCTGCTTCCCATATACACAATTTTCACAGAAATCAAAATCCAGAGAGCTGTTATTCATACCT
Source organism: Pinus tabuliformis (assembly GCA_031772625.1). Classification (NCBI taxonomy): domain Eukaryota; kingdom Viridiplantae; phylum Streptophyta; class Pinopsida; order Pinales; family Pinaceae; genus Pinus; species Pinus tabuliformis. Next base: position 571,219,886 of record CM062818.1, on the reverse strand, counting down.
TCTACCATACCTTTACCATGAAGTATTCGAAGTCCCTTCTCTCCAATATGTCCAAGCCTTTGATGCCATAGCATGGTCTTTTCTCCAGAGACCACTAGATTTTCTGCTCCACTTTCAGGAACCACAGAACTATTGCACCAATCAATAACAGTGCTACCTTGCAGCTTGTACAGAGTTCCAATCTGAACTCCCTACATAAATACCAGTACTACCCAAACCATCTTGCAGGTATCTTTCTTGAACACTATTTTTACACCTACATCATCCAGTTTGCTTACAGAAATCAGATTTCTGGCTAATGCAGGAATATGCAGAACACCCGGAAGTGTTCTAATCCTTCCACCTTGTAATTTCAACTTGACTTTTCTGCTACCAATGATTCTAGCCTTCCTTTCATCCCCCAAGAAGACATCACCACCATCATATTTCTCATACTCGCAGAACCACTCTCTATGGGGAGTGAAGTGAAAGGATGCACCTAATTCAATCAACCATGCCTCATGATCTACATGTGTACTTGAAGAAGCCAAGTACACATCCCCACCTTCATCTGAGGTGGTTTTCACCTCTACAGAAGGAGCATCATCAGATCTTTTTCCTTTGTTAGGAGCTTTAGATTTACAGTCCCTTCTGTAGTGCCCTTCCTTTCCACATTTCCAGCACACCACCTTTACAAGTTTTCCTGGAGATTTAGATCTCCCTCTAGATTTAGATCTACCACTCAATGACTTATTTTTGTTTCTGTTCTGGGACCATCCTCGTACAGACAAGGCATCACCATTCTAGCTCTCCATATTTTTCTGTCTCATCTCCTCCGTCAGCAAGGATGAGACTATTTCATCAAACTGCAATGCAATTGCATTGCTACCTATTGCAATAACCAGACTATCCCATGAATCTAGTAGAGAACACAACAAACTGATGCACTTATCTTCATCTAAAATTTTAATATCAACACATAATAACTGACTTACCACAGTATTAAATGAGTTCAGATGCTCTGTTACCGAGTCTCCATCTTTCATGCTCAAGTTATACAGCTTTTTCCGTAGGAACAGTTTATTCACCAGAGACTTAGATTGGTACAAAGTCCCTAACTTGTCCCACAAAGCCTTCGTCGTAGCTTCCCCTAATACATTCAGCAATATTGAATCTAAGACACACAATCATATTGTGCTCTTTGCCTTCCAATCCAACTTCTTCCATTCTCCATCGGACACTCCCGTTGGTTTAGTACTTGGATCTACCATGATCCACTGATCTTTGTCCACCAACAGATCCTCCATCTTGAGTTTCCACAACTTGAAACTCTGACCATTAAATTTCTCGATCTTTATCTTTCCACTGCTCGCCATCTTCTTTCACCACCAGAATCGATCCCGCAAATCTCCCACTGAACAGGGTCTACCACAGGCCTGAGTGAAACCCCCAGCAACAAAGGCATCCCCTTGAAGCCAAAACAGCTCCGATACGAAATGTAGGTTTTAACCCCGTACAAAAATTACCTGCATACGAATTCTAAGAACAAAAAATAAAAAATGTGAAAGCATAAGACATAAAACACATATACACAGAGATTTTCCCCTGGATCCCAAAATTGGGACTACCAACTTGATTTTTCATTATATTCCTTTCAATGTTACAATACATATATATACATGCCGAAGTATCCAATACCATGGACCGAAAACCATCGTGTCCAAAACCATGTGCAAAAATCATGCACAAAACCTTAGGTAGGTCCGCCCAACCTAATATAGGGTCCAAAAAAATTTCCCCGCGCTGCCCCAGAACTCGTAGAGGGGGGCTACCCGCCCCCCTCGAACCCCCTGTGACCCCCCCACTACACAATCTTCGCAACAAAGGGGGGGCTCCGCCCCCCCTCTAACCCCCAGTTAACTAGGTCGACTAGTCATGGAAAGAATATAACACAACCCAACAAAAATAAGACCAAGGTCATGGGACACTTATTCGAAGTTGAACGTTGGGTGAAATTTCCTAGTGGGCATCACTTGATGAGTTTATGGATAAGGAGAAATTTGAAAAGGTAATGGAAAATACTTTGAAAAGGAAAAAAGGCATGTTTGGCATTTTATTTATGAAACTAAAGGAAAATATGATAAAAGGGAGGTGAAAGGTCATAGGGTGCATGTGAGGAGGAAATTGAAGGAAAATTAAGGAAAAATGAAGAAATTAGAGGCATTAATGATAAAAAGACATTAGAGCATCAGTTTGTAGCTTTTGTCAGTTCAGTTTTGGGATTAGGCTCAAGGAGGAGAAGAGCACCAAGAGAAGAAGGTGATCAAGGAATCAAAGGAAGGACAAGGAAATCAAAGGAAAGCAAGGATCATGCAAGGAAAGGTTGGATCAAGCAACTTCATCAGGAATACTTGTAGGTAACAGGTCGCATGTACGATTTCCTAGCTAGTTTTGGCATGCATGGAATATGCATGTGTGTATTTGATTTCTTGTTGTCGGTGGCATGGATTTTGACAGGTTTTGACAGTGGTTTTTAGCCTTTCCTTTCTGTTACCTGATAACCATGGTGTGATGGGATTATTTATCAGTTTGAGCTTTGGATTGCCGAAAGGTTTTGGAATCTGGGTGAGGTCGTCTCAGGAAAATTCCCAAAGGCCTAGGAATCCCTTGACTGGTAATGGTAGGATACACGGTAAAGCCCGAGGGTGAAGAGAAGAAAATTCCTTAAGGATGGTGAAGGAATTCTGAGGCATCCAAGCTCAGTTTGATTTTGTGATCTTGAGACTAGTTTAGGTGAGATCGAGATATGGTAAGGGTGGAGGTGGTTTAACCTTTGGACTCCTTTGGTTGCTTATGGGTTTTTTTATCCCATGAGATCCCACATTCATGATTGGAATATGGCACGAGGGTAATTGGCTGAAAGAAATATTTAGTTCAGCCAAATCTATGATCGGGTGGTACGTGGAAGTCTCTAACTTGGTTGGATTTGCGTACAGTTAATAAAAGCTAAGTTTCTATTCCTTTTGATGAGTAAATTTACTTGTTATTATGTGGCTTAAATGGTTGTTCTATCATTGTTGTTTATCTGGTTATATGTTTATTATAAGCATGGTTTTATGACAGATATTAGTCATCGCTTTTATCATGTTTTTACTTGTAACTGAATGGATAGTGAATGCACGACCTAATTGGTGATATGGTATCTCTTTGATAAGGCATTGATCCTCCTTGTTTAACCTCAAATAAGCTTCGGACTCCTTATGTTCAATTATGCATTCATGACCTATAGGTGGCTTGTCTACCAAGTGTTTGACGGAATGTAAGTCATGATTAGACCAAGATAGGTCAATTCCTTGATCAAGTTTGTTATCAAAAGCATTGTATTCATGTATTTTATGAGTTATGGAAGTTTCATAGAGTTTGTAGGCAAAGGCTAAGCCCCAGCCCTAAAAAATAGCCTTAATACTCGCATTCATTGGCATAGCACTAGTAGAAAAATGTTATAGTCGCACTTAGGTAGTCTCATGGGAGTGACTAGGGGATGTCAGTCACTTGGAGGTCTTGGTAAGGGAGCGACTGAACCTCTAGTTTGGAAAAAAGGTGAGTTGTCTTAGGGATAGAGGTCTAGGAAGGATGGGTCAGCCCTTGGGGGGCCTGTGGCATCAGAAAGAGGTCGCTAAGGTCTAGTTGCATCGAATCCATTTCCTTAAGGTCATTTAGGAGGTTGAGTCATGTTTTAGTAGCCCCTCATATCATGTTTATGTTGGGTAAGTCAGTGAAATTGGGTAGATGTGAGAGGAGGAATTACATATCCCTTGTATGTTGGCGCTATCAAGAACCATCAACATTTCCTAATTCTACCCTATCAGTTTTGTAGGGGCCTAGTGTATCTGGTGGCATACTTTAGGAAAAGACAAGGGTAGAGTGTACAAAAGTACACCACTGAATTTAGGAAGATGGCAATAATGTTGGATATCTCTCCTAAGAACCCATATGTAAGTATTTTGGGGTCTAGAAAACAATCCACAGAAGCAAGTGATGTTGTTAAAACATAGAATAGTGAATGAGGTTGATGTACATGAACGATATCTGGAAAACATAGGATAGAAGAAAGGAAAATCAAGTGGGTCAAAGAAGAAGGAACACCAGGAAGATATCAAAGCAGGGAAGAAGAAATGGAAAGGGGGAAGGATTAAAAGACAACAACTGCAACACACCAATGCAAATATCCCATCAACCACTGCAACAAATATAACCTTAATGGTCATACAAAAGATATGTGTTGGAAACTACATCTAGAACTCAACTGGAAGAACTAAAAGGACATGGAGAATAAAAATCTCATGGCCACATATTCGAGTAATTACATGGAAATAAACTTGGATTTGAATGAGAAGATTGTTTGCACTTCAGTATAGAAAAGGTTGAATCTCAGTATCCTTCAACAATTAATTACATGGAAATAAACTTGGATTTGAATGAGAAGATTGTTTGCACTTCAGTATAGAAAAGGTTGAATCTCAGTATCCTTCAACAATTATAGGAAGAGGAGGATATTACCAAAGCCTTCGATATAAATATATAGGTCAAGAAGATGAAAATTGATGTTATGTTTGAATTAGGATCAAAGGAAAATTTCATTGTAATAGAGTGGTCAATAATTTGGAACTGGAGGTTTGAGACCATCTTAGCCCATATCCATTAGAATGGATAACCAAGGATTCAAAAATCAGGGTAAAAAAATAGTGTAAAATAAAATTTGCTATCAGTTCCAATTTTATTGATGAAGTAGAGTTGGATGTAGTTCCACTTGATGTATGTGTAGTGGTGTTTGGGAGTCCAGATATGTACATGTAGGATGCATGTGGAGAGCCAAACAATACTACCTCATCAAATATGGAATTTCTTCACCATCAACGCACATAGGGTCAATTCTAAACTTTCATTGCTAACTGCCAACCAAGCTTAGAAATTGTTCAATTCTAGCAAATATGTTTAGTTATTTTTAGGACAAAATCAGTCTGTAGATGAATCAATAAAGAAAATTCATCCTTGGAAGGGTGCACTAAGGGATAAACAAAACAACTTGAAGGGTTTCTATTGGCATATAGGGGAGTGTTCCATGAGCCTAAAGTGCTACCACCCAAGATGAAAGTGGCGCACGAGATCCAATTGTTGTCAAACTCTTTATTGCAAAATATTGGAATCTATAGGTAGTTTTTAATACAAGAAAAGGAGATACTTAGGTTTAGTAGGTGTTGAAGTAGAGTGTTATTTGATCAAACACCTCACCATGTGGGTCACCCATCATAATTGTGCCTAAGTGGGATGGGACTTTGAAAATTTGTATTGATTACAGAGTGTTGAAAAAAAAAAACACTCAAGAATAGGTACCCCATACCATGGATAGATGATATGTTGAACCAATTGCAACAAACAAAGTAATCACCAAATTGTACTTAAAATCAAGGTATCACCAAGCTCGAATCAAAGAAGAAGATACATGGAAAACCGCCTTCAAAATAAGACAAGGTTTGTATGAGTGGTTAGTCATGCCTTTTGGTTTATGTAATGCACCAACTACCTTCATGAGATTAATGAATGACACATCGCACTCTTTTATATAATCATTTTTTGTTGTGTATTTGGATGATATACTAGTATACAATGCTACATGGGAGGATCATATCTTACATTTAATGCAAGTGTTAGAGACGTTAGAGAAGCACCAACTGCTAGAAAATCTCAAGAAATGTTATTTTGCGCAACAATATTTTGTGTATTTATGATATGTGATAGGTGGAGGAGAGTTGAAGATAGATCGTGCCAAGATGGAGGTCATCATGAAGTGGTTGGTCCCTACTAATGTTTTTTAGTTTAGGAGTTTCTTTGGGAAAACATAGTAATTGAGAAAATTCATGACCTCAATTTTAGTAGTAACAACACCACTCCACCCCATAATAATGAGTGGAAATAGTTTCCAGTGGGGAAAGGGTCAGCAGAGGGCCTTTGAGGAGTTAAATCATAAAATCAATTAAGATTGATTCTTGCATTACCGAACTTGAAACAACCATTTGAAGTGGAGACAAATGTGAGTGGTTATGTTATGGGATTGGAGTTGATGTAGGGAGGAAGGCTTGTATTCTACCATTCTGAAGTATTTCATGGGATGGTTCTCAACTACCTTACCTATGACAAGGAGCTCTATGTCCTAGTACAAGTTGTCAAAAAGTGGAAGAAATATCTAATGGGAAAGAAGATAGTAATCCACACAGATCACCAATTGTTATATTACCTGTAGGCCCAAAGAAAGTTTTAATAGATTATGCATTACAAGTGGATGGGTTTTTATGGTAGATTAATTTAGTGATCAAGTACAAGAAGGGAAGCATAAACAATTTGGATGACATGATTTCAATGACACCCAAATAAAATAGCATAGCACTGGGGACTCTTGTGCACATGGAGGCTTTCACACATGATGCATACAAAGAGGCATGCATAGAGGATGAAGACTTCAAGGAGGTGTTTCAGTAGTTGTAGAGCTAGAGTCATTCAAACAATGGTGACAAGTTGACTACCATCTCCAAAATGGGTTACTCTACAAGATGGACAAGTCATGTGTTCCTAAAGGTGAGCAATTGAAGCTAATTAGAGAGGCTCACACCTCCAAGGTTTCATGGTATTTTCGTTTAATGACAACAGTGGACAACCTGCATAAGTATCTGTACTAGTCTAGGACGCAAGAAGATGTAGCTAGGTTCATAAGAGGATGTGTGCATTGTTGTACCAACAAGCCTAGTAACAGGAAATAGGGTCCATGCCATCCCTTATTTGTACCCAGTCATCCTTGGGAAATAATTTCCATAGAATTTATGGGAGGTTTGTGAACAACCAGGAAGGGGCATGACTACCTGTTCATGGTAGTTAATAGGTTAATTAAGATATGCATTCTCTAACCCCGTTAAAATATCTTAAATAGGAAAGAAGCAACAAACTTGTTCTTTGGACAAGTCTAGGTGCACATTGGAATCCCAAGGAACATTGTTTCAAATAGGGACACAATATTTCTTAGTGAATTTTGGACTACATTATAGGATAATCTGGACATGAAGTTGAAAAGGTCTACAACATTTAATCCACAGAGAGATGGGTACAAAGTGCTGAAAATGTAACTAGTTTCGGTCTTCATTATTGATGTATTCATTTCAATATGTATCCTATGTAACAAACAAGAGAAGAAAATAAAAATTTATTATTATCAAATCATGGGTTTCATTCTCATTATTGATGGTCTTCTAGATGAAAGCATGTTCTTCGTGCTTCTAGGGTTTGTTAGGTCTTAGGATTTATTGTCTTGATTCAAAGGAGTCAACATCATGTTTATAAGACCCTTCCGGGAAAAAATATATTTCTGAAAAGAATGATTTTTTAGTCTAGAAAATCCTAGAAACTCCTAAGTACAAGTCAACCTTGGGAATATCAATTTGTTGTAAAGGAGGGAATTCGACCCCTTGAGAAGACTATATAAAGAATCAATTCAACCTCATTTGGACACACTCACTCACACAAGTTCCATCTATCAAGAAAGAGTTTGATCTAAAGATGGGAGGAGCATAAAAGAAGAGAGAAGGTCTTGGAGGAGGAATAAGGGTGAAGTTTCTTATTATTGGGCTCTATCTATCTCAAACGTGTAAGGATCTACAATTTATGGTGCTATGGGAGGAGGCCGAAATTGCAAGTCCGAGTTGCAGTAAGAAGAAAGAAGAATCTTGTAGCTGGAATGGAGAAAACCCTATATTAACCTCGTTGACCATGGGAGAGTTGTCTTGCTCTAGGAAGGTCTAAGGAGGAGGTTGGATTAGGGTTTCCAGAGAAGCTGCAAAGCTGAAATTGCAAGGTCGAAGTAGCAAGACAAGTTGTATTATTGAAGCTAGCAGGTCGAAGTTGCAATATTGAAGTTGGTTGGTGCAGAATCAGGGAAGGAATTGACGAAGGGCTGACTTGGTACTAAGAGAAAGACTTGGTATAGGGTTTGGGTCCTTGTATCTCATTTGAAGGAGATTCTAAGAAGAGAATAGTTCCTAAATTTTCCCCTTGGACTAGTTTTTCTCTGGTTGATATCCTAATATCTATGTCCTCTATTTTTGTTATTATTGTTCTTGATATTGCTTGATGAATAGATCTAAATAAAATAACATAAATAATATATATAAGATTCACAAAAAAACATCAAGGTTAAGTAAAATAAGATTAATATTTTCTGCTTTCCATTTTCCAACATGGTATCATAGCTAAGGTGAACAAGGAAGGTAGCTGGAAGGACAATACAAGGAGTTATTTGTCAAGGGGAAGGGAAAAAGAAACTCTCAAGAAAATACTTCAAGAAGGATTGAGGACTCATTGGTAGAAGACCTAGTAGGAGGGTTTCTACATTAAAGGATATCAAATCTACATCAAGCTCACATCAAAGGAAGATATAAGAGATTGACTTCAAGAAGAAAGTTGATCTCCTGCTAGAAGAAGATTTATTTGCAGAGAATATTTGAAGGAAGCATCAAAGGAAGTTGTTATCAAGAACACTTCAAGGATCTTGAAGGCATCAAGAAGGTTGAAGACATCATCAAGGATAATTTTGGTCATCAAGTATCAACTTATTACATCATGTTTCAATATTCAAGTCATATGGGTTATTTCTGCAAGGAAAGAAATAAGCTCGTTGGGGAATCAAACTATCTAGCATGGAAAAAAAGAATTGACTTCATACTGATAGAACAAGAAGTATTGGAATATGTTACTAGGGAAATTACTAAACCTGAGAAGGATAAGACATAAGAACTAGAAAAATACAAGAAAGGGGATGTAAGGGCACAGAGGATCATAGTGGAATCCATTAAATATTCTCTTGTTCCATTCGTTGCAAATTTGAATACTTCCAAGGCTATGTATGACAAGCTAGTGAACATGTACTTGGTAAGTACGATAGGACAAAATATGCCATTGAGGTACAAGTTGTATAGAATGAAGAAATCAAAGGATGAGGATGTAGCATCCTTTCTCATGAGAGTCTCTCAACTAAGAGACCATTTTCAAGGACTTGGGGAACCTGTTATTGATTCAGAAGTAACCATCTATGTATTAAATTCATTTCCACCAGAATGGAGCATATTTGCAACAAGCATCTACTCCAAGAAGGATTCAACTCCCTTTGATAAGTTGTGGGCGCAATGCACATTGGAAAAATCAAATATCAAGGTCAAGGATGATATTGGATCAAATGAGAAATCCCAAGCCTGTTGACGGTGTTGGACCTGCCAACATGTCAAGGGGATCTCCCCAGTAATAAGTCCTAATTAGACCTCAGACCGTTTTGTGTAGGAGTCCCACCATTGGGTTGTAAGGTAATGCCTTGATTGTGATGTCGCACAGAGGCAAGTAAGATAACTCTGTCAGTAGCAAGGGTATGACTGATGCAATGAGTCAAGGAAGGTGTATGAAAGGTTCCAACACTTCGAAGGGAGAGGAAGGTGAAGGTAATTTCCAGGTTGAAAGGTGTTAGGGTCCAACCCTAACCCCTTTTTTATGTAATAGGGTCGAGTCATAGTTATAGTTAATCAAAGAGTCAATAAATCTCGTATTAATAATTGTAAGTGGTTGACCCGCATTTAAAGAAAGGGACCACAGTTAGTTGCAAACAAGTCATGGTATTAGATAGATGGTATTAAGAGAACCATGGTATTGACCCATGGTATTGCATGTATGAATCCTATATAAAGGATAGATACTCCCCATTGAGGAGCATCGTGTCTTATTTTGTAATCGAGCCCTGCTCTATTGGAGGTTGCCCCCTCAAAGAGGCAAGTGAACATTGCTTTCATCTCTGAACAATAAAATACATGTTGTTATTTCTCATTTTGTTCTGTGTTCTGGGTTTTTTTTCTTCGTATATTTGGTATTCTGGCATCTTCTCGCAGGTCAAGAGCATAAAAAGTGGTATCAGAGCACTTTCCAGGGCCGGTGGTATCTCCGTTTTTAGCAGATTTTTTTTTTGGCTAGAGACACGTTCTAGTGTCTTTAAACCACAGGATCTATCATTGAGGGCATAAACCTGTGGATTTGGGGAGGCATGCATGTAGGAAATACAATAGGTGGTCACGCTTGTTGGACTCCCTTGTAACCCCTGTGGGTACCCCTTCGAGTAGTAGCGCATTAGACAGAACCGCGCACGGACTGTCTTCCACATACCCTCTGGGTATATAGGAAGCCCCCTAGGCTCACCTGAAACCTCATCATAGATAAACCGTTAGTCGTCTTGCTGCTACAGTACACTAAGAACATAACTTGGGGAGATTACTCACGCATAAGATAGGGTAGTCGGGTAGTATGGCTAAGGGTACGGTTGATCCTCCATAGTTAGTGCCCTGAAAGATTGGGCCGAGTACTGGACCCTTATGTATATTTCATTCTGTAGCACCTGACACTCCTTGAGACCATAGTTCCCTCGTCTCTCTGAAGATCGCCCATTATCTTCTTTTCCAGATCAGATCTAGCAATTGGGGTTCTATCACCGCTCCAATAATCAGATCCACTAGTTCAGGGTCTACCGCCACAGTAACATTCAAATCTAGTAGCTGGGGTTTTTTCGCCGCCACAGTCCAGCCCACATTCAGCAGTTGAGGGTTTCGCAGACAGATCTGACCATTTGTGCAGGGAGGTTGGTGGCTCCTATACCCTAGGGCAATTCTCGCAGGACATTGGGCAGGATTAACTTTTCTAGAAACTGGCCACTGTAGTATTGATAAGCGGGGAGTAAAAAAATCGGAGGCCCTCCCGAGACGCTTATAAGAGACTTAGCCCATAAGAATCAGGACGACGAGCTGAGTGTAGTGGTACCATTCACTTGTCAACTTCAATTTTCAGGCGGTCCCAAATTTTTTCAAAGTGATGACAAGTGACCAAGATCTGTGTATGGTAGAAACCAGAGCTCAAGTCATGGCCAACGAGAAGATCGAGCGCCTTGAACACAGGTTGGATACATTCCAGAACCTAATAGACAAGATGCAACAATTCATGGACCAATTAAAACTGAGCGGGTCAGGGTTGCATCGAGAGGCAGTGATGAAGACCTGGAAGGAGAATCTAGCCATCATATTCACTTCCATGGAAATCACCAACATTCCCACCCTCGACCACCCAAGCTAGACATGTACAAATTTGATGGCTCTAATCCGGAAATATGGGTAGCACAAATGGAACAATATTTCACTTTGAATCACATCGTAGATGATGAAACTAAACTACGTGTGGGAGGCCTTTACTTGGACCAAGAAAGATGGCAATGGTGGCAGTGGCATCAGAAATGCTATCCAAGGACAATTACTTGGCAGGTGTTCGCAAAATCCATTTGTGACCGCTTTGACCGTGAATCTAATTTTTTGGGTCGTCTTACTAAGCTCAGATAGATAGGCACAGTAAATGACTATATTACAGCCTTTGAGACATTGGCCTTCCGCACAGTAGGTCTGGGAGATGAATTCTACTTGGAATGTTTTATAAGTGGTCTCAAAGAAGCCATCCAAGCCCACGTCTGGATGCACCACCCAGCCACATGGATGGAAGCTTACACAAAGGCTATCAAAGTGGAATGTGCTTTAGCGGCCCAGTCACCTTGTCCAAATTTCATAGCCAAGGACGCCCCACCCAAGCTTAGGGCGCTACCCAAACACTTAAGGTTCAAAAGGTGTCCCCTGCAAAAATGGCTGAAAGAAGAAAGCAAGGATTGTGTTACTACTGTGATGACAAATACTCCCCGGGGAATAAATGCAAGGAACCAAAATTCTTTCAAATTGATGCTATTGATCACAATTCATCTGAGGAATCCCCACCCTTTGAGGGACCAGAGGAGGAAGATGAGGACAATGAGCTCCTAGCTACACCAGAAGAACTAGTTATCTCGCTCCATGCTTTGGCAAGCAGTTCTTCTTCCCAAACTCTCAAAATCATAGGTTTTATTAAACATTTCCCAGTAGTAGTATTGATTGATAGTGGCAGCACGCATAAATTTATCCATCAGAGAGTCACAGAAGCTGTTCATTGTTTTGTCAGAGCAGTCTCTAATTTCCAGGTCCAGATTTTTGATGGGGGGACAATGAAATGTGAAGGCCATTGTTAAAATATCAAACTTCAGATGGGATATTACCACCTAAAGACCCACATGTTTGCCATCAACATGGGTGGTTGTGACACTATCTTGGGTGCTGGATGGCTCTGCACACTAGGTCCAATCACAATGGATTTCTAGGAGTTATATATGAGCTTTAAGCAGAATGACCACACGCATACCCTCCGCAAACTCCAAGCAGGTACTCCTTCTATCATCAACTTGCATCCAATGTAAAAGTTGTTAAAAAAGGGCCATCATGGAGTTGTTGCCCAATTTAATGCCATCTAGGCCATCGATCCCACTACCCTTCATATTCATCCTGAGATGCAACAGGTCTTAAACAGCCACCCGCAGGTCTTTGACAAACCTCACGAGCTTCCACCCTCTAGAGGGGAACATGGTCATAGCATCACTTTGGTCCCAAGGGCACAACCACCGAATGTGCACCCATATAGATACCCTTTCGCCAAAAAGAATGAAATTGAAAAAATCATCAAGAAACTCTTGGAAGCCGGTGTCATTCATCCTAGCATCAGTCCTTATTCATCACCTATGGTCATGGTCCTCAAGAAAGATGGGGAATGACGCATGTGTCTAGATGACAGGGCCCTCAACAAGCTCATAGTCAAAGATAAATTCCCTATCCCGGTTGTTGATGATTTGTTGGATGAACTAAATGGTGCTCAATTCTCTACTAAGCTAGATCTTCGCTCGAGCTATCACCAAATACGCATGAAAGAAGTAGACATTCCCAAGACTGCTTTCCGAACTCATGAAGGCCATCATGAGTTCTTGGTCATGCCATTTCTTCTTTGTAATGCCCCATCCACTTTTCAGAGCCTCATGAATCACCTGCTCAAACCATATCTCAGAAATTTTTTCCTCGTTTTCTTTGATGACATTCTCATCTATAACCTCACCTGGGAAAAACATCTTCAGCATGTAGACCTGCTCTTGCAACTGCTCCGGAAGCATAAATTATTTGTCAAATTGTCCAAGTTCTCTTTTGGCATGGAAGAAGTTGAGTATTTGGGCCACATTATGGGGCGTGAAGGTGTCAAGGTGGATCCCAAAAAGATCCAGGCAATGCAGGATTGGCCCCAACCAAAGACCTTGAAGAGTTTGAGAGGATTCTTGGGTCTCACCGGCTACTATCACAAATTTGTCCGCAATTATGGTCGCATTGCTAGACCCCTCACTCACCTTCTCAAGAAAAATTCATTCCTCTGGACTGATGAAGCACAACAAGCATTTATGGCTCTCAAATAGGCCATGTGTTCCACTCCTGTATTGGCACTACCCGACTTCACCAAATCTTTTGTGATTGAATGTGATGCTTCAGGTATGGGTATTGGGGTTGTCTTAATGCAGGAAGGTCGACCCTTGGCCTTCACCAGCCAACAACTAAGTGGGAAACATCTGGGACAATCTACCTATGAGAAGGAGATGATGGCCATATTACATGCAGTGGATACCTAACACCCATACTTATTGGGGTGGCATTTCCAAATCCGCACAGACCATCAAAGCCTCAAATATTTTTTGGAGCAACGGCTATCCTCACCACAGCAAAATAAATGGCTAGCCAAAATGCTGGGATATGATTATGAGATAATTTACAAGAAAGGGTGCGACAATGTCGTAGCGGATGCTTTATCACACCAATTTGAGGAGGACAGCACCATGCTAACAATATATCTTCCCATTCTAGATTGGATTGAAGAAGCCCGCAAGGAATGGTTTTCACATCCTTCGCTCTCCCAACTCATTAATAACTTGCGAGCAGATCCTAATTCCACAGTGGGCTACTCTTGGAAGGATGAGATTCTTCGCTACAAGGATAGAGTAGTGATATCACCGACATCCACCCTCAAAACGCGCATTTTGGCAGAGTTGCACTCATCTCCCACTGCAGGTCATGCAGGCTTTCAGAAGACTTATGCTCGCACTCGTCGCTCCTTCTTTTGGACAAGCATGAAAACTGAAATTCTTACTTTTGTAGCTGAATGTGATGTGTGTCAGTGCCACAAAGGAGAAACAGTCAAGTCCCCAGGCACTTTACAACCATTTCCCATCCCTGCCTCAATCTGGACGAATGTTTCTATGGATTTCATTACTGGTCTTCCGAAGTCAGGCAACAAGTCAGTCATCATGGTGGTTGTGGACAGACTTTCTAAGTATGCTCATTTTTGCGCCCTACCCCACCCATTTACCCCCACTTTGGTGGCTCAATCTTTCATGGACCAGATCTTCAAACTGCATGGCATGCCCACTTCCATTGTGTCTAATCGTGACCCACTCTTCACCAGTAACTTTTGGCAGGAACTTTTCAAGCTACAAGGCACCCAACTCCAACTAAGTACTTCCTATCATCCCCAAACTGATGGTCAAACTGAAGCAGTCAACAAATGTCTGGAGACCTACCTCAGGTGCTTCACTTCAGAAAAGCAACATCAATGGGTACAGTGGTTACCTCTAGCTGAATGGTGGTATAATACTAACTATCATGCCACCACCAAGATGACTCCATATGAAGCAGTTTATGGTCAACTCCCCCCTTCACCTACTTCTTATATCCCTGGATGCTCTAAGGTGCAAGTAGTGGATCGGCTCCTACAGAACCATGTAACCATGCTAGCATGTCTCAAATATAATCTCCATCAAGCTTAGAATCGCATGAAGCAATAGGCAGACCAACATCGTTTAGAGCACACATTTCAAGAAGGGGATCAAGTATTCTTGAGGCTGCAACCATACAAGAAAACATCACTCAAAGACAAAGGTTGTCAGAAATTATCTCCAAAATTCTACAGACCTTATCAAATACTTCAACACATTGGAGAAGTAGCATACAAGCTAGCCTTGCCACCGACTGCAAAAATCCATCCCGTCTTCCATGTATCATGCCTCAAGAAACTGGTGGGGAACAATTACAGAATTCAAACCAGCCTACCTAAATTGGATGAAGAAGGTTCAATCTAGCTCCAACCTAAATAGGTCCTTGACACGCAAGAATGACATCTGCGCCACCGCATGATCAAGGAAGTCCTCGTCAAGTGGAAAGACATCTCTCCAGAAGATGCGACATGGGAACCAACCACTATTCTTCAGCAATTTCCGCAGCTTCAGCCTTGAGGACAAGGTTGTTTTTATGGGGGAGGGCATGTTAGGGTCCAACCCTAACCCCCTTATTTATGTAATAGGGTCGAGTCATAGTTATAGTTAGTTAAAGAGTCAATAAAGCCCGTATTAATAATTGTAAGTGGTTGACCCGCATTTAAAGAAAGGGACCACAGTTAGTTGCAAATGAGCCATGGTATTAGATAGGTATTAAGAGAACCATGGTACTAACCCATGGTATTGCATGTATGAATCCTATATAAAGGATAGAGACTCCCCATTGAGGAACGTCGTGTCTTATTTTGTAATCGAGCCCTGCTCTACTGGAGGTTGCCCCCTCAAAGAGGCAAGTGAACATTGCTTTCATCTCTGAATAATAAAATACACGTTGTTATTTCTCATTTTGTTTTGTGTTCTGGGTTGTGTTTCTTCGTATATTTGGTATTTTAGCATCTTCTCGTAGGTCAAGAGCATAACAAAAGGGATCAATCCCAACTCGGCTAGGAACACACCACACAAAGAACATGCACGGCTTCTGGAAGAGTAGTCCACTAGGATGCGACAGTCACATCATACAAGGTAATATAACACGAACAACACTCACGGATCAGTCTGAGATGAGTGTGACGATTTTTGTAGAAAGTTTCATGTGAAAGGTCTGTCCGATGTCCGGCAGAGCAGCTGACATGGACAGTGACATCATTAACAACATATGCAACACATTAACAACAAGATTCATATAATTTCATACAAATCAGTTCAAACGCAAGTATGTAAGTTAAACAACATATATCATTAAGGAAACTAGAGTAGTCCAACTACAATAACAACATATGCATGAAAATGTGTTGGCTCTTATTATATAAAGAAGTGTAAGTCACAATCATACAATACATCCATGTCAACCTGCTAGCCCCAACAGTGGAACGTTACAGCCTCATCCGCCTGCTCCTCCAAGGAGATGTACTAGCTCCATGTAGTGGAGAATCCAAGGTGCATTACAATACTGTCCAATCCTTCTTCAAGATAGTCTTAGTAGAAACTTGGCTGACAAAAATCCTATACAATGAGTTATGAGGGACTACTTATAGCAAAGGGTGGGGTGACCCTTGAAATTCCCCTTTGTGACCATTCAACTAACCTCATGTCTCTTCACCTACTCTGTGACTATTACATTCACTCTTGACACTTGACTTACACTTGTCATGACTCAACATTACAATGCACATGTACCCATGTGAACAATGGCTTGAACAAGCTGGACTAGACACCACTCTAACTTAGACAACTATAGAATTCCAACTGCTCGACATCCTCATGTTAATCAATAGTAACATATTGATGCCAAGATTGGTAATCTTTTATAGTGTCTATGTGTTCTGCTGCAACATCCGTTTGGAACCTGAACCTTGCCTCCATAGCATCTGGGTACACTGCTCAGGCTCCTCTTTCCAACTCATCTAAAATCATGTGCATCATTGTCCTCAATGTGGCCGGACCTACAACATACTTGCGCATGATGTCTACATTGATAGGCAAGTCTAGACTGGTGTTGATGTGCATCAACTCGTCGAAGTACGAGTCAAGCTCCTATTGGATCTGCTTCTTGGTCTTCACTTGGGTGAGAGTCCCAAGTGATGGAAACGCATGTGTTTGCACCACAACCTCCATGCTCTTGAATACCCGTGCATGGGAAGCCTGTATGCCAGTGATGAGTTGTGGTAGGTCCTCATAGTTCCGAATCTAACTCCGGCTACATGCTTGTAACTCGACCGCATTGGCCCTCTTCATATTTGGCAAGTGAAGTGGGGCTTCCTTGTACTTCATCATCCATGTTTGCATGTTGTCAACAGAAGCATGTATGTTCTTCTCGCACATCGATGCTTCCATCCGTGAAGATGAACGATTGCTTGGTGCACGGTACCAAACTTGGAGTACAATGCTCACATGACTGTGTCCAATGACAATACTTCATCTAGTATTGCCTTCTTTAGTTCAGCTCGAGCGGACATTGTCACCAAGTCTCCTCCCTTCTTGGCCACCTGTAGTTCCTTCGCCATTCGCAGCTATGATGAAACAAACACTTAAGATAGTGACTTCGGCATACACTCTAGTTGCATCAGCCAAAGCAGCTGGATCCTTGTGCACATCAGTCATGATCACTTATTCTTCAACTTGTGCAGGGGATGTTTGTTCCTCTGTGAGATTGCACAACTTTGTGTTGAGATTCATCAAAAGAGATGTTGTGCACTTCTGCTTCCAGCTGACCACCAAGGATCTCAGTGCTTCTTTGTTCATTCAAGACTTGCTCATCATTTGAATGCATTAAAGCAAGTGAGTCGACCTCTCTGTGGTGAGGCATGAGGTCGGTGTCCTATTCCAACTTCTCTTGCTCCAGGTTTGCATCCAACTGTTCAAGAGCATATTTGACTTCATCAGAAAATTCTTTCCCCTGCAAGGGTTCACCCTGTTCGCTTCGTCTGTATGCATGTGATTCACCCCCCGACTAAATATGTTTCTACTGCGTTTACTTCTCCCGTTGGTGCGGCTCTTGTTCTTTCTGGAGTTGCTCCCTCAGCTCATGAAACTCCTCCTTTGCTTCTTCCATTCTTCTTATCCCTCTGCCTTCGCGTGATTCACTTGTCACGTTGCTGCCTCTTCTGTTGAATAGCCATAGATGCTTTTTCTACAAGTGGATCTGCTCAAAACTTGCATCTTTTCTCCTCCTCCATGCGGTCGACAATCTTCCTCTTCCCTTTGTCATGCATAGGTATGCTTGGCTCTATTGCCTCTGCTATTGCTACTATTATTGGTGCTCTTCGTGATGCTGCTTCATGCTGTTGTGCTAACCACTCTATGGAGAAACCGACATGTTCATTAGGTCTAGAGGAATGGTAGAAATACCTCCATGAGTCTTCCTCGGCCCAATGAAATGCCCCATGGATCCAATTGAACTGAACTCTCATGCAGTGATCCTTCACAATGCAATGTGGGTCATACGGGTTGAAGCTTTGGAGGTCAAACGGGTACTTCTTCATTTGTTCAGCTTTGACATCCACTTGCTTGATGCTCCGGATCTCATATAACCCAATCCACAATGGAAGAGTGGGCCAAGGTGCCTTCTTCTTCCGCTGCAGCCTAGCTATCAATCCTGCTGAGATATGATACGCTACTTCCTGCATGACAAGCACGTCCAAAGCAAACTTTGGCAGAACATGTGGAGGCTTCTCCGCACTGAACACTCGAATGAACATGCTGGACGGTGAGGCATACCAATCTGCAATGCCTAACAATGCCTTCATTTCTTCCTCTAACATGCAGGGTGGATCTTGTTCAAATATCAACCTGTACACTAGGGTGACAAAATGGTCGTACAGTCGTATGATCACTCCTCTAAAGCTTCATTTAGACATTAACTTGAAATACATGTTCACAATAGTCTCCGCGTTGACCATGCCCACTCTAAGCCCGAGAACTCATGTCAGGAACAGACTGCATCTCGAATGTAGGCGGACAAACAGACCAGTTGCATGGTCTTCCTTCTCTAGCCAGTTGGTCTAGCGCGATCACCCAACTCTGAGGGAAGGTCTCAGTGCTTGCTTGGCCACTTAGTCAACATGCGAATATGACCAAGTATTGGTATGCCTTCCTCAATATCTTCATCTTATAGATCTGATTGGGTGTCATCTTGAAGCTGGCTAATTTACCCAATCCTTCAGAATATCTCTGGAGTGAGCTCTGTTGTTGGGCAAGCTGAATGGACGAGTCATGACAGTCATGGGCTCAGTCATCTGATACATCTCATCATAATCTCGTGCCCAAAAGGTTTCAAGATTCTTCCCACTGACACTGCTCAAGGTCATCGTCTCAGGGTCAGTGTGAGAGACAATCCAGTGAATCATGTCCATGCATGGGAAGGCGAGGTATCTTCATGCAATTTGGTACAAGTCGAACTTATGAATGTTCATGAACACCTAACGATCTTCAAGGTATTCCACAAAAGTACCTGTGAATGTTTCATTACTCCATCTACAATACCATCGATGTCCTGAGATCTTGTTCTTTTGGAAGCCATTGAGATAGATGAACACCTGAAAGATCTGGAAACAAGAAGCATGCATGGCAAGAAATATGTCAGTGAAAACAAAGCAAATTTGGGGAAGGACACAGCACATACCTAGGGAAATGATGAGCAAGATTGCGCAAATTTCACTGGGATGCCAGGTGACTGGCTACCAGAACTGCACAAAATGAAGTCTAGGTTGTCTAGGAGGCTGGACTGGCTACTGGATCCGTGAAATGTGCAATCCAATCAGGCAACTGGCTGTTGAGATTGCGCAATGTGCAATTCTAGCTAGGAAGGACTGCTGGCCCAGGGACAGATTTGTGCAATTTTTGGGCCAAGCAGCCAATGTCCTCCAGAAATGCGCAAAACAGTCCTGAAGGCCAGTTTTAGGAAAGAATGCACAAATATGGGGAGGAAGGCGAGCCTTACTTCCCCAGATTGCGCAATGCAACCTTGGTGAAGGCAGAGCCCAGGCCAAGGTTGGCCCGACTCACCGACGGGCAACTGAAAGCAAGTAAGACAGTGAATGCATGGCGACACTAAGTGATAGCAGAAGTGATAAACAGTGCATGCAAAACATGAATGAAAGATTCAGCAAACAGATCAGCATGCATGTGGGTGAGGTCATTCGTTGGTTGGACGAACATCCGTGCAAAACAGTTTCATGCATGCGACAGTAGTGAGATTGCAACCAAAACTGAAACAGAGCTAGGACAAGCTAGAATACATGTAAATGACAGAAGTCATTCAAAGAAATCAAGAAAACAACACTAGAACAAGCGAATACACAAAAAGCGACAGAAATGCTGAAAAAGAAAAGTTGAGGCCACTTACCCGTGAATAGTTGAGCTGGATGTGTTGAAGATTCCTGGATGTGTTGTGGGATGTTAGAGCTCCAAGATTGATGTGAATGAATGAGCTCTGATGCGTCGAATAAATAAGTTTGGTCTCATGACGCGCATGCCACAAACTTAGGAAAAAGTGACACTTGGAGGGAAACTTTTGAAACAACTTTGCATGTAACCCCCCCGTCTACTAAAAATAGCTCCCTGAATCATGGGATGCCTTTTGCATGTTGTCTTTTATTATTCTGGGAAGATCAAGTCATGCATGCATGTAAGTCAAGTTTCCTCGGTCCCGGGTGGAATTCGTCAACCGAACTATCCATGCATGCAATTGCTCAACTGCTTGGGAAAAATGTACATTCCTGACTGTGAGTTGGGTTGACTACCCAAGGGGATTGCGCAATTTCTCGGCAGGGCAGCTGACTACCCAAGGGGATTGTGCAATTTCTAGGCAGAGCAGCTGATTGCTGCCCAGATTTGCGCAAACCCTAGGCTGAACATCCTGCTGCTGGGAAAATTTGCACAAATCCTATTGGGAGGGTTGGTTGGAAGGATTGCGCAATATTGGAGCCTAGTAGGATGTCAGAGAGGATTGCACAATTCCTGGAGGGAAGGCTAGTTTCCCTCTGTAAATGCGCAATTTTTAAGGGGAAGCTTCTCAGCTTGCAACTCAACCAAGTCCGGGTGAGGAGCCTATGATGGGAATGGATCAACTGTGATCGACAGGCTGCCTTTGTGCGAGGAAAACACATGAAGCTTGAGTACTTGATGAAGCAAGACAAAGTGTTGTGTAAGGTTGGTAGGGAGGCTCCAAAACAGGCTAAGGAAAAAATTTGGAGGGTGGTTGTAGCCGCTACAACAAAGTCCAAGTCAAGAAGCTGAAGAAGGGAAATTTTGGTAAGTCCAAGAATAAAGACATGTCCAAAGAGAAATGTTTTGGATGCAGTGAATTTGGACACTTTAAGAGGGATTGTCCAAACAACTGAGAACAACAAGAGAAAGGAAAGGAGTGAACCTCATGTAGTTGAGGCAGTGGGAGAACTTGATAAGAATCTAAAGAAAGAAGAATTCAAGGTTATTTACTACTAAATAAGGTTCAATGGCTATCAGGTTCTCTGTAAAGTTTAATATTTATTTTTAGGATAGTATGTTTTTCATAAGCATCATAGAAAGAAGCATATGATATTAGCATGTCTAGAATTTACATAATTTAGTTGCTTTATAGAGGTCATTTAGACATATGGATAGATAGACCATTTTGCATATTGATCACACAGATATTGTCTAACATTGTGTTAGAGGTTGTCATCATGCTTAGTTGAATCATCATGATTCAGAAAAGAACCATCATTATGGAAGGTTCTTTGGAAAATCACTATGACAAGGTAAGTATCATCATTCCATGTAATGTTGAATCAATACTAGTAAATGGATGAAGGAGTGCAATGGGTTAGGATGCAGGTTCTTTGTGAGATATATGAACAGCTAGATGGTCATATGAAAGCATAGGAATGCATGTTGGATATTAAGCTTTAGATAAGATTCATATGTATAGAATCTTGTGGAGAGAAAGTTTTTCATAAAATATGGTTAGGTATATGGATATTTGATGCTTGAAAAGAATAATATTTGACATAATTAAGGATTTAATACTTTCTCTAGAATATATATAATAATGATTAACATCTAGTATAGTCTCCGGGAAAAAAATTGTAACTTGGTAATCAATTTCGATCCTTGAGCACTTTGATGCATGAAGGAATATGCATGAGGAGATAAGGATGTTTATGGAGCGAAACAGTAATCATGATGAGGTAAGTCTTATTTTCAATGTTATTGGTTATCTAGTTAACATATTATTTTTGTTACCGAGAAGAATGTTACAGGAATATATGATGGCAGTTAAGGCAAGTTCAACTGTTTGGAAGAAGGATATTGAGGGAAGCTTGATATTCGGTACCTGGTAACTATAAAGTCAATATATGGACATCTTGAGACTGAAAGTTAGTGGTGCTAGAAGATAACCTAGAGGTCAAAGGAATATCACTTTCAAGAAGAAGTTATGATCAACTTGAAGTTTGGGAAGGCTATATGTAATTCCCTTATATCAAAAATAAAGTGATGAGCAAGAAGATTAGCATGGAACCTGTCACAAGATTGAAGAAGAGAAGTTGGGTCCATGATACCTTGAAATAAAGAAAACTCTATGATGAAGAGGAAATATTGAGCTGGGAAAATATGGAGAATTGATAGTTGATACTCTTATGAAGACAAGTTGTAAGGCTTGTGATGATGACATCCCAAATAGAAAGGAAGTCAAGATATCCTCTGGTTTTGAAAGGGATTAAAGGATTCTCCTTGAATAGGAGAAAGGTTATATTCTCAATATTAAAGGAGAATAGATTTTTCATCTCTGGTTGAGAGGGAGTGATGTTGGACATCACATGTGCATTCTCTTCTTCAAGTAATGAAGAGGGAATGGCAGAGGATTCGATAAGAATTTGTGGTTTCCTTGAGGATAAAACATCCAAGAAAGGAAAGGGACCAACACCATTTGAGGATGTGACAGGTATCCAAGAGAAGAGTGGTCAAAGAGGACCAATATTCTTTGAGGACTGAGGATTGGATATCCAAGATAAATATAGTCCTAAAAGCACATACCTTGTAGACATTTGGATGGGGTATGTATCTTGTAGAGGTAGTGTGATTGTAACACCCTCCTCCCACATTTACCCAAGTTAACTGGTATGTTGGAGTAAACATGTGACGATAGGCAGCTACAATATTATTCAACTCCCCATGTACAGATAAGGAATTGGAACTGACACAACACAACCAATCTGACCTTCTGTACATACCATAGAACCTACATGAGCCAACCAACCCTTCCAGGTGATCAACCCCTGCGAAAACTTGACACTTCACTGCCCTAGAGCCTCAGTCACTCCCATGACATGGGCATGCATGCGACTGGGGCCCTCCAGTCACTCTCACAACATGGGCATGCAAGCGACTGGGATATTTTTCAGCTAGTTCTAAGCCTGTGACCCTAGATTTTGTGCCACTTTTTCAGGGTCAAGACTCAGGCCATTACCTAGAACTCCATGAAACTTCCAAGAATAAAAAATAACTTCAAAACAATGATACAAATTCAAATACTAGAACAAATAAATGGTTGCATCCCTCTAGCCATGACAGGCATTTCGTCAAACATGTCACAAATATGCATTCTACAGGTCATAACAACATATCTGAGCATAGGGGTTTCATACTTATATGAGAATTGCTAAGAAGAATTGATGCCTTATCTCATTAGTTGCATTATCATATATTAGGTCATATATTAATTGTGCATTTATTTACAAATCAAAACATGATGAGAGACATACCTCATCATTGTCATAAAACATGATCATAACCAACATAAATAATAAGGATACATCAGTCATAAATGCCTCATATGAACCAATACATTTTCTCATAAAATACCAAGGAGAAATAGTTCTGATTAATGAATGATTAGGGCAATCAGGTTAGAGACTTCGACGTACCACCCGACCATAGATTGGTTGATCCAAATATTTCTTTCAACCAATCACCCCTGTGCCATATTCCAAGCATGAATGTGGGTTTTATAACCAAAATCAACTAGGGTTTCCCGAGGCTACACCACCTCACTCTCAACAATAGAACCAAGATTTAATGAAATCCCTAACAAATCACTAGGCCATAAACAATAAACATACAATACCAAGCTTTACGACAATCCTCACCGGATCACTAGGTAAAAAGCAAGCATGGATGCCACTGGATCTCTCCACCTATACCATGAGGGATTTGTCTGTCCCAACCTCTCGACTTTACCGTGTATCCCGCCATTAATGGTCAAGGGGTTCCTAAGCCTATGAGGTCTCCACCCTCTATGCTTTACCATGTATCCCATCCTGGGATTCCTAGGCCTAATCAAGGATACTCACCACTGAGATTTACCATGTATCCTATAATTCACCGATCAAGGGATTCCTAGGCTCAATCGAGGTGTTCACATTCAGGCTTTACTGTGTATCCCATCCCAGGATTCCTAGGCCTTGTGAATAATACTAAGAACACCCCACTTAGCTTCGAGTCCATCTCGCAATCCATCTCAACCAAATACAAAAGAACCCATCACA
The DNA here is from genome assembly GCA_031772625.1 of Pinus tabuliformis. Taxonomy (NCBI): domain Eukaryota; kingdom Viridiplantae; phylum Streptophyta; class Pinopsida; order Pinales; family Pinaceae; genus Pinus; species Pinus tabuliformis. The sequence continues at coordinate 571,195,541 of CM062818.1, read as the reverse complement.
CCATGGCTATCCGGAAATGGTATGGCTAAGCTTAAAAACATTTTCACATCTGGAAAAACCCATTCCCATGACAACATGAGAACCAAAAACACACATGCATAACCATGCATGCTAAAAATAGCAAGGAAATCACACATGCAAATCGATACTTGTAAATAATCTCATTGTAGTTGTTAGATCCTACTCTTCCTTCCTTAATCTTTACTTCCTCTTTCCTTCTTTTCTTTTTCTTGATCCAATGCTGAAGTGATCCAAGAAAACTCTAAGTGCCCAAGAGTGTGAAATATAAAGAATAGAGAGAGAGCTCCAAAATTAAACTAACAAAAGGTTACCCATTGATCCTCAAAAGCCTTTCTATTAATGAGGCCTCTATTTTCTTCATTTTCCATTATTTTCCTTCATTTTCCTCCTCACATGCAACCTGTGACCTTTCACCTTCCTTTTCTCCTAATTTCCTTTATTTTCATAAATAAAATTCCAATTAATGCCATTTTTCCTTTCCAAAGCCTTTGTCATTGCCTTTGCCAATTTCTTTAGCCATAATAAACCAAATGAACACCCACACTAGGATGTCTTTCCCAACATTTAGCTTGGAATAAGTGTCCCATAACCGTGGTTATTATTTTGCCTTTATTAACTTTTATTACATTAAATTTTCACCAAGGTTGTTACAGAACCCTCCCCCTTAGGGTAACAACATCCTCAATCTTCAATGACACCTACAACCAACAAGACTACTGAAAGAAAAACATATTGCCTATGGAGCTTTATAACTTAGCTCGATGCAATATTTACAATGATCAACCTGCTAAGAAGAAAACCAACATGACAACATAACTACATGATAACCATAATGACATGACACCCATACCACTTATTGGAGCTTTATAACACAACTCGTGGCAGTATTTACATCCATATACATACACATACCAAAAACATCATACCAAACATATACCAAAAACATTTGATCAACCAACGAATTGAGAAGGATACTTAGCCCGCATCTGATCAGCTATCTCCCATGTAGCTTCATTGGGCCCAAAGTGCTTCCACTACACTTTAACCTGCTCGATTACTCAGTTCCGAAGCATGAGGGTCTTCCTATGCAATATACACTTCTGTTCTGGCTGGAATTCTCCTTCTGGCTCCACCTGCAATATAGACCAGTCAATCACATGATCAACATATTTAATATACTTCTTATGAAATGACACATGGAAAACATCGTGGACTTTCACTATCGAAGGCAGTGCAAGTCGATAGGTTACTTGTCTGATCCTTTTAAGTATCTTGAAAGGTCCACAAAAGTGAGGTGTCAGCGTGGCACATGATCCAATCCTCAAGGATCTCTTCTTTGGCTTGATGCACAAGTACACTTGTTCCTCAACCTGAAACTCCTTAAACAACTTGTTCTGATCTACATAAATTTTATGTTTGTCCTGTGTTTTCTTCGTATTCTTCTTGATTACTTACATTTCCTATTCCATCTCTGCCAACATATTTGGTCAAATCAACACCCTGTTCACTAGATCACTCCAACTAATGGGAGTATTGCAACTCTACCCATAGAGTGCCTCAAACGGACTCATCCTCAAAGACTTCTGGTAACCATTATTATAAGTGAACTCAACCAATGGAAGATACTCCTCCCATATCCTTTATTGGTGCATCACATACATCCTCAACATGTCCTCCAATATCCGGTTGACCCTCTCTGTTTTTTCATCTATTTGTGGATGATAAGTTGTGTTGAAGGCCAACTCTGTACCCAAACCTGCAAACAACTCTTTCCAGAATATAGAAGTGAACTTAGCATCCCTATCTGACACAATCTTATTCGGAACACCATGCAATCCGACCACATCTCTGATGAAGGCCCATACTACATCACTGGCTAAATAAGTGGAATTCACTAGAATGAAGTGTGTTACTTTTGTCAACTTATCCACCACAGACATGATGGAATAATGTTGTCTAGATGTCCTTAGCAAACCTGTAATGAAATCCATGGAAATGACCTCCCATTTCCACTATAGAATTGGAATCAATTGTAGTAATCCACCTGGTTTCTTATACTCTACCTTCACCTTCTGACAATACAAGCACATAGCCACAAACTTTGCCACATCCTTATTCATATTTGTAAAATAATAGAACTTCTTCACTACAGTCAATGTCTTTTGATATCCTAGGTCTCCTGAATACGGTTTCTCATGAAACTCCCTCAAGATAATCTTCTTGAGTTCATTACTGTATGGCACATATATCTTGTCCCTAAATCTGATCAAGACATATGTTGAGAGATGATAGTCCACAAACTATGCACCTGTACCTGTACCTATACTCTGTTGTAACCTTTGCTTGAGCTCCATGTACCTGTTATCCTACTTACCTACCTGTAAGATCTAGTCTTGTAGATATTTCCTATAAGAACTCATAGTTGCAATGTGATTTACATGTACATGTACCTGTACTCTGTTGTAATATGTGCTTAAGCTCCATGTACTTGTTATCCTGTTGACATTCCTGTAAGATCTCTTCCTTTAGATATTTCCCATAAGAACTCATAACTGCAATGTGATTTACATGTACCCATATGCTAAGATCATCTGCAACCATGTTCTCTTTACCCTTGATGTACCTGATCTCAAAGTCAATCTCACTAATTGTGGCCAACCCTCTAGCTTTCCTGGAATTTAGATTTGGTTGGTCAAATAGGTACCTCAACCCATTTTAATCACTCATCAATACAAACCTCCTGCCAAGAAGGTAGTGCCTCCACATCTTCAATGCATGAATGATCGTTGTTAACTCAAGATCATGAGTCGGATAGTTTCGCTAGTTCTCATTCAATTTTTGTGACTCGTAACACACTACCTATCCCTCTTGCATAAGGACTCCACCAAGTCCTCTCTTGCAAGCATCTGTACATACCACAAACTCTTTGTCCGGATCTGCAATCTTTAACACTAGAGAATTTGTCAATAACTGCTTTAACTACTCAAAACTTGTTGCACATTCCTCTATCCATTCAAATTTCTTACCTTGCCTCTGCAGTGACATAATAGGATATGAAATCTGGGAGAAGTTCTTGATGAACCTCCTATAATAACCTGCTAACCCCATAAATGATCTTACCTCTTCCACATTTCTAGGAGCTACCCACTCCATGATAGACCTTATCTTCTCTGGATCCATTTCTATTCCTTCCTTGGAAACAACATGTCCCAAGTAATGCACCTCTTTCTGGAAGAAACTGCATTTAATGAGCTTAGCATACAACTAATTCTCTCTCAACAATCTTAATATTATTGCTAAATGCTCGGCGTGCTCTTCCTCATTCTTAGAATATATCAAGATTTCATCAATTAATACAATAAAAAACTTGTCCAGATAAGGATGCAACACATTATTCATCAATCACATAAAGGTATATGGAGCACTAGTCAAACCAAATGGAACTACAACAAACTCATAATGCCCGTACCTGATCCATAAATTTGTCTTGTAGATGTCCTCTTCTTTAATGCACACCTAAGGATATCCAGATAATCTTTGATAATAGTGTTTCTCCCTGCAACTAATCAAACAAGTCATCAATCCTTGATAACAGATACCTGTTATTGATGGTCACCTTATTCAACTGCATGTAATCAATGAATAACCCGGGAGTACCGTCCTTCTTCTTCACAAACAATACCAGTGCACCCCAAGGCGATACACTTGGCCTAATGTATCCCTTGTCAAGCATTTCCTTTAGCTGCAACTTCAACTCTACTAACTCTGGAGTGCTCATCCTGTAAGACTCTTTTGATTCTAATGTTGCCCTTGGTACCAACTCAGTAGAAAAGTCCAATTCTCTGTGAGGTCACAACTCGGAAATCTATGCTGGAAACACATCCTCAAACTGTTGGAAAACCGGGTACCTTCTCAATACCTTCGCATCCTCATCCTCCTTGCCTTTGTCACTAGAGATATGTATTTCAAATAATGCACACCCTTTTCTACGATTGTGTATTTCCTGAATAGTTGTCACCATCCTAACTGATGTTGTCTTCTTCTTACCCTGTAAGATTCTTTGATCTCCATTGTCATCCAAGCATTCAATGGATTTGTCATAAAAATACACCTTGGTCCAATGCAGATACAACCAAACCATACCCAACAACATATTGTATGATCCCAATGACAATGCATTCAAATGTGTTGATGTAGACATACCATTCAGTTTAAATGCACAAGCTCTTACCCAATGATGAACTCTCTTCTTTGTACCTATATCCAACTGTACTAACCAAGATTTTGCATGCACTTCTCTATTCAAACCACACTTATCCACCAAGTTGGGACTAATATAAATATAATTAGATAGAGGGTCAATAAAAATATAAACAACTTTATCACAAATCTTACCATCCATCTCAATGATAGATGCCTGGTGATCTGCCTGCGTGCTATCCAGTGTTGCATAGATATGAGGAAAGCTCTGCCCGACATCCCCAACAGTCGACGTCTCTTGTGCATTGTAAATCTGAGGCCTACCATCATGATATTTGCGGAAAATATCTCTTGATATTCTCTTTACCACATATCCAACACTCCAATCGTCTGGTACCATCACCTCTATTTTGTTGTTGTGACCCATGTCCCTGTCTAGCTATGTTGAACTTATTTTATGGTGCAAAATTATCTTTCTCTTCTACATTCTGAGGCCTTCTTATTTTTAACTTCCATTTACCTTTAGCTTTGTATTTCCCTTTCGAACCTTGTTGAGATTGTGTCTTATGTTTTGACTGCTCATAATAGTGATTCAATTTCCCAATAAATTCCTCCAATGACTGAGGCTCATCATACTCAATATGATCCTTAAATGTTAATGGCAATCCACTAACAATTTTTTGTACTTTAGTCTTTTCATCTTTAATATATGGTACATACCTCAATATCTCCAATAACTTAGTCGTATACTCCTCATCTTTCATCAATCCCATTTTTAGCTCATAGAATTTCTTGGTTTTGTTATCATAGTACCTCTCCGACAAGTACTTCTTCCTTAAAAGTATCTTGAATTCATGCCAACTCAACTCTTTTGTCTTGGTGTCTTTGACCTGCTTCACATCTTCCCACCATATGTTTTCTTTACCTTTCAGGTTGAAGATAGCAACTCTAGCCTTCATATTATCTTTGTAATTATGCAACTCAAAGAACTAATTCATCCCAAGTAACCAAGCCTATGCATCCTCCGGCTTCTTTAAATATCCATCAAAGTTATGTGGCTTAGCTTTATTAAAATCATCTGGAAAATATCCCCTATCACTCCTCCTGTAAGGATGATAACGATAACAATCATAGTGCCCATCGGAACCAGAACTAGAATAGTACCTATGTCCATCACCTCTCTGATCTGGAGTATCCAAGAACCTATCATCTCTAACTGTGTCATCCCCATCTGAAATGTGCCCACCATGATATCTACTACCATATGCCCCATTAATCCTATTCTCCTATCCATGGTTGATCCGAAGTGGTCCCTGCTTCTGCAAGTCTAAAAAATTATGAAGGATAGCTGCATTGACATTTGCTTGTTTCTCATGTGCCTACGTGATTATGCCATTATCTACCTTGAAAATCCTTAATTCTTCCTTTCTCAATGTGTATGCCAATTCAAAAGAATGCCCAACACCACATTGCTCATCTGATCAATAGGGAGAGTCTCGGGAACTATAGTCTACCATCTTGCTATTCATATTTGTTATTTTCTTCCTACAAAGCATAACATGTCAACTGAACCAAAATATAAACATAATCAACATACCTTTGTATAGTTCAGGGAAGATATCTCATCTACAAGATCAACCATATTATCACAATACATGTATAAACATAATCATAATAGCATATAGATATCATCCTAACCATAGTCCAATCATCAATGCATGACCATATCAACCACACATCATGACCTCATGCATGACAACTACACCCATATCAATGTATGCATAATCAACATATGGACGACATGCATGCATACACGATACATACAAACACTGACATGCATAACCAATGCATAACCGACCTATACTCATGATAAACACATCCAACAACACACCATCAACTTTCACATGGTGACATCACTGCAACCATGACCAACACCATGCATATGCAACAAGCACATAGACCACAAGTATAAGTAACACATATGCAACTGACATGAATGCATGACCAATACACACCGCCCATCCAATATAAGGGGTGAAATATTCTTTGATACCACTCTGTAACACCATCCTCCCACATTTACCCAAGTTAACCGGTCCCTTGGGGTGAACATGTGACGAGAGGCTACATAATCTAATTCAACTCCCATGTACAGTTAAGGAAGTGAAACTAACACAACACAACCAATCTGACCTTTTGCACATACCACAGAACCTACATGAGCCAACCAAACCTTCCAAGTAATCAACCTTTGTGATAACTTGACACTTCACTTCCCTAGAGACTAAGTCACTCCCATGACATGGGAATGCATGCGGCTGGGGCCCTCCACTCACTCTCACAGCATGGCCACGCAAGTGACTGGGGTATTTTTCAACTAGTTCTGAGCTGGCAACCCTGGATTTTGTGCCACTTTTTCAGGGCCATGACACAGGCCACTGCCCAAAACTCCATGAAACTTTCAGGAATGAAAAGTAACATCGAAACAATGATACAATTGCAAATACTTGAAAAAATACTTGGTTGGACCCCTACTAGACATGACATGAATTTTGTTAAACATGTCACAAATATGCATTCTACAGGTCATAACAACAGATCTGAGCATAGGGGTCTCATACTTATCTGATAATATCTAAGAAGAACTGATGCCTTATCACATTAGTTGCATTATCATCTATTAGGTCATATATTCATTGTACATTTATTTACAAATCAAAACATGATGAGAGCCATACATCATAACTGTATAAACATGCTCATTACTAGCATATAACCAACAGAAATAATAAAGATACGTCAGCCATAAATTCCTCATATGAACCAATACATTTGCTCATAAAATACCAAAGAGAAATAGTTCTGATTAATGAATGATTAGGCCAACTAGGTTCGGAACTTCCACATACCACCTGACCATAGATTTGAAGAACCAAATCTTTCTTTCATCCAATCACCCTTGTGCCATATTCCAAGCATGAATGTGGGACTTATAACTAAAATCAACCAAGGCTTCCTGAGGCTACACCACCTCACCCTCAACAATAGAGCCAGGATTTACCGCAATCCCCACCGGATCACTAGGCCATAAACAATAAAAAAACAATAACATGGTTTACCACAATCCTCACCAGATCACTAGGCCAAAAACAAGAATGGATGCCACCGGATATCTCCACCTACATCGTGATGGATTTTTCTGTCCCAACCTCTCTGCTTTACTGTGTATCTCGCTATTACTAGTTAATGGATTCCTAGGCCTATGAAGTCTCCACCCTCTGAGATTTATCATGTATCCCATCTCAAGATTCCTATTCCCAATCAAAGGTACTCACCACTGACTTTTACCATTTATCCCACCACTCATCAGTCAAGGGATTCCTAGGCTCAATCGCAGTGTTCACATTTAGGATTTACCATGTATCCCATCCCGGGATTCCTAGGCCTTGTGAATAATACTGGGACCACCCCACTCATCTTCGAGTCCATTCGGGAATCTAGCTCAACCATATACAAAATAACCCACCACACCATGGCTATCCTAAAATGGAAAGGTTGGGATGAAAAACACTGACCTGGAAAAACTCATGCACATGATAGCAAGAGAACCAAGAACACACATGCATAACCATGCATACTAAATATAGTAAGGAAATCACACATGCAAATAGATACCTACAAATAATTCCATTGTAGTTACTAGATCCTACTCTTCCTTGCTTGATCTTTGCTTCGTCTTGTCTTCTTTGCTTTTTCTTGATCAAATGTTGAAGTGCTCCAAGAAAACTCTAAGTGTCCAAGAGTGTGAGAGAGAAAGAATAAAGAGAGAGCTCCAAAACTGAACTGCCAAAAGGCTACCCACTGATCTCATAAGCCTTTTTATTAATGAGACCTCTATTTTCTTCATTTTCCATTATTTTCCTTAATTTTCCTCCTCACATGCACCCTATGACCTTTCATCTTCATTTTCTCCTAATTTACTTTATTTTCATAAATAAAATGTCAATTAATGTCATTTTTCCTTTCCAAAACATTTGTCATTGCCTTTGCCAATTTCCTTAGCCATAATAAACCAAATGAAAACCACACTAGGATGTCTTTCCCAACATTCAGCTTGGAATAAGAGTCCCATAGCTGTGGTTATTATTTTTCCAGGGTTGTTACAATGGTATCGCATGTAAAGCCTCCCAGCATAATGCTCTTGATTAAAGAAGAGCTTGTCTATTTAGGTCTCAAAGACAATGTTGGTCATAATGATAATGCTTACAATATGGCTTATCAATCCGACTTTTCAGTTTGAGATATGATGTTGTACTTGTTGTACAATTATGAATACCTCCCTAGTTAAGAGGGAGTGTTGAAAATGTAACTAGTTTTGGTCTTCATAATTGTTATACTCATTTCAATATGTATCCTATGTAATAAACAAGAGAAGAAAATAAAAAGTTATTATTATCAAAGCATGGGTTTCATGCTCATTATTGATGGTCTTCTAGGTAAAAATGTTATTTGTGATTCTAGGGTTTGTTAGGTACAAGGATTTATTGTCTTGAGTCAAAGGAGTCAACGTCATGTTTATAAGACCCTTCCGGGCAATTATATTTGTAAAAATAATTATTTTTTAGTCTAGAAAGTCCTGGAAACTACAAAGTACAAGTTGGCCCTGGGAACATCAAGTTGGCCTAAAGGAGGGAATTCAACCCCTTAAGAAGGCTATATAAAGAAGAAGTTCGACCTCATTTAGACACACTCACTCACACAAGTTCAATCTATCAATAAAGAGTTAAACCTAAAGTTGGGAGGAGCATAAAAGAAGAGTGAAGGTATTGGAGAAGGAAGAAGGATGAAGTTTCTTTTTTTTGGGCTCTATCTCTCTCACACGTGCGAAGATCTAAGGTTTCTGGTGCTGTAGAAGTAGGCAAAAATTGCAAGTCCGAGTTTCAGTGGGAAGAAGTGCAAAATATTGTAGTTGGAAGGGAGAAAACCTATATTCACCTCGTTGACCTTGGGAGAGTTGTCTTGCTCTAGGAAGGTCTAAGGAGGAGGCTGGATTAGGGTTTCCATAGAAGCTACAAAGCAAAAATTGCAAGGTCGAAGTAGTAGGAAAACTTCCAAGCAAGGCCAAATGGTACTCCAGGGAGAGTTAGAGGGAAACTTTTCTCACCTCATTCAATAAGATAATTTAGGGAATCAACTCACAGCACCATTTTTACTAGTCAGTCCTAGTTTAGTGAAATGAGGTTTTAAACCTTCCAGAGGTAGTTTGAGGAATTTAATGAAGTTTATTGGGGTCTAAAAAGTCTCATTTGTGTCATACCTCCCATAATTATTGAACACTTATATACCTTTCTAGCAATATAAGAAATACCTCAAATCCAATATGTATGCAAAAGTTATGCCACCTAGAATTTGACATTCCTGTTTTGTTCACCATGATTCATGAGGATGCGACATCAGCACCATTACTCATGGGAATGAAGCTAGCCACATGACCATGATATAAAGACTCCAGAAGAGTAAAGTTGTAACTCATGGTGACAGTTGAATGGGTCAAATTTAAATCATAATTGGCTATTGGGTTGTGTTACAACTAAGCCACTAGGAGGAAAAGGTGTCTGGTTCTATTCAAGTGTATTTTGTTAAATAGTTGCGCAGAGTGTTGAGAGTGGATAGAGAAGGAAAAATAGAGAGAGTTTGTGTTATGTAGCATCCCATGGGCCACAATTCTCGCTCCTTTAAATTTCCACAATTTCCATTTAGAGAAAGAGAGAGCAAAGTAGCTTCACCTTCCAACTGGGTTTTCCCTCGAAAGGGTTTTCTAGGTCATATCTTGTGTTATTGTGGTGTTGTGAGTGATTGTATAATTTTTTCTCTATTTTTATCTTTTTATATATTGCATGCATAAGCAAAAATGGTAATTTAACAAATCCAAAAATTCTGAGGAAAAATAACCCTCATAGTATAGATTTTCGTATTTTAAGTAAATATTTATCAAATCTATTGTGATGAACTATCCAATGGAATATCCATGGAAGTTTATGGATCATGCAAGACATTGGTCAAGTTATTCTCGTTGGTGGGTAAATGGATGACAAGGAAAATCAAGAATAGTATAAAAGTGTTGATCATTGGAATTGTTTAAAATCTCAAAGGTAACATTTGAGGGAACATTTCTAACTCCTAATTTTTATAGATGTGGCACTCAATTTTTATAAAATAATATAAAGTTAACTATACAAAAAAGAACTTTAGATAGGATCATGCCTTAGATATTTATAACGATATGATACAACATTCATACAAACTTGAATAAAGTTGAATATCATCAATTTCCAGCACAACTATAAGTAAAGAATCATATATTTGGATAGATGAAAATAACCATGGAACACATTTGAAGAGAACTTTAAAAGATAATTGTGTTCGAGCTCATATGGATGAAAATATTTGGATAATTGAAATATCAATCTTATAATTCGAAGTCAAAATATCGCATTAGAAATGAACATTTAGTAGTTCTTTGACGAACCTTTTTGAAAAAAATACATATATAGATGTTCAAATAAGAGTTTATAATATCTGATAAATTAAAATACATTTGTCCATTTAAGGACTTTATAATATACAAGAAATTAAAATACATATTTCCATTTAAAGATAGCGATGGGGCTCCTGTGAGCCATATAAATAAGAAAAATATCTAGAAAAGAAAAGAAGGTGCAATTAAGAATCAACCTTAATAGATGGAAAACTCCAATGTTAAAAAGGTTGAATGCTTACTAAGTTGCATGAAAAAAGTAGGGGACCACTAGACCATTTACTTATAGTGCTTGAAAATGAAGAAATTTTGTGTTGAAAACCTCCTCAAGTTAAATATTAGATGGATGTTGATGACTTAACCATCAGAACTCTCAATCAGTGATTTTGAAGTCATTATACCTTCTAGAGTATCTTTGATCCATTGTTCAATGTAATCTCATAATGGTGCAACAACCACTTCTTGGCTTACTTAGAGATCAACTAATTCACATTCAATCTCTTTTAAATCTTTGTTGGCCTGAGGTACTATCTCTTATTGGTCTTCCTTCTTGTTCATGAAATGAATTAACCATTTCTCAAGTTCGTCTTCTCTTATATGATTTCTTATCACACTTGATATTGGACCATTTTCCACAATTTCAACTCCCTTATTTGTTGAAGATTTGTAGTTGAGGGAGAAATTTCCCCATTTGGGAAGCCCAACAAACCCTAAGGAGACTCCACTTGCCCTTGGAAAAATTAAATTTTCACATGGAAAAATATTTTTCTAATGTGGGTCCAAGACATCTCAAAAAGTACAAGTCATCCTAAAAGAGAAATTTATGCAGGAGCATTTCGCTCCCAAGTCAAAATTATTCTGAGTAGACCTAGGGGTTTTCATTTACCAAGGGAGTTGGTTCCCTAATTGAATGCAATTATTTAAGTATTTGCAGTTTCCTATGTTTAGAAAAATATGTATTTAGGAATGAATTTGTAATCAGATCTATTTCTCTGGATAGATCTTGAGAATATTTGTGAGAGTTAGAAATAAATGAAGGGAGTTAGATTGTTGAAAGAGTTATGGATCTAGGAATCCTCGAATAGGGGTTTAGGTGAGGATTCTTGGGATCTAAACTGAATTAGTTCAGAATCTCTTTGTATGTAAAAGATAGTCACACTAGAGATAGATACTTAGAAAGGAGTTAGGGTGAGTGCAAAGAGAGTGTGCAAGTGAGAGGCTTGTAAAGCCACAAGCTCTGACTTAGGGCCAGAAAGGGCTAATTGATGTAAATCAGGCTAGAGTGGGCCTTCTGTAAATTTTGTATTTATTCAGCAATATTGTATTCTACTTAATAGCCTATGTGTTCGTATATTTTATGATTGTATGTGCGAGGTTGGATTTTGCAGGGAAAAACAACTCAAGAACATTTCACATTTTCATATCAATGAGAGATCTAAATCTGAACTGTGATAGAATTGGGACAATTGAAGCTCCAAAGAGATAGTGTTGAGCATTGATCAATGAAGGACCAATGATCCATCAACCTGAATTCCAATTTCATGTAGAGGAGTGTAGGCCTTTATATATATATATATATATATATATATATAGATATTACATTGATTGCCGGAATAATAAAAGAGAGAGATTTGAAAAGGGGTCAAGCAGAGAGAGAAGCAGAGAGCCAAGAAGGAAGAGTTGAATGCAAAGGAGCCCAACACTTAGTTGATTTTTGTTTTAGCCAAATTTCGTCATTTAACTGACCCCGAGATCGAAAAAATTGACAACGCCGAGAGATGGGATTGACAGCGCTAGGAGACAGAATGTGACAAGTTGGGACGGAGTCATTATCCCGAAAGAATAAGGGGGGAGGGCTTATGGAATAGGTGGGATTTAGAGACTAGGCTCACGTGGCATTGTGGGTCCCGCTGAAGATTCTACCCCAAAAATTTCGGCAACTCCTATTTCAGACCCTATAGCATTTTAAATGCGGCCTGACATGGCCGCTCGATACCCAAAGCATATTGATCTCCGTTTCTTTTTCAATGGCAGTGGCATGGCGGCGTGTTATATCGGGGTATCGAGCGGCCATGTCAGGCCGCATTTAAAATGCTATAGGGTCTGAAATAGGAGTCGCCAAAAATTTCCATAAAGGTTTTTCCCATCGAGCGATCTATCAAGAGTGGGTCAGAGTTATTAAGTGGAGGAGTAAGTGGCTCCCGCCCGGAGGGTTATACCCTAGCGGATTTTATAAACCCTCTTCTCATTGTGTCGGGCACTAAGAAAAATGATGACGTAGGTATGGCTCGCGTGGAAAGGCAGAAAATGAACAACCAATGAAATTACTGAGAGACTGCGTCATGTGCATGCAGCGTAATTGTTGAGTTGTCTTGGAAGGTTTAAAGGTATTCGCACAAGGAAAAGTTTCGGGGGTCATTCCTCTCACGCACTTTTTTATTCAGAAGGTCCAGGCCATGTTGGTTCTACTTATAGTTAGAGCTGCGCATATTCACGTATATTTAGAGAGATTTTGACCCTGGTGGCTATAGCCAAAGCTCTTGAATCCAGTGGTTTTTTGTGGAATTCCACCACCCTTACAGCTCCTCTCGCTGAATTTAAGGAAGCTTTAAGAGGGTAATTATCAACCTAAATTGGTTTAAGGAAGAGCCTTTAAGGGGGAAGATCTAGGCACTCTGGGATTTTCAACGAGCTCAAAATTTGGCCCCGCATTAGAAATTTGACCCCCAATACCACATATAAATACAGCTCATTAGGCATCACTTGGAGGCATTACATCACACATCATTCCTTCTTCATTTGGTTTGATTACGTTTCAAATTGCAGGGTCTGAGTTCACATGTTTGAAGGAGAGAGAGAGAGTTTTTTATTTAATAGCGTTGACTTTTCTATTTTTTATTTCTTTGACTAGTGTTGACTTTGGGAGATTTGTCTTCGTTTGACTGATTTTTGGATTTGTTCTGGAAGGTCGAATTGAAGGAGAAGAAGACCAAAAAAATTCTAGGAACTTTGACCAACTTTGACCGAAGATCTAAAGCTAGGGTTTTTGCAAGTCAAACTGTTGACTGGCCGATTTGTCGGAAAAAATATTACACTGTTTTGACTAGGTTTGATTGTGCAAAAGAGGTTGCATTTATTGTTGGATTTGTTAAGGTCCTATAATTTATAGGATCTCAAGGTGATTGAGTATTTCATAGTTTGCAGATTTCAAATTGTTCATAGATTCCAATATTCAATTGATTTCATAAAAAAAGAGAGAAGAAAAGAAATGAAAAGAGGGTATATAAAAAGAAGAAAAAGAAAACCCCAAATGTTGTTCCAATCATACAGTCTAAGCATGATTGAAAAAATTTCAATTTATGTTGATAGGTTAGAAAATAAAGATCTGCCAAACAGTTTAATCTTGGAAAATCAGTAGGTAGGTAGAAATAAAATTGGTCCAACTGTTTAATCTAGACCAAGGGGAGAAATAAGTGATAGAGTAGGTTAGAATTTAAAAAGAAGAAAGAGATAAAAAGAGAAAGGGTCTGCAAGTCCAAGTGCACCCTGCAAATAAAAAAAGAAGAAAAAATGCTAGATTAGGGGAATAAGGGTAGGTAGACTGAAGAAAATTCAAGGAAAGAAAAAGACACGAAAATTTCTTTTAAAGATTGGAGGACATATCCCAATGTTTTCCTAAGGTTGGAATAAATACCCTATTGCTTTTCTAAATTCGAGGGAAGAAATTAAAAAAGAGGGGTATTATATTGTTTTAATATCATTACCCCCTAACTTTACTCAATACCCATATTTGCCTATAGTCCGCACCCCTCATTTATTCCCTACCCCACCACACGCTCACATGTCACATCCCATCTAATCTACCCACCATCTATCACTACATCCATGCTCATTCTGTCTGATCCAACGGCCCTCGTTCTTTTCTGGCCCCTCCTCACCCTCCGAAAGTCAATCCCGGGGGGTCCAAAGTCAACAGTTTCCAACCGCTTACATGTCGCGCCCTCATGAGTTCGCACCCCCCTCCTCTCATACTGCTACTCAAACCACTCCACCGTATGACCGTTGTCACTCCCGCCACCTCACGACGCAAACCCGTCCCATCCGCCCTATCACCTATGTTCCCGTCGTTGAGCAATCAATGGGTTGGACCATTAGCCAACAGACCTGCGCCAAGTCAAGCCAATCCAACGGCATCATTCCAAATCAATAAAAGTGCCAGTTCACGCCATTTTTCGAATTTTAGCTATTGTTTTATGCTATCAGGTGCAAATTACATTCAGTCATACACAGAGAGTGTGCAGTGCAGACAACAAACAGTAGTGCAGTTGCAGGAGGACTTATTTTCTGTAGTGATAACAATTTCCCTTTCTCGAATCCCGATTCTGATTAATCCCTTTTCTTTCTCCCTCACTGAATTCCCATTTCTTCTTATCCCCTTCTATTACAAATTCATCACAGGACAGCTTTCAAAGAACAGTTTCAGAGAAGAAAACCATGGCACCAAAGAAAAAGGAACCAGAAGTATTTAATCCAATGGTGCACCCACCATTGGATTTGGATCACCTACCACTTGTAGACATGGATTTCAATATCCATGAAACACTCTCAGAGTTTGATTTGTTTGACATATATTGCTAGTGGGAGAACAAATTTGTAGAGGAGATGGATGGCATAGGCCTCTGGGACACTAATCTGCCTTTTTATATTTTTTCTAAAACACACAGTTATCCAGAACTGATCAGGAAATTTCATTCATGTTATAATCCACAACAAAGGGCAATGATGGCCCCAACAAGACATATTTTGTTTACAATTGATGCCAAATCAATTATACAGATGATGCAGGCCCCGGTTATTGAAGGAACTACTCCCTTTTCCCATGAGGTCCTCACTGAAATGTATCAAAAGCTTGATTTTTCTAAGAGAGCCAGAACATTAGAAATTTTCATGACTGAGAACACACCTCTGCCAAGCAAGAATCCTCCTTATTCCTCCTCTATTTTCCCTGACATAACTAGACACATTGTCACTATTCTTTCCTATTTACTTGGCTATTATTCAAATCAATGGCTTGATGAAGCTATCATAGCTTTCTTGTCTATTTTGTCAACAGAATCCAAGCCCTCTATCCTCTTCAATTTCAGCCAATTTTTAGCAGATGCCATCCATGAGCAGCTTGTCAATTTCTTCACAGATGAAGTGTTTCATTATTCCTCAGTGTTGGTATATATGTTTGTGTATTTTCAGGCAGACAGGTTCCAGTTTTCAGTGAGAAAAATGAATGAAGAAGGTGAACCCCAATCAGTGATATTTTGGACAACATTGGTGATGAAAGACCAAAAATATTTCAGCTATAAGACATTTGTGGAGATGTTTGTTCACCCAGCAATGAGCCTCCTTAGTGGGACTGCAAAACCTAGGATCAATGAGGAGATAAGAAGAATCATGCAATTGTCAGACCAAGCCAGAATAGGTGATTGGTTCTTATACCAAAATTACACTAAATTAAGAGTGTATGGCTATGAGTTGGCCCCATACAAGCTTCCAAAGTTCCTCCCCATGAGGATCTTTACACTAAAATACATTAAACAAATGATTAATGCAGATGAAGTGCATTTTGTATCAACTAAGAAAAAGTCCCAGTTCAGGATCAAATCTCAAATTGATCCCTTCATTTGTAATAACAGAGCAACAGGGGAGGAGGCAGATAGAATACTAAACGAAATGAATTTTACCCACAGTTTCACATGGTCTTATGACCCATGGGGTATC
This sequence comes from Pinus tabuliformis, assembly GCA_031772625.1. Lineage (NCBI taxonomy): Eukaryota > Viridiplantae > Streptophyta > Pinopsida > Pinales > Pinaceae > Pinus > Pinus tabuliformis. The sequence continues at coordinate 571,179,010 of CM062818.1, read as the reverse complement.
ATTTCCAAGAAGAGGATAGAAAACAAGTCAACAACATATATCCACACTCAAAGGCCTGAGATTGAAAACTGCATGAACCAGATTGAGTGGATGTCTAATACATTGCAGGAAGCCGAAGAACAAGTGATCTCTTCTTCTAGTGCACAAACTCCAAGACAGAAGGAAAAACAAACTACTAAAGATAGTACTAAAAAGGAAAAGAACAAGAACAGGGAATAACAGGGAAAAGATCTAGAGAAGATCAGTCACCAGGGACTGATACTTCTATGAAGGAATTCAGGTTGAAATACAGGAAGAAGCCTAAAAAACATATGGACATAGACAAAGGATCACCCCAGCAAACAGTGATCAACATAATTGATATTCTAGATTCATCCCCAGTTGGAGGGCAATCTTTTCCTGCCACTCCGATTTCAGAAAGGCAGCAGTCTCTTCAAGTGTCCTCATCTACAAATGTAACTGGAGAAAAAGAAGAGACAGTCTTTGATACATTCAGAGAGATCAAAATTAGAAATGAAATACTGAAAAAGAGCACCTATGCTCAGTTTTGGAAGCAGAGTGCAACTGCACAAGGTAGACTCCTCTCTGCCTTTGATTCAGAAAAGGGAAAAATGCATATGGAATTTTTGGAAGCACAGATAGCAAAACATAAAACCCCAATAGATTACAAGCAAACTTATTTTGAGTTTGATGCCAAAAACGTCCAGCCAATTGATCAGCTGGAAATGCACAAGAAAACAGGTGAAATGATTTCATCCACTCTAACCAACACGTCTATGCACTTGTTCAAAATTCAAGTGGCTCTATCAAACGCTCAATCCCAGTGGAATATGGAAAGGATTTCATCACAGTCAAAGAACAATAAAATTTAGTCTTTGGAAGACTTGGTAGTGAAGATTGGGTATGATCCCTCAGATATAAAAGTAGCTAAAGAAGTAATAAAGAAAAAAGAGATAGATATTGCAGCGTTGAAGAAGCAACTCAAGATGCCTGCTACACATGATCCACTGACCAAGGAGATAGAGGAGATAGAAATCCAAAAGGTTGATATGATGAAATTAATAATGAAGAAGTCTCTCTAGATCAAACAAATGGAAGTAGAGATGGAAAAAATGGTGCAAGAGAAAAAAAAGGCAACACAGATGGCCAACACAACAATGGAGGCCCTTCCTCTAAGAGCCCCTCCCATAACCACTCTAGCAAGTACAGCCACAGGAGCAGGAAGCAGTACAGAACATCTAGCCAGATCATTGGAAGGCATGAATCTGCAATCTGAGGAGATAAAAAGACTGGAAACCCAAGTCAGTATGCTCCAAGATCAAATAAAAAGAGTTGAAAGCAATCACTTGGTGGAAATGAAAAGGGCAAAGGCATTAATTGAAGCACTACAAAAATCAAAGAAAGAATCATCTATTGGAAACACTCTAGGGAGAGTTAAGGAGATTATTTGGCACAATATAATCAATGGTATGAATGAAATTTGGCCTAGCATCCAAATTATCTTTGAGCAGAAAGAATTAGTGGAGAAGGCTAGAGAATCCATTTCAGCTACCAATGTAGAATTGGGAGACATGCCAGCAACAGCTAACAGGATAATCAAATTTTTGAATGCAAGGAACAAGTATGAGCTGGAAGAGTTGGGAGTGGCAGATAGAACAGAGACTATACTACAAGTCAAGAAGGTGCTCACAAAGAAGAGCTTCATTGTGCAACTAGAAGAAAAATGTCAAGTTTTGGAACTGACAGTCAACAGGTTCTTTAAAAAAATGCAACCTTTACATCAGAAAGGTCTCCCATTTCTGTTTGTCTTAAATGACAAACTCATGGACAAAGGGGATTATGTCAAGAAAATCCAAGGCGTAGCCACAGATGTTGCAAATATTTCCAACATCAAAGGCAGCATAACAGAAAAGGCATTGTTGGAAGCTATCAGCAATTTAATTTACATTGAGCATGAACTGAAGCACGTATTTCTAGTCAAACCAACATTTTCTAAGTACACTGAGGCTGACGAAATATACAGAAGATTAACTAAAACCAAAGTTCCAGATGAGGAAGCGTGGAGTGAACTATGTGATTATCCGGAGGAACAAGACAAGGATGATTAGAGTGCCAGCACAAACCTGAGTCGGCACCAGCCACATCAACAGAACCACTACAATGAAATTAATATTCAAGCAACAGCATCCCTAAAAAAGAGGACCACCTGTCCCATTTTTCTCAGCATGGCCACTTCGTGGTTACATTAGTCATTTTTCCTTTCATTGTAATAAATAATAGATTGCCAAGTGTACAAGGAAAATCGTTGTAGTTTTTGTTTAAATACTCCATGTATTGGGAGTATTAGGGGTTGGACCCAAGTCATAGAAACTATCTTTTCTGTTTGGAGCATTGTAATTTTCAAGCTGGAGCATCAATAAAAAGGACCATTTGCAAGATACTTGACCTGTTTTGACCTGGTGATGTCTTTCTTTCTATGTTGAATGTATCTCTGTTTATCCATTCATGCATCTTTGATTCTTATTGTAAAGCAGAAATTATAGTTTAAGATATGTTGTTGGAGCACCTTACTACTATTTGTGTTTACAATCTTAATGTTTTCCTCTAAAGTATGATTAAAAAATACTTAAATGCTTTTTAATCCTGACTGATATCATTGTTCTATCATTCCATTTCTCACTCTAATTCTAAGATCAAGTAAAGACAGTTAGCTTGCCTTGTAAAGGCTATGGAAAATTGATGTTACCACCCAGCCTATGACTCCATAGCCCAATGGAAAATATTCAAGGATGATCTTCCCCAACCAAATGAACAAACAAACAATCAATCAAGCAATCTCTTTATTTTTAATATCTAGCCTAATACATTAAACACTGAAATCAAAGTTAAATCATAAATATACAGAGAGAACCCTCTCTGAGTCTAGGAAGGCTAGGTCCTTGACTCATAAGTGGTTTGATGTATCTTTTGTGACTTTTGTCTTGCCAATCTTCAAAATCACAGAACGATAACATAGTGGCGACCATACTGGGGACCATTGAAAAATTTATCTTTCATTCGAATTCAGAGTACCCAGTTAAATAGCTTTGTATGATAAGTTTATTTCTAAGATTGGTTCCTTTTCTATTTTTGTATATTCAGTCGGTCTGTGTTTAGATCTGAACACTGGCTCCTAAAAGAATCTCTACTAGATCCCATCCAGATCCCAATCCTCCTACCATAGTAGACAATCCTGAAAAGATCTTAAGGAAAACTCCTAGAACTGAGAGTCAGACAAGCAGTAGATTTCTTCACAGAGCCAACTCACTCCCTGAAAACTTTGGTACCTTCCAAGATATTACACTTTGAACAAGGTTTATTTAGGACTAAATCAGAGAATTGGAAAGATCATATTATCTTTGATCCATCAATCTTACCCAAAATCCCAATGAGAGAACTTTCTTCACAAACTAAATCAGATCTTCAGCTCTTACAACATTTTGACACACTTCAAGATCTAGTGACAGATCTCACCTCAGAAATTGATGATGCTTACCTTCAACAGTCAGTAGAATTAACTGCTTTAAACCTAGCAGCTTCCTCCTTCACATCTCAACCTGCATATATTTAGTCACCCAGTCCTACTGCCTCCATAATTCCTACCCCTTCTTTCATCCTTCGAGATAAAGTTGCTCAAATTCCTTTACTCTCATTCCCACCTAGCACTAGTCCAACTTCATCCACTGTTCAACTTCCTTCATCCACCGTTCAACTTCCTTCAAGTGGTCCTCCACCACCACCACCAATCATGGCTGCCAGGTATGCTCCTTTGGTGTTACCATCCCCCTTGGCTAATATGCCACAAGACTATCAGTCCAAAATCATACTATTTGATGGGACAGGTCCTTTAACAGCCCAACAACATGTGGACAAAATGAATGATTGTTTTTACATGTAAGAGGTAGATGACGAAAGTATTAACCTCAGAATGTTTGCTCAAATTTTAGGAGGAGAAGTCAGAAAATGGTTTAAATCTTTGCCCGCAAATAGTATAAATGATCTCCATACATTCCACCAAACTTTCCATAATAGATTGGAAGTCAAGAAGAACCCTTTACAAATTCTATCAGAATATGAAAATATTAAAAGGGAGGTAGGTGAAAGTGTACAGAATTATTGTGCTAGATTCAACAATACTTATAGCACAATACCTGTAAATGTTAAACCACCCTAGGATTTAGCCTTGATAAAGTTCCCAGATGGTTTTGATATAGATATGTCTTACTAGCTTAGGGAAAGAAATTCTCCAACACTAGAAGCAATGCAAAGAGATGTTGTGAGTGTAGAGGCCAATTTACAAGCTAAAAGAGCCAGGATGAGAACTGAAAGACAAGTGACTTTTAAGGAAGAAGCTTCAACTTCTGCAGCAGAAGCCAAAATTGATTCCTTAGTAAGGACTATGGAAAGAATGATGGAGAGAATAAGTATAAATGATAGGAATGTTCCTAGGGAGAATCCACCTGTCCAACAGAACCGAAATCCAAACCCTAGGAGAAACACTCCACAAATTAGACAAAGAGATCAAAGAGGCCCAGATCAACAAATTAGGCCACCGTTTCAAGAAAATTATGTTGATGAAGGTGTAAGTGTAGTTGAAGAAGTTGAGGAAAATCAGATTAATTTAATGGGAACCAATGAAGATAGTTATGTTTTTCTTACACAAGAAGAACATGAATTGTTTTTATTAACTCAAACAAAACTGGAATCTGAAGAATCTGATGACTATAAACATGGATTTGAGAATGCCATCTTAGGAGTCCACAAACAATATAATCTCAAGAGAAATAAAAACAATGATAAATCAAATAGAAAGGATTCTAATAAATCTGCCAAGAAAACTTTAGAGGTTGATCCCAAGAAAACATTTGAACGCTCTAAGAAAAATGAAAACAATCCAGAAAGGAGAAACATAGAAAATATTGCTAAGAAAACAATTGATGTCTCAACAAAAGTTGTCCAATCTAGAATGCCTACTACAAGTCAGCAAACAGAACTCATGACAAAGGTTGTGGCTGAAAGGACTGATTTCTCAAATTTGCTTAAAAACCAAGCACCCTTCAGCATTGAGAATGAAATTGCTAAACTCAAGATCTCTATTCCTCTTACTGAACTGGTAAACAAAAATGTGTATAGGTCCCAGGTTCTAAAAGCACTCAATGTAGGAGAAAACACTGATACAGTGAATTTGAATGATGACCAGCCTAAACTTTTGTTTGGACCAGAAGTTGATGGCAAACCTCAAGAAGGGGGTGTTCCTCCATTCTATGTCAACCTTAATATTCATGACAAGATCCTTCATAATGCAATGTTGGATTCAAGTGCATCACATAATCTCATGCCAAAGATTGTTATGGAGAAACTTGGACTTGAAGTCACTAGACCATACAAAGATCTATATTCATTTGATTCTAGCAAGGTTAGATGTCTAGGTCTCATTAAGGACCTTTGTGTCACGCTAGCCCAGATACCAGCAAAAAGTTTAGTGATGGATATAGTAGTAGCTGACATTCCTCCTAAGTATGGTATGCTATTATCAAGATCTTGGGGAGCTAAGTTACAAGGAACATTACAAATGGATATGAAATATGCCACAATACTAGTATTTGGCCAACCAAGGAGACTTTATAGAGAAACCTTAATGAAATACATGGTGAGTAGCCAAGAAAGTCCAGACAACTATCCCCTCTACTATGTCCATACTGATCTTGATTCCTTCATATTGTACAATGACAATGATGGAGACATAGATACACAGGTCAAGCAGGCAGAAAGTGATCTCAGTGAAGGACTTGACACTCAAACACCCATTATCCAACAGGATCCTGAAACAGAACCCCTCTGGAATATGACTTTTGATGGCTCATGTGGTAAAACAGGAGCAGGAGCAGGAGTAGGAGTTTGGTTGTATAATTAAAAAACTAATCAGGCTGAAGGTCATTCTTATAAACTGAATTTTTTGTGTACAAACAACATAGCAGAATATGAGGCATTATTATTAGGCTTGAAGTTGCTTAAAAAAGTAGGTGCTAAAATCATTTCTATCCAAGGAGACTCTAAACTCATCATCAAACAAATTAAAGGACAATACTCAGCAAAACACCCTAGATTGAGAGAATACCAGAATGTTGTGATTGATTTTCTTAAAACCTTTGAAGAGTATGACCTTGTTGTGATCCCTAGGCTCTAGAATGCCCTAGCAAACGGATTAGCTTTTTCAGCCAGCACTTGCAAATTACCTCATCCAAATAAACAATACACAGTTGAAGTGAAGCATTGTCCTGCAATGCCTGATAACATGAGATACTGGCAAGTTTTTGGAAATGATAAACAAATTGAGAGTTTTCTACAATCAAAGGATGAATTTGAGGATAGTAGCATAGATCTGGAGGATGAACTAGACCGTCAAACTGATGCACATGTTGATATAGAGCAACCTCTTATTTCTGATGAAAAAATTTATGTAAATAAGACTGTACATAAAACTGAAATACATAAAGATCCAGAAAAAGAAGAATTCAAAGTACTACAACTCAAAGATAATGTTTTACCTAGAGGGCTTGCCCCTTTGGAAGAGTTGTTTGACTTTAATGATGTTTCTAGAAAGCCAAAAATGGAACCAATCGGAACAAACATTGAGGAATGCAACATAGGCAGTGAGCAAAACCCCAAAATTATAAAATTGTCAAAATCACTACCTCTCATGGCTAAAAGAAAGTATATAGCTCTATTCAAAGAATTCATAGATGTATTTTCCTGGAGCTATGAGGATTTAAAATCCTATGATACTAGCATTATACAACACAAAATTCCAATCAGAGAAGATCAAAAACCATTCAAACAGAAATTGCGTAGGATAAACCCTGTCCTAATGCCTTTGGTGGAAAAGGAAATCAAGAAAATGTATGAGGCTAAGATCATAGTCCCAATTAGATATTCTAAATGGGTATCCAATATTGTGCCTACAAGAAAGAAAAGTGGTGAGATAAGACGTGCATTGACTTTAGGAATTTAAACAAGGTTTCCCTTAAGGACAACTATCCCTTACCAAAGATGGATCACATATTACAAAGGGTAGTGGGTTCTAGTAGGATTTCCTTGCTAGATGGTTTTTCAGGCTACAATCAAGTTTTGGTGCACCCTGATGATCAAGATAAAACTGCTTTTACTACTCCTTGGGGAACTTTCATGTATGTTAAAATGCCTTTTGGATTAATGAATGCAGGTGCTACTTTCCAGAGAGCAATGGACATTGCTTTTTCAGAAGAGATTGGACATTTCATTGTGATTTATCTTGATGACATCACTGTATTTTCAAAGACTGATGAAGAACACCTGGCACATCTAAGGAAAGTATTTGAAAAATGCAGAAAGTTTGGTATTTCACTCAATCCTAAGAAATCATTGTTTGGTCTTGAAGAAGGAAAGCTTTTAGGCCATATCATCTCCAAATATGGAATCAAAATTGACCCCAATAGGATTGAAGGCATCCTGAAAATCAGTCATCCAATAAACATGAAATAACTTCAGTCTTTTATTGGAAAGATCAATTTTTTAAGAAGATTCATGCCAAATCTTGCTAAACTACTCAAGAATATAGAAAATATTCTCAAAAAAGACAACAGAAATCAAATGGAATATTGAAGCCAAACAATCTTTTGATCTAGTCAAACATGCATTAACAAAAGCACCGGTTTTAATCAGCCTAGATTTCACTAAAGACTTCATTATATTTTCTTTTGCATCTGAACATACTATTGTTGTTGTGTTATTACAGAAAAACAATGAAGGACGTGAACAGCCAATAGCATTCTTTAGAAAATCTATGAGAGATGCTTCTCTGAAGTACAATATCATGGAAAAACAAGCATTTTCTCTAATCAAAGCAATAAAAGATTTCAGGGTTTACGTTTTACATTCTCATATCATTGCTTATGTGCCTAATGTAGTGGTCAAAGATATTCTCACTCAAAATGGACCAAATGGGAAAAGAGGCAAATGGATAGTTGTGATATTGGAATATGATATAGAAATCAAGCCCACCAAATTGATAAAAGGACAAGGATTAGCCAAATTGATGGTTGAATCAAATTTCAATGCATTAGACATCAACATGGTCTTTGCTTTGGATTAGCTTGATGAACTAGCGACTCCACCAACAGATGAGGTATATCTGAATTCTCCCTTGTATGTAGACCTCTTATATGTTATTTTCAATTTAAATGCTCCTCCTGGATTATCTAAAACAAAAGCTAGATTTATTAAGTTGAAAGCAGTCAAATTTTGCATTATTGATGGTATATTATATTGGAAAGATGTTAGAGTTGTCTTACTCAGATTTTTGTTAAAGGATGATGCTGACAAAGTTATGCAGGAATTCCATGAAGGTGACTGTGGAGGCCATCTTTATTAGAAAACAACCACTAATAAAATCCTTAAAGCTGGTTATTATTGGCCTACACTTTTCCCAGACACCCATAAGATGGTGACTGCCTGCCATAAATGCCAAATCTTTGAAGGAAAGTGAAAATTACTACCTTTTCCCCTGAAACCCATCTCTGTTGAAAGTCCTTTCCAACAGTGGGGATTGGATTTCATTGGTGAAATTCATCCTTCATCCTCTGCCCAGCACAAATGGATCCTAACTGCCACATACTACTTTACCAAATGGATAGAAGCCACTCCTTCAAGAGCTACCACTAATTCTATTATAATAAAATTCCTTGAAACCAATATTCTTTCCAGATTTGGTTGTCCTAGGAAACTTATCACTGATAATGCTACAGCTTTCAAATCAAAAAAAAATTGTGGATTTCTGTCATAGATACCATATTTCTTTGGGTCATTCAACAGCTTATTATCCTCAAGGTAATGGGTTGGTTGAATCCTCCAACAAAAGTTTGGTAAACATCATTAAGAAGATACTGAAGGACAATAAGAAGTCATGGCATAACAAATTGATCTATGCGTTATGGGTTGATAGATTGACTACAAAGAAATCCATTGGCATGTCCCCATTTCAACTGGTTTATGGAATAGATGCAGTTTTCCCTTCTTCCATGGGAGTGCCAGTTATGAAGATTATTCAGGAGGTACAAAGTGAACCAAATGATATTCAAAGAAGGATATATCAGACAATCCAATTGCAGCAGTCCAGAGAAGAGGTATACAATAGAACTCAAGTTGTCCAGGAAAATATAAAGAAGATTTTTGACAAAAGAACCAAAGCTGATGATTTCAACATGGGAGACAAAGTGTTAAAATGGGACTCAAGAAGAGAAGACAAAGGGAAACATGGTAAATTTGAAAATCTTTGGAAAGGCCCATATATCATTTCTGCTTTTAGAGGAAATAATGCATTTTTTCTCAAGGAGTTAGATGGAACAGAATTGTCAGGAGGTCCTATCAATGGCAGGATGTTGAAACATTACTTTTCATGAGCACACATATTCCCTCATTCCATTGTAAATATCACAGTTTTCAGATTTTTAGTTGGTTAGTTCATTAGACAAAAAGAAATCAGATTGAAGACAATGCAGATTTGAAGAATTCAAGGCTACTGGTCATGTGTTCTTGACACTTCAAGCTGAGAAGTGCCATCCCCAGCTGGAGCCACTGTTAGGGTCCTATAATTTATAGGATCTCAAGGTGATTGAGTATTTCACAGTTTGCAGATTTCAAATTGTTCATAGATTCCAATATTCAATTGATTTCACAAAAAAAAAAAGAGAAAAGAAAAGAAATGAAAAGAGGGTATATAAAAAGAAGAAAAATAAAACCCCAAATGTTGTTCCAATCATACAGTCTAAGCATGATTGAACAAATTTCAATTTATGTTGATAGGATAGAAAATAAAGATCTGCCAAATAGTTTAATCTTGGCAAATCAATAGGTAGGTAGAAATAAAATTGGTCCAGCTGTTTAATCTGGGCCAAGGGGAGAAATAAGTGATAAAGTAGGTTAGAATTTAAAAAGAGAAAGGGCCTGCAAGTCCAAGTGCACCCTGCAAATAAATAAAAAAAGAAGAAAAAATGCTAGATTAGGGGAATAAGGGTAGGTAGACTGAAGAAAATTCAAGGAAAGAGAAAGACACGAAAATTTCTTTTAAAGATTGGAAGACATATCCCAATGTTTTCCTAAGGTTGGAAGAAATACCCTATTGTTTTTCTAAAGTCAGGGGAAGAAATCAAAAAGGAGGGGTATTATATTGTTTTAATATCATTACCCCCTAACTTTACTCTATACCCATATTTGCCTATAGTCTGCACCCCTCATTTATTCCCTACCCCACCACGCGCTCACATGTCACATCCCATCTAATCTACCCACCATCTATCACTACATCCCCGCTCATTCCATCTGATCCAACGACCCTCGTTCTTTTCTGGCCCCCCCTCACCCTCCGAAAGTTAATCCCAGGGGGGTCTAAAGTCAGCAGTTTCCAACCGCTTACATGTCGCGCCCTCACGAGTTCGCACCCCCCTCCTCTCATATCGCTTACCACTCTCAAGCCCCCCCGAAAAGTGGTTTACCCCGATACTCAAACCACTCTGTCGTATGACCGTTGTCGCTCCCACCACCTCACGACACAAACTCATCCCATCTGCCCTATCACCTTCGTTCCCGTCGTTGAGCAATCAATGGGTTGGACCGTTAGCCAACGGACCCGTGCCAAGTCAAGCCAATCCAACGGCATCATTCCAAATCCATAAAAGTGCCAGTTCACGCCATTTTTCGAATTTTAACTGTTGTTTTTTGCTATCAAGTGCAAATTACATTCAGTCATACACAGAGAGCGCGCAGTGCAGATAACGAATAGCAGTGCAGTTGTAGGAGGACTTATTTTCTGCAGTGATAACAAATTCCCTTTCTCGAATCCCGATTCTGATTAATCACTTTTCTTTCTCCCTCACTGAATTCCCATTTCTTCTTATCCCCTTCTATTACAAATTCATCACAAGACAACTTTCAGAGAAGAAAGCCATGGCACCAAAGAAAAAGGAACCAAAAGTATTTAATCCAATGGTGCACCCACCATTGGATTTGGATCACCTACCACTTGCAGACAGGGATTTCAAGATCCATGAAACACTCTCAGAGTTTGATTTGTTTGACATATATTGCTGGTGGGAGGACAAATTTGTAGAGGAGATGGATGACATAGGCCTCTGGGACACTAATCTGCCTTTTTATATTTTTCCTAAAACACACAGTTGTCCAGAACTGATCAGGAAATGTCATTCATGTTATAATCCACAACAAAGGGCAGTGATGGCCCCAACAGGACATATTTTGTTTACAATTGATGCCAAATCAATTATGCAAATGATGCAGGCCTCGATTATTGAAGGAACTACTCCCTTTTCCCATGAGGTCCTCACTGAAATGTATCAAAAGCTTGATTTTTCTAAGAGAGCCAGAACATTAGAAATTTTCATGACTGAGAACACACCTCTGCCAAGAAAGAATCCTCCTTATTCCTCCTTTGTTTTCCCTTACAGAACTAGACACATTGTCACTGTTCTTTCCTATTTACTTGGCTATTATTCAGATCAATGGCTTGATGAAGCTATCATAGCTTTCTTGTCTATTTTGTCAATAGAATCCAAGCCCTCTATCCTCTTCAATTTTAGCCAATTTTTAGCAGATGCCATCCATGGGTAGCTTGTCAATTTATTCATAGATGAAGTGTTTCATTATTCCTCAGTAGTGGTATATATGTTTGTGTATTTTCAGGCAGACATGTTCCAGTTTTCAGTGAGAAAAATGAATGAAGAAGGTGAACCCCATTCAGTGATATTCTGGACAACATTGGTGATGAAAGACCAAAAATATTTCAACTATAAGACATTTGTGGAGATGTTTGTTCACCCAGCAATGAGCCTCCTCAGTGGGACTGCGGAACCTAGGATTAGTGAGGAGATAAGAAGAATCATGCAACTATCAGACCAAGCCAGAACAGGTGATTGGTACTTGTACCAAAATTACACTGAATTAAGAGTGTATGGTTGTGAGTTGGCCCCATACAAGCTGCCAAAGTTCCTCCCCATGAGGATATTTGCACTGGAATACATTAGACAAATGATTAATGTAGATGAAGTGCATTTTGTATCAGCTAAGAAAAAGTCCCAGTTCAGGATCAAATCTCAAATTGGTCCCTTCATTTGTAACAGCAGAGCAGCAGGGGAGGAGGCAGATAGAAGATTGAAGGAAATGAATTTTACCCACAGTTTCACATGGTCTTATGACCCATGGGGTATCATTTCCAAGAAGAGGATAGAAAACAAGTCAACAACATATATCCACACTCAAAGGCCTGAGATTGAAAAATACATGAACCAGATTGAGTGGATGCCTGATACATTGTAGGAGGCCGAAGAACAAGTGACCTCTTCTTCCAGTGCACAAACTCCAAGACAACAGGAAAAAAAACTACTGAAGATAGGACTGAAAAAGGAAAAGAACAAGAACAAGGAATAACAAGGAAAATATCTAGAGAAGATCAGTCACCAGGGACTGATACTTCTATGAAGGAATTCAGGTTGAAATATAGGAAGAAGCCTAGAAAACATATGGACATAGACAAAGGATCACCCCAGCAAATAGTGATCAACATAATTGATATTCCATATTCATCCCCAGTTGGAGGGCAATCTTTTCCTGCCAGTCCTTCAGAAAGGCAACAGTCTCATCAAGTGTCCTCATATACAAATGTAACTGGTGAAAAAGAAGAGACAGTCTTTGATACATTCAGAGAAATCAAAATCATAAATGAAATATTGAAAAAGAGCACCTATGCTCAGTTTTGGAAGTAGAGTGAAACTGCACAAGGCAGACTTCTCTCTGCCTTTGATTCAGAAAAGGGAAAAATGCATATGGAATTTTTGGAAGCACAGATAGCAGAGCCTAAAACCCCAGCAGATTACAAGCAAACTTCTTTTGAGTTTGATGCCAGAAATGTCCATCCAATTGATCAGCTGGAAATGCACAAGAAAACAGGTGAAATGATTTCATCCACTCTAACCAACACTTCTATGAACTTGTTCAAAATGCAGGTGGCTCTATCAAACGCTCAATCCCAGTTGAAGATGGAAAGGATTTCATCACAGTCAAAGGACAATAAAATTAAGTCTTTGGAAGACTTGGTAGTGAAGATTGGGTATGATCCCTCAGATATAAAAGTAGTTGAAGAAGTAATAAAGAAAAAAGAGATAGATATTGCAGCTTTGAAGAAGCAGCTCAAGATGCCTGCTACACATGATCCACTGACCAAGGAGATAGAGGAGACAGAAAGCCAAAAGGCTGATATGATGAAATTAATAGTGGAGCAGTCTCTCCAGATCAAACAAATGGAAGTAGAGATGGAAAAAATGGTGCAAGAGAAAGAAAAGGCAACACAGATGGCCAGCACAACAATGGAGGCCCTTCCTCTAATAGCCCCTCCCATAACCACTCCAGCAAGTACAGCCACAGGAGTAGGAAGCAATACAGAACAGCTAGCCAGATCATTGGAAGGCATGAATCTGCAATCTGAGGAGATAAAAAGACTGGAAACCCAAGTCAGTGTGCTACAAGATCAAATCAAAAGAGTTGAAAGCAATCACTTGGTGGAAATGCAAAGGGCAAAGGCATTAATTGAAGCACTACAAAAATCAGAGAAAGAATCATCTATTGGAAACACTCTAGGGAGAGTTAAGGAGATTATTTGGCACAATATAATCAATGGTATTAATGAAATTTGGACTAGCATCCAAATTATCTTTGAGCAGAAATAATTAGTGGAGAAGGCTAGAGAATCCATTTCAGCTACCAATGTAGAATTGGGAGACATGCCAGCAACAGCTAACAAGATAATCAAATTTTTGAATGCAAGGAACAAGTATGAGCTGGAAGAGTTGGGAGTGGCAGATAGAACAGAGACTATACTACAAGTCAAGAAGGTGCTCACAAACAAGATCTTAAATGTGCAGCTAGAAGAAAAATGTCAAGTTCTGGAACTGAAAGTCAACAGGTTCTTTAAAAAAATGCAGCCTTTACATCAGAAAGGTCTCCCATCTTTGTTTGTCATAAATGAAAAATTCATGGACAGAGGGGATTATGTCAAGAAAATCCAAGGCATAGCCACAGATGCTGTAAATATTTCCAACATCAAAGGCGGCATAACAGAAAAGGCATTGTTGGGAGCTATCAGCAATATAATTTACATTGAGCATGAACTGAAGCATGTATTTCTGGTCAAACCAACATTTTCTAAGTACACTGAGGCTAACGAAATATACAGAAGATTAACTAAAATCAAAATTCCAAATGAGGAAGCATGGAGTGAACTATGTGATTATTAGGAGGAACGAGACAAGGACGATTAGAGTGCCAACACAGACCTGAGTCAGCACCAGCCACATCAGCATAACCACTACAGTCAAATTAATATTTCGAGCAACAGCATCCCTAAAAAAGAGGACCACCTATCCCAATTTTCTCAGTGTGGCCACTTCGTGGTTACATTAGTCATTTTTCCTTTCATTATAATAAATAATGGATTGCCAAGTGTACAAGGCAAATCGTTGTAGTTTTTGTTTAAAGACTCCATGTATTGGGAGTATTAGGGGTTGGACTGAAGTCATAGAAACTATCTTTATTGTTTGGAGCATTGTAATTTTTGAGCTGAAGCATCAATAAAAAGGACCATTTTCAAGATACTTGACCTGTTTTGACCCAATGATGTCCTCCTTTCTATGTTGAATGTATCCTTTTTATCCATTCATGCATCTTTGATTCTTATTGTAAAGTAGAAATTATAGTTTAAGATATGTTGTTGGAACACCTTACTACTATTTGTGTTTACAATCTTAATGTTTTCCTCTGAAGCATGAATAAAAAATACTTAAATGATTTTTAATCCTCACTGATATCATTTTTCTGTCATTCCATTTCTCACTTTGATTCTAAGATCTAGTAAAGACAGTTAGCTTGCCTTGTAAATGCTCTGGAAAATTGATGTTACCACCCAGCCTGTGACTCCATAGCCCAATGGAAAATATTCAAGGATGATCTTCCCCAACCAAATGAACAAACAAACAATCAATCAAGCAAACTCTTTATTTTGAATATCTAGCCTAATACATTAAACACTAAAATCAAATTTAAATCATAAATATACAGAGAGATCCTTCTCTGAGTCTAGGAAGGCTAGATCCTTGACTCATAAGTGGTTTGATGTATATTTTGTCACTTTTGTCTTCCCAATCTTCAAAATCACATAACGATAGCAGGCTTGACTGAATTCTTTGGAGCTGATTTGACCATTTACTTTGATTAGTTAGGGTTGCGTTGATTGTTGTTAACTTTGACTTTGACAAGGTTCAAAATTGCAGAATTGATATTTGACCAGATTTGAATTGTGTCTCATCTTTGATTGGATATTGGATTGGTTGACTTGAAAATTCAAGGCTTTGACCTTTCAATAGTTGTTGGATGTACTTGGACTATGTATCTTTGTTGAACATTTGATGAACATGTAATAGAAGAAGAACTTGGTTTACTTTTCCCACTTGTGGGGTTTTTCCCTAGTCTTTGACCAAAAATATTTGTCTCTTTGATATTGGTTGTCTTCTAGTGTGCATATTGTTTATTTTTCTATCTACAATTTCTTATTGTTATTGGGTGATTGAAATAAATTGGAAAAAGTGATTTATACTCAAAGAATAATTTGTTAAAGTGATTGTTACAACATAGAACATTGAAAAAATAACATGGTATCAGAGCTGAGGTGAAGATACAAGAGAAATCACCCCTTTGAAGAGATCTTATTTGTTGTGAGGTTCATTTTGACTTGGTCAAGATGTCTACCTCATACTTCAATATTGAGGAGAAATTGAATGACTCATCAAACTTTTCTCCATGGAGGGATAGGCTAGATTTGACTTTGGAAGAGAACAATGTTATGGAATATGTTGAAGGCAAGGTACCTGAGCCACTGGAGAGTGCTTTTGTTGTTGTAAAGTCCAAGTACAAGAAAGGTGAGATCAAATCTAATAAAATCATTATTGATTCTTTAAGAGATCATTTGATCACTTATGTTTCAAAATTGAAGAAGTCCAAGGAAATGTATGATAAGCTATTGGGATGTATGAAGTCAACAACTTGAGCCAAATTCTTGCTTTAAAGAATCAACTCAAGGAGATCAAGATGAACAAGGGTGAGACTACTCAACCATACTTCATGAGTATATCTCAACTCAAGTATCAACTTTTGACTGCCGGTGAGATTGTATTTGATAGAGAGATGGTGTCAATTTCTCTTGGAGGTCTTCCTTTGATATGGGATACATTTATTAACACCATTAGCAACAATGATAGGCTTCCCTCATTTGATGAGTTGTTGGGAAAATGCACTCAAGAGGAGTCCAGGATGATATCTAGAGGCAGAATTCAAAAGCATGAAGAGGGAGAGCCCATTACCTTCTTTGCCGAAGCCAAGAAGAGGAAAGAAAGAGTAGGGCCATCTAATTCGAGAAACCCTGCTCCAGCATTGAAGAACTCTAATAGAAGATCTAAAATGGAGGTGCCAAAAGTCCAATGTTTCAAATGCCACAAGCATGGTCATTATGCCCAAGATTGTCTGGAAAATGAAAGTGCTCCATGGTCCAACAACAATAATTGTGGCTACAACAACAACAGGTCTAACAATAGAAGAAGAAGAGAAGCTCTTGTTTCTCATGAAGAAGGTCATCCTCCTCAAAAGAGATCAAGAAATCCAAGGTATGATAATAATGCAACAGAAAGTCAATCTGAGTACTTTCTTGTTTCTTCACTTTCTAGTTCCTCTCCTTCAGATTCTTTTGATAGCTCGTTGGGGCTTCTAGACATTTCACTAGCTATGAAAAGTCCTCTCAAAATTGGTTGAGAGGGATTATGATTTGTAGATAATACTTGGGGACAATTCTACCTATCTTGTGAAGGGGTTTGGATATGTTTCTTTTCATTTGAACTATGGTGTCCTGTATGTGCCGAGATTGAAGAAGAACCATGTCTCAATTTTTGCCATGGAATACACTTAGGGGAATTTTGAGGTCTAAAATGGGCCTCCTAAGAAAAATGTACAACCAAAATAAAATTTGTAAGAACCAATGGGATTCAATATGATGATGTCAACCATGGGGGATGATACAACACTTTTGGAGTAAAAAATTAAAAAGATTAAAAAATAATAAAATAATAAAACTACTTTTTCAACTCATATTTTCAAATTGTCTCCCTAAGGTTTTACTCAAATTTTGAGTGGGAGCAGTTGTTGGATAAAAAATTCAATTTCTCATCCAAGGAGTACCCATGTTACATACTTTCAATGGACACTGCGACACGAAAAATGAGAAATACATGAAAAAGTGTGATTGTAATCACGTTTTTCATGTATTTCTCATTTTTCGTGTAGCAGGGCCTATCGAAAATATGAAATATGGGTACTCCTTGGATGAGGAATCGAATTTTACATCCAACGAGTGTTTCCACTCGAAATTTGATTAAACCCATAGGGAGATAGTTGAAAATACGATTTGAAAAAACAATTTTTTTCTTTTTTCCCTCTAAAATTTGATGATGTAATCTAATCTTATTTTATTATTTCCACTATTATTTTATAATTTCCATAGGAGACCCATTTTAGACCCAAAAATTCCCCTAATTATGGTTTCAAGGTTGCATTAATTAATGGGAACGTCCTTGATTGGAAAAGGAGAACTAGCATG
Source organism: Pinus tabuliformis (assembly GCA_031772625.1). Taxonomy (NCBI): domain Eukaryota; kingdom Viridiplantae; phylum Streptophyta; class Pinopsida; order Pinales; family Pinaceae; genus Pinus; species Pinus tabuliformis. The sequence goes on along the minus strand of CM062818.1, from coordinate 571,161,228 downwards.
AGAGATGTCTTTACACTTGGGACTAGGAATGGAGGCCTATATAAAGTGTGTGGGAGACCTATCCGAGCCTTGGTTCATGATACTTCTCATCAATGTGAGTTGTGGCACCGAAGATTCACTCACCTTCACTATGAAGCCTTGCCTAAGGTGAGAAAGATGGTTTCTGGAATGCTTGAGGTTCAAGTAAATCATGATGGAGTTTGTCAAGGATGTGCAAGTGGAAAGAAGGTGAAGGGACCATTCCCTTCAAGTAGAAGTAGGACAAATGGAATACTTCAACTTATACATTATGATCTATGTGGACCCATGTTGGTGACTTCTCTTGGTGGATACTTGTACTATATAATTTTTGTGGATGACTTATCCTGCAAGACATGGATTTTCTTCTTGAAGAACAAGGACCAAGCATTTGATATGTTCAAGGACTTCAAGGCACTAGTAGAAAATCAAATAGGCAAGAAGATCAAAATTTTCAAGTCTGATAATGGAGGAGAATTTACTTCAAATGAATTCATTTACTTTTGCAATAAAGTTGGAATCAAGAACGAGACCATCATACCTTACAACCCTGAACAAAATGGTGTAGCTGAAAGAAAGAACAGGACTATTATGGAAGCATCCAGAGCCATGTTGCATGATCAAAACTCATCAAAGTTTCTAAGGAGAGAATTTCCTGACAATGTTGTCTATGTTCAAAATAGGACTCCTAATCAAACCTTGGGTGACAAGACTCTTGAATAAGCTTTCACAAGTCTAAAGCATGGTGTTGGACACTTAAGGATCTTTGGTTGCCCCATCTACTTTCATGTGTCGAAGGAGAAGAGGACGAGACTGGAAGCTTCAGGAAAGAAAGGTACTTTTGTTGGTTATTGTGAAAATTCTAAAGCTTATAGAATATATGTACTTGGTAAAAGAAATATAGAGTTTAGTGGGGATGTGACATTTAATGAAGATTGTGAAAATTCAAAAACCCTGAATCCTACAACAGCAACTGATTAGGCTTCTTCTATTTGTTAATGAACATAACAAATTATTTATTGTATTCTACAGTAAATATCGAAACTAATACACTACAACCTTCACAAATAAAATATTGTGAAAGAAAAATAATTCTGGAAGAATAGATGGACACACACACACAAGTACACAGTCATTTTTGGACCAATGTCCCCGAAAAAACACAACTTGGGAAAATCAGTGTAGCAGCTGAAGGTTTTATTATTATGCAGTAGTAAATCTGAGTACAATTCTATGGATGCCCAAATCTAACAATCCATACAAAGAAATGACTAACAGAAGTCTAGTGAGAAAAATCTCACTCTCACTAGTGATCCGACACTAACCTTGGCTCAAGGTGAGCTTCTCTGTTCTGCCTCTAAGAAATCCATGCTTCATCCTATGAATTTTTGCATCACACAACTTGGACCAACGTCTCTCTTGCTAACTAAACTGTTTTTGTTTGGGAAATGGACTCTCCTGGCCTCCGGTCTCCCACTCTGGATTCTAGCACTAAATCACTAATCCTCCCCAACAAAATACGGCTTCCCCTTTGAAGCACTGTGCTGCTCTCTGTGGAACTCTTTGTCTCTCTGACATGCACTCATCGGACTGGAAAATATTCCTCTCAGCCTTATTATCCCTACCCCTCTCTCACTGCTTCAATCTTATTGAATCACCTCCGGCAACACACAACTGCTACTTTGAATATCAATTTCCCAGAAAAATCGAATTTGTTGGTGTCTCAAGTGTGTTCTCCAACCCCCATCAAATTTCTTCTTATAATCTATCGTTGAGACATCAACAACCAAGATTAAAATAAAATTGATGGCTAATATTAACTAGAACTCTATCCATGTCTTCTTCTAGAAGATTCTCACCATGACTTAATTAATACCCTTTAATTAATCATTTTTCCTAAGTTTAGACTTAGGCACCATTAAAAAAAGATTAATTATTTTAATTAAGTCATCTCTAGGTGGAATTTCCATAAACGATTTATGGGTTTTGTAGAGTACATGTATTCTAGCCTCTCCACCAAATTTTGTGGCTAGAACACATTCGATGCTACAAAAACTAACACTCCCTCTTAGCGAGGAATGTGTTCTAGCGTTGCAACCTACTAAAGCAACACCCTGTCTTTGCACCACCTCCTATCACGTTGTTGATGTTTGGCTGTTGTTGCCCACCGATTACTGCGCAACTCTGATATACGTTGCATCTATGTTGATGTTGGCCCTGCTGAACTGCTGCCAACATTGCATCTGCACTACAACTCCCTCTCCATCTATTGTTGTTGCAACTGCAACTGAAAAGCATCCAAAACACTGAATCAACTATGATCAATATGATGCATCTGTCTCCTGATTCTACGACTGCTACTAATCTCTACATTGTCACTGAAGCCTCTGCGCTATTGTTGACTCTACTTTGTGCCAACTACATTGTTGCCAACTCTACACTGCGTTGCCCAATATTTGACTGCTAATACCCACTACAATTGTCACTTTGGCATCTGACTACACCATCTACCACTGATCCATCCTGCTACTACATGTTATGGACTCTTGTAGAAAGGTATCGATTCATGAGGTGGACCTCCTCAAGAATCTTGCCCATCATGTAGCTCTCTTGGGCTACAAAACCAAATCACCCCACCTCACTCCTAGAAGTATCTTGGTGATCATGGAAAACTCTTCCTCCAATCTGGAGGACAACCTGTCGATCTCTGCGGTTTCTGCTTTAACTCGTCCTTCTTTCTGAGAGGACATTGAGTGCTGTAGTGGCCAAGCTCACCACATCTTAAGCATTTCACCTTAGAAACGTCCTTCTTCCCCCTGCACTTCTCCTGCTGCCCCTTTGATGAGAGGGCCACATTCTCCTCTTCCTTTACTTGCTTCGTCCCACTGCTGTTGTTGCTTCCAGTGATGGTGGTCTTCACCAAATCTCACCTCATCTCCTCCTGCTACAGATCAGCCCACATACGATCTCAGTCTGGCAACTTTTCTCTGCCTAGTATACTCTCAATGATGACTTGCCATTCTTCGGAAACGTCATTGAAAGAAAACCGCACCAATTCGATAGGATGGGGCATTGACCCTACTGCAGATAGTTGATCTTGGATATCCTGAAGCCTAGTAAGGAAGGGGTCTATGTGCTCCCCTTTTCGCATCTTAGCTTCTCCTCAAGATACATCTTTCACTACTCAAAAGATCCCTAGTATAGCATAGAAAGTGCCTCCCACATCTATCAAGCAATATCTTTGTCAGCTATGTGAGACACCACGTGATCTTGAACACCATTGAGAATTAGCATTTTTTCTTTCGCCATCTCCTTCTTGTAGGCCTTCAACGGAACTGCATCTGCGGATATAGCTTCCACACTATCGATGTAATCTTTGAGATCATACTCATCTAGAAGACAGGTAATTCTTGCCTTCCATATCACATAGTTGGAGGCTCCCTCCAATCGATCCTGATCTCTCATCCCTGTTGATGCCCTCTCTGAAAAAATGTCGAATTCCTCATCTTCTCCTTTGCGCAGCTATTGAATGTATTTTCACACTCCCTGCTGAAGTGGGCAAATCTTCTCACAACTATTGCTGACCTACTAGGAAAATTCGAACTTCTGGGCTAGAAGTCCCCTGAGAAAAGAATTCCCTCATTGTGTGCTCTTCCTTCCTCCTGACGCTATTTTGCACTGGAAAACCGCTGCAAAATAACTGCGTCTCAGCTGAAGATCTTCTCTACAAGGAAAATATTGCGTCTCCCTATACCTCTAGTAAGCTCTGAACTGAAAAATTTAATTTATCTATCGACTCTCTCAGTGAAATAAATTTTCCTCAAAAACTCGACCTTGCTGGCCAAACCACTGTGCTACCTCTTAATGGTTTCGAATTGTTGCCTCTGCAAAGATTCGAAATTCCTCCTTCCTTCTGCTACTGAGCTCTCCGTCTTACGATATGTGCTCTGATGCCATGTGAAAATTTGGAAACCCTGAATCCTACTACAGCAACTGATTAAGATTCTTCTATTTGTTAATGAACGAAACAAATTATTTACTGTATTCTACGGTAAATATCGAAACTAATACACTACAGCCTTCACAAATAAAATACAACAGAAGAAAAATAATGCTAGAATAATAGATGCACACACACACACAAGTATACAGTTATTTTTGGACCAATGTCCCTGAAAAAACCCAACTTGGGAAAACCGGTGTAGTAGCTGAGGGTTTTATTATTATACAATAGTAAATCTGAGTACAAATCTATGGATGTTCAAATATAGGAATCCATACGGAGAAATGATTGACAAAAGTCTAGTGAGAAAAATATCACTCTCACCGATGATCCGACGCTAACCTTGGCTCAAGATGAGCTGCTCTTTGCTGCCTCTACGCAATCCCTACGTCAGCTTACACAGTTCTGCGTCACACAACTTAGACCAATGTCTCTCTCACTAACTGATCCGATGTTGTCTAGGAAATGGACTCTCCTGGCCTCCAGACTCCCACTCTGGCTTCTAGCACTGAATCACTACTTCTCCCCAGCAAAATACAGCTTCCCCTCTAAATCATTGTGTTGCCTCTCTGCTCTGCGCTCCCTGCCTGTGGAGCTCTTTGTCTCTCTGTTATACACTCACCGAGATGGAAAATATTCCTCCCGACTTACTATCCCTGCCCCTATCTCACTGCTTCGATCTTATTGAATCACCTCTGGCAACACAGAGTTGCTACTTTGAAGATTGATTTCCTAGCAAAATCAAATTCCTTGGTGTCTCAAGTGTGTTCTCCAACCCCCATCGAATTTCTTCTTATAATCTTTGGTTGAAACATCAACGACCAAGATTAAAACATAATCGATGGCTAATATTAACTAGAACTCGATCCATGTCTTCTTCTATAAAATTATCACCATGACTTAATTAATACCCTTTAATTAATCAGTTTTCCTGTTAAACACACATGGACAGCACAGGAGATATGAAAGATAAAACATGCAGTACAATTTTATTAACAAGAGATTTACATTTATAGTACATTATGTGACTCTTGGGTTTCAGATCCCAAGGTCTCTTGGACTGCTTAGTCTATACGGCTTCCACACTAACCCATTTAGGATTAGGTGTCCAACATTCCCCCCCTTAATCCGAAGGGTTATGTATGAGTCCAAGAAGAGAGCTGTAATACAAAATGTGCAAAAAATGCATGGCAGCACTAGGCTGAATGTGCTCTATGAAATGTTGGTATAAAGGGCAGTGGTTTAAGGATGACCACCAACACTGGAACGCTTAGTGCAGTTCCCGAAACTCTTCCAAAACTGGCAAGAAACTGAAGTTTTCTGCTAGAGGAAGTGATCCTATTGTTTTAAAGAGGGAAACCTTCAACCATAAAAGGGAGGTCTCACCCCGCATAAAAGGTAAAACTTCAACCTGAAAAGGGAAGTCTCAACCTGTGATGGTTTAAGGATAACCAACAACTCTGGAATGCTTAATGCAATTCCTGGAACTCTTCCAAAACTGGCAAGAAGCTGGAGTCTTCTGCTAGAGGAAGTGTTCTCAATTGTGTTCCCAGAACTCTTCCAAAACTGGCAAGAAGCTGAAGTCTTCTGCTAGAGGAAGTGTCCCAGATTGCCAACTGAAGGCATGTTCACGGGCATCTTTGTCTCTGGCTACAACTCTGAAACTGGTGTGGCAGGTTGTGGCTCAGGCTCGCTTGATGTGGCTTTGAAGCTTGTAGATGACCATCATTTCCCCCCCTGTCAGATACAAGGTGAGATGATGGAGAAAACTCAACTGCAAGACTGTTCAATACTCTAGAACAAGTTCTGACATGTGTTTGGAATATCTTCTTGGCTGTTGATGCCCATTGCCAAGAAGCGATCCATCCAAGATGAATCTTTGTTCTTGCAGGACGTTTGTTTCTGAAGCATCTGTGTGAAGGATGGCTAGTTTTATGACAGTGCTTACATGGATGAAGATCAAAACAGTGATCTTTCAGATGGCCAACTCGATCACAGTGTTGGCATTTCACAATCTGTTGTTGTTGTTGTTGCGGTGGAAGAGGAGTAGAATCTGGAACAGCTGAAGCTGAACTGTCATGAGGAGTAGGTGCACTGTCATGAATAAATCCAGCACTCTGAAACTGAATGGGCTTGGCGTAGTCTGGAATATGAAAGGACAAGTCCTTGTCATATCCAAGACCAGTTCTGTGCTTGTTGTGGACAAGCTGCTCCCAAGGTCTGATGATGGGCTTGGGAAGTGCAGACTGAGTTTCTGCATCTGCATGTACAACTGCTGCTTTATTGGGTTCTGGATCTGATTCAACCTCAATCTTACTAATTTCACCACTTGCTGGTTTAACCTTGAACAACATATTGTTTTGAGCAGAAAACAATTTGGAATGACAAATCTGTTGAAGCTCATCTTGCTAGAACTGAGATTCTAGTTGCAAAAAATCAATCTTTTCTTGTGCATCATGCAGGCAGGTCTGAATGTCACAAAGAGTGTCTTTGCTGACATTTACCTTCCCACCAATAGTGGAGTGTATTAGTGTATTCAGTAACTCTAATACATCATCAAATCTAGCCATTTTCTCCGACTATAATACCTTGCGCTATAATTTACACAAAACTGGATGAGAATTTGCAAGTTTGCAGACCAAATGGACTATAACTGCGATAACTATAACCTCTTTTTGTTTGTTGAATGCTCAAAACTGTAACCTTCTATCTGTATTCTGTAAGCGAAGGATGCATTTTTTGAATATTACCTTATAATAAACACCCTCTTCTGCATATATATAGTATAGAAACAGTGAGGTTAAGAGTGACATAAATGTGTACAACACGAAGAATAAAGTGATGACTTCTCTACTCCAAAGTCTGTTGTTAATCAGAGCTGTTCATCATGGGAAAGGAGAAAACCCATATCAAATGCCCAGTGGTATCGAGGAGGTATTACAGGATTTCTGTTTTACCAAACATACTTACAACGCCAACACAATAATATGAATCCAAGCTCAACGCACATAACAGCTAGAGCCTAACCTAAGTTTAGGCACAGTCTCTAACGAAAAACAGATTAACGCACTCCAAATCAGAAAATATAATCAAACAAAGCATCATCTGCAAATTTCTTTTCTTTCAAAGAAGCAGGAGAATCAATGCAGCTCACAGGTGACAACGCACAGGTCACTGAAGGTTCACTGATTTTGTAGCATACGCTGAGCACAGTCCTTATCGCATATCAGATTTACATTGCATGGTTTCCAATATGTATTATAAAGCATATAACACTATACTATTCTTCAATACCATCACTATACCATTCGTCCTTCAAAAATTGGAGGTACACGGAGACTAGATTTCAACAATATAAATAGTTGAGCGGTGATGCTTCAGAAAGTAGACTTCGCCATAGACAGAGGGATTGAAATTACTCGAGCGCTGATACGATGCCCAGGTAATCTAACATATTCTATTCTCTTCGGCCTTTTTTTCTTTTCTTTTTTTTTTATTACAGAAATCTTCCTTTCAGCGTTCTTTTTCAGATCAAGGGCGAAAATACAAAGTAAAACTGGAAATGGCAGCTGTGGAGCAGGCCGAAAACAACTTCGATGCCAACTACAGCCATGGCCACGGTTGAAGATGCACGTGAATTTGCTCCTCTGAATTCTGGAAAGGTTCAGCCCTTAAAAGCAATTAAACTCGACCCTCCTGGGCTATGGACTTCTGAAGAATACTTGGCACTTGAAACTAGTCTTCTAGCAATGGGATGATCTGAAACCCTCCTTCTGCAAATTAATGTGGCCTCAGCAAATGGTTTTGGCCCAATAAAGACAATGCCATAATTTGGCCTACTGGAGATAGTCAGGATCTCGGCCTCCTTGAGAATAATGGCAATGAAAATGTGGTACTGGCAATAACCTTTTCTCCAGTAATCAATGCTGCCCTTATTAAACTGGTGATCTCGCCCCCCTGGCTGATGAGTTTCCGCCTTCTTCTAGGCTGATCAATTCGGCCCTCCTTAAAACAAAATTCGGCCTCTAAGAAATCTGGAAATGACAAGCAACTTCGGCCTTCAATTTAGAGTGGTTCGACCTCCTGCAATAAATCGAACTTTGCTTTACTCCAAGAGACCTTTCTCCATGCTCACCGCACCAGAAGGAGGCAGCGTATACACTAGAGGAAAGTCAAAGACTAAAATCCCGTGAAAATCCCTCAGTTGCAGCAACAGGGGTATTGTGGACGACGACAGAGATTCCAAAGAAGGACTCTCGCTTGCACCATGAAAAGCTTGTTTAGTTGAGGGTTTCTTACCATATAATGACCAAATCAGCAAAGTTGCCGCCCAGAACAAGCAATCTTTAACAACTGCTCTTTCTCAGCAACCACAATGCAGTCACTCCAATAGCTAAAATCTTTCTCGTAACTTCCAAGAGGTTTCTAATATAAAGCAAGTAGTTTCATGAACCACCAAAAAGATTTGCAGGTGAGAGCCAGTTTATGGCCAAACAAGATTATCAACGCAATTACGGCTGCTAGTAGCTGCAATTTCTCTGACGAACCCAAATATGACGGGTAACGATCTTTATCTTGGAATCTTTTTCGGAAGACCAAAATCCCTATTGAAGACTCTTACGGCTGCCAGGATGGTCTACAAGTGTCAAATTTCCAATATTCTTTCCGGTGGATCGTGGAATGTTAAGCTGGAGGTGGAATGTTAAGCCGGAGATGAAGAGATCTCAAAATCTTCTGAGATTGAAGAAAATCAAAATGCAGGAACAGTCAAACCACCTCAGAAATATTCGCCTGGCCCGCTGCGAAGAATCAACTAAAGCGCCCAGAATACTTCAAGGTCGTTGGCCGATAGACTGTTTCAAAGGCGTGAATTGTTATCTGACAGGACAGAGCAGCGCATGCATAGGGATAGCATACTAAAAATAAAGTTCTGAGGGGTGCCAAGGTTTTCAGACAGAATTCAAAGCATTAGAGTAGGTGCACATTGCAAGGAATCAAAGACATGTTTTCTGTCAAGGCAGAGAGCAGTTACAAGGAGCGTTGGGAGGCGAAGAAATCAACAGAGGCGTTATAACACAGTAGCGCAACAGCGTTGAAACGCTTCTGACACAGATCAGAAATTTCAGAACTAATTATTTATGACATAATGCATGCCGGCCCAAATAAAGGAATACAACCCCTTCAAGTTTCAGTTTTTAATGCACAGGAAACATGCACTGTATACGGTTCCACTCTCAACACAATACGCCACTTAATGATTTTTATATACCATAAAAACTTCCAAACATATACGAGTTCAACGACTTCCAACTAATTTGCAGAGATGGACCATAAAAAAACTCATTAAGACATAGAAGCGTTGGTTTACACAGGCCACAAAAACAAGTGGCTTACACAATATTGAGAAGGTTATGAACGTACCAGCTCTGATACCATGTTAAACACACATGGACAGCACAGGAGATATGAAAGATAAAACATGCAGTACAATTTTATTAACAAGAGATTTACATTTATAGTACATTATGTGACTCTTGGGTTTCAGATCCCAAGGTCTCTTGGACTGCTTAGTCTATACGGCTTCCACACTAACCCATTTAGGATTAGGTGTCCAACATTTCCTAAGTTTAGACTTAGGCACCATTAAAATATATTACTTATTTTAATTAAGTCATCTCTAGGTGGAATTTCCAAAAACGATTTCTGGGTTTTGGAGAATACATGTATTGTAGCCTCTCCACCAAATTTTGTGGCTAGAACACATTCGATGCTACAAAAACTAACACTCCCTCTTAGTGAGGAACGTGTTCTAGTGTTGCAACCCACTGAAGCAACACCCCGTCTTTGCACCACCTCCTGTCACGTTGTTGATGTCTGGTTGTTGATGTCCACCAACTACTATGCAACTCTTATATGTGTTGCATCTATGCTATTGTTGGCCCTGCTGAACTGTTTCCAACACTGCATCTGCACTGCAACTCCCTCTCCATGTGTTGTTGTTGCGATTGCAACAACTACAACTGAAAAAGAATCCAAAATACTGAATCAATTGTAACCATTATGATGCATTTGTCTCCTGATTCTATCACTTTTTCTAGTCTCTACGCTGTCAATGAAGCCTCTGCGTTGCCGCTGACTCTACTCTATGCCAACTGCACTGTTGCCAACTCTACACTGCATTGCCCAGTATCTGACCACTACTAGCCACTACAACTATCACTTTGACATCTTACTGCACCATCTTCCACTGATCCATCCTACTACTGCATGTTATGGGCTCTCGTAGCAAGGTATTGATTCATGAGTGGGACCTCCTCAAGAATCTTTCCCATCTTGTAGCTCTCTTGGTCTACAAAACCAAATCACCCCACCTCACTCCTGGAGGTATCTCGATGATAATGGAAAACTCTTCTTCCAATCTGGAGGACAACCCGTCAATCTCTGCGGATGTGGCCTACTGATCCTACTTTTCCTCCTTGTCCTTATTTCTGAGAGGAAATTGAGTGTTGTAGTGGCCAAGCTCACCACATCTGAATCATTTCACCTTGGAAACTTCCATCTTCCTCCTGTGTTGCTCCTACTACCCCTTTGATGCGAGGGCCATATTCTCCTCTTCCTTTACTTGCTTTGTCCCACTGTTGCTATTGCTACCAGTGATGGTGATCTTCACCAAATCTTGCCTCATCTCCGCCTATTGCAGATCAGCCCACATACGATCCTAGTATGGAATTTTTCTAGGCCCAGTATACTCTAGACGAAGACCTGCCATTCTTCTAAAACCGCACCAATTCTATAGGTTGGGGCATTGACCCTACTGCAGACAGTTGGCCTCAAATATCCTAAAGCCTAGTAAGGAAGGGGTCTATGTGCTCCCCTTTCTGCATCCTTGTGCATCATATCTTCTCCTCAAGATACATCTTCTGTTGCTCGAAAGATCCCTCGTATAGCATAGCAAGTTCCTCCCACATATGTCGGACTATATCTTTGTCAGCTATGTGAGACACCACGTGATCTCGAACCCCATCGAGAATCATCATTTTTTCTTTCGCCATCTCCTTCTTGTAGGCCTTCAGCGGATCTACGTTTGCAGGTACAACTACCACACTATCGATGTAAGCTTTGAGATCATACTCATCTAGAAGACAGGAAATTATTGCCTTCCAGATCACATAGTTGGATGCTCCCTCCAATTGATCCTGATCTCTCAGCCTTGTTGATGTCATCTCTGAAAAAATGTTGAATTCCTCCTCTTCTCCTCTGCGCAGCTGCTGACTAGATTTTCGCACTCCCTGCTGGAGTGGGCAAATCTGCTCACAACTATTGCTCCTTTGCTAGGAAAATTCGAACTTCTGGGCTAGAAGTCCCCTAAGAAAATAATTCCCTCAGTGTGTGCTCTTCCTTCCTCCTGACGCTATTTTGCACTAGCAAATTACTGCAAACTAACTACGTCCCAACTGAAGATATGCTCTGCAAGGAAAATACAGTGTCTCCCTCCGCCTCTAGTAAGCTCTGATCTAGAAAATTTAATTTCTCTGTCGACTCTCTCAAAGAAATAAATTTTCCTCAAAAACTCAACCTTCTTGGCCAAAGGACTGTGCTGCCTCTTGAGGGTTTCGAACTGTTGCCTCTGCAGAGATTCAAAATTCCTCCTTCCTTTTGCTATTGAGCTCTACGGCTTACGATCTGTGCTTTGATACCATGTGAAAATTTGGAAACCCCGAATCCTACTGCAACAACTGATTAAACTTCTTCTATTTGTTAATTAACAGAACAAATTATGTATTGTAAACTACAGTAAATATCGAAACTAATACACTGCAGCCTTCACAAATAAAATACAGCAGAAGAAAAATAATGTTGGAAGAATAGATGCACACACACACAAGTACATAGTTATTTTTGGACCAATGTCCCCAAAAAACCCAACTTGGGAAAATCGGTGCAGCAGCTGAAGGTTTTATTATTATGCATTAGTAAATATGAATATAAATCTATGGATGCTCAAATCTAGCAATCCATACAGAGAAATGACTGACAGAAGTCTAGTGAGAAAAATCTCACTCACTAGTGATCTGACATTAACCTTGGCTCAAGATGAGCTACTCTATGTTGCCTCTGCGCAGTCCCTGCATCATCCTACGCAATTCTGTGTCACACAACTCGAACCAGCATCTCTCTCACTAAATGATTAGTTGTTGTCTTGGAAATGGACTCTCTTGTACTTCGGGCTCCCACTCTGATTTATAGCACTGAATCACTGCTTCTCCCGAGCGAAATATGGCTTCCCCTCTGAAGCACTGCGCTGCCTCTCTGTGGAACTCTCTGTCTCTCTGCTATGTACTCACTGGACTGGAAAATATTCCTCCCGGCCTTACTATCCCTGCCCCTCTCTCACTGCTTCGATCTTATTGAATCACCTCCGGCAACACACAATTGCTACTCTGAAGATCGATTTCCTAGCAAAATCAAATTCCTTGGTGTCTCAAGTGTGTTCTCCAACCCCCATCGATTTTTTCTTATAATCTCTCATTGAGACATCAACGACCAAGATTAAAACATAATCGATGGCTAAGATTAACTAGAACTCGATCCATGTCTTCTTCTAGAAGATTCTCACCATGAATTAATTAATACCCTTTAATTAATCAGTTTTCCTAGGTTTAAACGTAGGCACCATTAAAAAACTATTAATTATTTTTATTAAGTCATCTCTATGTGGAACTTCCATAAACAATTTCTGAGTTTTGGAGAATACATGTATTCTAGCCTCTCCACCAAATTTTGTGGCTGGAACACATTCAATGCTACAAAAACTAACACTCCCTCTTAGCGAGGAATTTGTTCTAGCGTTGCAACCCACTGAAGCAACACCCTGTCTCTGTACCACCTCATGTCACGTTGTTGATGTCTGGCTGCTGCTACCCACCAGCGACTGCACAACTCTGATATACGTTGCATCTGTGCTATTGTTGGCCCTGTTGAACTACTGCCAACACTGCATCTGCACTGCAACTCCCTCTCCATCCGTTGTTGCTGCAACTGCAACCACTGCAACTGAAAAGCATCCAAAATATTGAATCCACTGTGATTAGTATGATGCATCTGTCTCCTAAGTCTTTGATTGTTGTTAGTCTATGTGATATCATTGAAGCCTCTGCGCTGCTACTGACTGCCAACTGCATTGTTGCCAACTCTACACTGTGATGCCCAATATCTGACCACTACTAGCCACTACAATTGTCAATTTGGCATCTAACTGCACCATCTTCCACTAATCCATCCTGCTACTGCATGCTATGGGCTCCCGTAGCAAGGTATTTATTCATGAGTTGGGCCTCCTCAATTATCCTTCTCATCATGTAGCTCTCTGGGGCTACAAAAAAAATCACCCCACCACACTCGTGGAGGTATCTCGGTGATCATGGTAAACTCTTCATCCAATCTGAAGGACATCCTATCGATCTTTGTGGATGCGACCTGCTGATCTTGCTTCTCCTCCTTGTCCTTCTTTCTGAGAGGAAATTGAGTGTTGTAGTGGCCAAGCTCACCACATCTGAAACATTTCACCTTGGAAACGTCCATCTTCCTCATGTGTTGCTCCTGCTGCCCCTTTGATGCGAGGGCCACATTCTCCTCTTCCTTTACTTGCTTTGTCCCATTGTTGCTACTATTGCCAATGATAGTGGTCTTCACCAAATCTTGCCTCATCTCCTCCTGTCACAGATTAGCCCACATACGATCCCAGTCTGGGAACATTTCTCTGCCCAATATACTCTAGACGAAGACATGTCATTCTTCAGAAACGTTGTTGAGAGCAAACCGCACCAATTCTGTATGTTGGGGTGTTGACCCTACTTCAGACAGTTGGTCTCGGATATCCTGAAAACTATTAAGGAAGGGGTCTATGCACTCCCCTTTCTGCATCCTTGTGCATCTCAGCTTCTCCTCAAGATACATCTTCCACTACTTGGAAGATCCGTTGTATAGCGTAGCAAGTGCCTCCCACATCTATCAGACAATATATTTTCCATCTATGTGAGACACAACGTGATCTCAAACCCCATCGAGAATCAGCGTTTTTGCTTCCGTCGTCTCTTACTTGTAGGCATTCAGCAGATCTGCATCTGCGGATACAGCTACCACACTATCGATGTAAGCTTTGAGATCATACTCATCTAGAAGACAGGAAATTCTTGCCTTCCAGATCACATAATTAGAGTCTCCCTCCAATCGATCCTGATCTCTCAGCCATGTTGATGCCATCTCTGAAAAAATGTTGAATTCCTCCTCTTCTCCTCTGCGCAGCTGCTCACTAGATTTTCACACCCCCTGCTGGAGTGGGAAAATCTGCTCACAATTATTGTTGCTTTGCTAGGAAAATTCAAACTTCTGGGCTAGAAGTCCCCTGAGAAAATAATTCCCTCAATGTGTGTTATTCCTTCCTCCTGACGTTATTTTGCACTAGCAAACTGCTGCAAAATAATTGTGTCCCAACTGAAGATCTGCTCTGCGAGGAAAATATTGCGTCTCCCTCTGCCTCTGGTAAGCTCTGATCTAGAGATATTATTTTCTCTGTTGGCTCTCTCAGAGAAATAAATTTTCCTCAAAAACCCGACCTTCCTGGCCAAAGGATTGTGATGCCTCTTGAGGGTTTCGATCTGCTTCCTCTGCAGAGATTCGAAATTCCTCCTTCTTTCTGTTGTTGATCTCTCCGGCTTACAATTCATGCTCTGATACCATGTGAAAATTCAGAAACCTTGAATCCTATTGCAGCAACTGATTAAACATCTTTTATTTGTTAATGAATGGAACAAATTATTTATTGTATTCTACAGTAAATATTGAAACTAATACATTGCAGACTTCACAAATAAAATACAACAAAAGAAAAATAATGTTGGAAGAATAGATATGCACACACACATGTACACAGTTATTTTTGCACCAATGTCCCCAAAAAAACCCAACTTGGGAAAACTAGTGCAGCAGCCGAGGGTTTTATTATTGTGCAGTAGTAAATCTGAGTACAAATCTATGGATGCTCAAATATAGCAATCCATACAGAGAAATCACTGACAAAAGTCTAGTGAGAAAAATCTCACTCTCATCGATGATCGTACACTGACCTTGGCTCAAGATGATTTTCTATATGCTACCTCTCAGCAATCCTTGCGTCAACCTACGCAATTCGGTGTCACACAACTTGGACCAGTGTCTCTCTCGTTAACTGATCAGTTGTTGTCTGGAAAATGCTCTCCTGGCCGTCGGGCTCCCACTCCGGCTTCTGGCACTGAATCACTGCTTCTCCCTACAAAATACAGCTTCCCCTTTGAAGCACTACGTTGCATCTCTGTGGAACTCTCTGTCTCTTGGCTATGCACTCACCGGACTAGAAAATATTCCTCCCATCCTTACTATCCCTGCCCCTCTCTTACTGCTTCAATATTATTGAATCACCTCTGACAACACACAACTTCTACTCTGAAGATCGATTTCCCAACAAAATCAAATTCCTTGGTGTCTCAAGTGTGTTCTCCAACCCCCAACGAATTTCTTCTTATAATCTCTCATTGACACATCAACGACAAATATTAACACATAATCGTTGGCTAAGATTAACTAGAACTCGATCCATGCCTTCTTCTAAAAGATTCCTACCATGACTTAATTAATATTCTTTAATTAATTAGTTTTCCTAAGTTTAGACTTAGGCACCATTAGAAAAAATATTAATTATTTTAATTAAGTCATCTCTAGGTGGAATTTCCATAAATGATTTCTAGGTTTTGGAGAATACATGTATTCTAGCCTCTCCACCAAATTTCGTGGCTACAACACATCTGATGCTACAAAAACTAACAAAGATGTTGTGGGAAAGCAAGGGACTCGCCTGCCACTGCCAATGTTGGAAGAAGGTATGATGCCATGGATGAACAAGAAGAGCCTCTTATGCCTGAGCCAAAGCCTGATCTTGTTGATGATCCCATGGAACCCATGGACCCCTTGGATGCCCCTTTGTGTGATCCTCCTGTTAGAAAGAGACCATTATAGCTTCGTGACATTCTACAGGATGTTGAGAGACATGTTGTTGCGAGAGGAACCTTCAGGGAAAGCAAGAAGCCATGTTAATACCATGGATATATTATAGCTATGAGAAACATTATACAGGTTGAACCATGCACCTTTGAAAATGCAGTGAAATTTATGGAAGGATGTTATGGCCGAAGAATATGAGTCCATCGTGAAAAATGATGTGTGGGAAGTGGTTCTTAGACCCAAAGGGAATCTGTTGTGACTTCAAAGTGGATCTACAAAATCAAGCATGGTGTCAATGGAAGTGTTGAAAAGTACAAGGTGAGGTTTGTGGCTAGAGGATTCTCCCATAAACAAGGAGAGGAATATGATGAGAACTTTGTGTTGGTTGCTCGATATACTACCATCTGATATATCTTTGCTTTCACTGCTAGCCAAGGATGGACACTTCACCAAATGGATGTGAAGATTTCATTTCTACATGGCATCTCAAGGAAGAGGTATACTTGGAGCAACCACAAGGCTTTGAAGAGCATGACAGGAAGCCTCGTGTGCAGGCTGAAGAAAACACTTAATGGATTGAAGCAAGCCCCTAGGGCTTGGTATGCCTACATTGATAGCCACCTGATGAAGCTTGGATTTACAAGAAGCTATATAGTGCATCTGCAAGACCTTATCTGGAAAATCCATCAGAGTATCGGAAGTTGATTAGGGCACTAATGTTATTGGTGAACACTAGACTGGACATATGTTTTGTTGTCAACACTCTGAGTCAATTTATGGTGAAGCCACTACATGCACACTAGGTTGTTGCTAAGCATGTGCTGAGATATCTACATGGGACTATCAATCTTGGATTGAGATACACTGTTGGAGATGTGAGACTTCATGGATACACTGATGCTTATTGGGTCAAAAACGTTGTTGACAGGTAGAGCACATCAGGGTGTTGTTTTAGTATGGGGTCTGCCATGATATCTTGGCTAAGCAGGAAGCATAAATGTGTTTCCCTTAGCTGCTGAGGCTGAGTACATTATTGCTAGCATGGCTAATTGTGAGGCTATATAGTTAAGGAAGCTTTTTGGAGTGTTGATTGAGAAGGCACTGGATACGACTGTGATATACTACAACAACAAACATGGGATCCGACTTTCAGAGAATCTCTTGTTCCACTACAAGTCCAAGCACATTGAGATCAAATATCACTATATTCAGGATATGGTGCAGAGGGGAGTTGTAAGACTCCATCACATTTCGACTAATGAGTAGATAGTTGATATATTTACCAAGCCTTTGTTGAAAGGAATGTTCTTGGTCTTCAGAGAGCAGCTTGGACTAGTGGATGTGACCCTTTCGGGAAGTGGTCACGAATGATCGAGAACACTGAGCTATGCTCTTCCCCCCTTTTTTTTGAGCTCCGAGAGGGGAACGGAGCCGAAGAGCTCCTGGGGTTGAGGGTGTGTATGATCATTGTCACTTGTGGCAAGTTGTATATGTTCCCGAAGCATGTATGATCCTTGCCACCTATAGCAAGTGGTATAGCCTATTGTCAAGTCTGGGACTTGACCGAGTATACCCCAATATGCATCCTACCCACAAGTTGGCCTTATCAAGATTGCCACCCATCTGGCCAATGGATGAGGAGATTTAAGATGTGTCTAATCCTTGCCATTTATGGCAAGTGGTATCAGTGGTCAGGATGCAGGTGTTCTACCACTTGATTCTTGAGGATCAAGGTGGGAAGATCAGCGGACAATAGGTTGTGTGTGATCCTTACCTCTCATGGTAAATGGTATCTTGCCTATTATCTTTGGATATAAGGTTGCAAATTAATCTCCCCTATGATGATTCTTCTTCTTTAAATTAAGACATCATTATTCCGCAGATGAGTAGAGGTGAGCAAGGGTGAGTAGAGACGACATATGATATGATGTAGCGATGATGACGATGAGATATGTACATCTAAGATGAGAAGTCTTATGATGCAGTCACAAATTCCTCCCTAACTGAGGGAGTGTTGAAAATTGGCAGCTGAGGGAGCAATTTCCCCATTTGGGAAGCCCAGCAAACCCTAAGGAGACTCCACTTGCCCTTGGAAAAAATAAATTTGCACATGGAAAAATATTATTTGTAATGTGGGTCCAAAACTCAAAAAGTACAAGTCGGCCTAAAAGAGAAATTCGACCCCCAATACCACATATAAATACACCTCACTTAGCATTACTTGGAGGCATCACATCACACATCATTCCTTCTTCATTTGGTTTGATTTCTTCCAAAATTACAAGGTCTAAGTTCACACATGCGAAGGAGAGAGGGAGTTTCTGATATAACAACGTTGACTTTTCTATTTTTTGCATCTTTGACCAATGTTGACTTTGGGAGAATTGCCTTGGTTTGGCTGATTTTTGGATCTGTTCTGGAGAAGACTGAATTTTTTTTGGGCACTTTGACCATCTTTAACCACAGATTTGAAGCTAGGGTTTTCACAGGTCAAACTGTTGACCTTCACTGATTTGTGGGCAAATTTTTTGGATTATTTTCACTGGGTTTGACTAAGCAAAAGAGGCCAAATTTATTGTTGGGTTGACCGAAATCTTTGGAGTTGATTTGACTCTTGACTTTCACTGATTCAGGTTGCATTGACTACTGTTGACTTTGATGTTGATAGGTTGAAAATTGCAAAATTGATATTTGACCAGATTTGACTTTTTGACTCATCTTTCACTGAATATTAGATTGGTTGATTTGAAAAGTCAAACCTTTGACCTTTGACTAGTTGTTGGATATACTTGGACTATGTATATATGCTGAACATTTAATGAACATCTAATAGAAAAATAATTTGGTTGGGTTTTCCCCCTTGTGGGGTTTTTCCCTGGTTTTTGACCAAAAATATGTCTTATTGATCTTGGTTGTCTTCTATTGTGCATATTGTTTACTATTCTATCTACAATTGCTTTGTTATTGGGTGATTGAAATAAATTTGAAAAAGTGATTGCTACTGAAAGAAGAATTTGTTGAAGTGATTGTAACATAGAACATTGAAAAATTAACATTCTTCTTGGCTTCAATAATGGCATCTTACTTGAGGATTACAACCATTAATCCTACCTAAACTATCAACTTCCTCCTTTATCATATACACTGCACTAAGAAGTGATATCATAACTCTCTCATGTGACTCCCTAACTTGGCTAAACATTCTACAACGACGAGAAATGACCCTCCTACAACCTAAAAAATCATAAGAACTAAAGCTTCCTTTAAGTGTGGAAATATTTTATACCATTGTTACCTCTCAAATTGTGTGCAAGTATTACAAGAACAATGGGAAGTCTTTTTCTTGAATAATATTCATCCAAACGCAAACATATCAAAGCTTGTTTGCTTGGTATAGAATCCAATATAGGTACTGATAGACTACGTGAATAGTAGTTAGAAAGACCCAATATATCATTATCATCAATAGCCCTTTAAAACATATTTTGTTTTTGTTTTTGCTTGTTCATTGCTTCGCGGAGTGATTGAGCAATAACTTTAAAATAGACACCTCAATATTAATCACAATGGTGCCATGGTCATTTTCCAAATGATGGCATTACGTTAAAATCACAACTATAGAGTTTTAGTTGGCTATTACCTTTTTATTTCCATGTTTGATTTTCCAAGGCCTGAAGAAAATTACATTCAAAGTTAGAAGATTTTAATTTCAATTCACTAGTTAGACTTAACTTGAAATGGATGTTATTGGTCCTCCTTTGCTCCTGGATGCTTCTTGAACATAAGTTTTGTTTCTCCTTCAATAGTGAGTTCTTCCATCTCCAAGTGAGATCGAGTCATTTGTCCTTAACAAGGAAGCAACTCATCCATGGATTCCTTGTAAAATTTCCACGTCATCTTTATTTAGCAAAAGTGACTCTTAAATGGGATGATTATCTATATGCTTGAACATGCCTCTTAAAAAAATACCAAGGATTTTGATCCCACTTGTAGTCTTCTAGCCACCCCTTTCGTTTGTTTCTTCATTGACTTCATTTTCATGTATATTTATGAACTCAAAGAGTTGTAATGGTTGTCTCTAACAAAGATTGGAATACCCTACGTGCATTCACCAAATCTAGTACTAGCACATTATATAATGTTACTATTTCTTATTGAACACCCCTTAAGCCTAATCAAGAGTATGTTCTTTCCTACAAAGGAAAAGGTTTGGTTTATATGGTTCATCTTGCAATTCTGTGATTTTGTCTTGAAATTTCATTCCCAATTTCAAATTTAAGCTTTAGTATTTGTTATTGTCTTGTGCCATGGCATATGGTGTACCTTAAAGGGATGCCATAACTAGCTTTTGTTCATTGTAAAGATTTTCCTACCTTTAGAACAATTGTGGTTTTCTAAGTTATCATGTTACAACTCCATTAATGCAAATTTATGCCACCCTCCATTAGTTTGTGTAAGATTTGTGTGTAGGATTTGGTGATCCAACGTTAATGTATTGTTCAATACAAACAATCTTAATTTAAGTCTCTCGCACCTTCAACTCATCAAGACACTTTAATCCACACATGCATTTTTAAGGGCCTAGGGAAATCAAGAGAAAACATGGGTATCCAACTTCAAGCAATAGATTACTATTCCTTAAAAATGGATTTTGCAAAGAGTACATTCTCGAAGTCATTTGTCCACGAAATGGATGTCATTGTCATGATGCACATCTTTCTGAATCATTGACATTTCTCCATAACCTAGACTACTATTATTACAACACTAAATCACTCTATGCAGGTGTGTGTACTTGTAGATTGACAAAAATAAATGATATATGTTTACTTAAAATTTTCCACAAAGATGTAGCCATCAAGTGAAGTGAAGTGGAGAAGACTTCTGCCGCCTAGATTACTAATACTATAACATTGAATCTTTTTATTAAGGATCTTACTTATAAGTTGGTACAAGTGGATCGCAGAAAAGACTTGTATGTCATATGCCAACACATTTTCCTCTTAACAAACTCCCAAATATTTAGAACTCATATATTTTAGCTGTAAATTGTTTTTCAATCTTATAAAATTGTTTTCAAAATTATTTTGTATTCAATTTTTTTTAACAAATTTGAAGGAACACAAGCCCATTTGTTCATAGTTAGTTCCAAAATGTGAAAGACGCCAAACCCCACTTTTTCAATATGACTTCCAAATTTGAAGAATCATAAAACCTATTGTTACAATAAAAGAGCCTTTTAAATCATTCAAAATAAGGGAGGTTTAACTTTATATCACGTGATGCATTTATGTGTTCTCTACTCACCTTGGTCTAATAAAATATATCACAAGTATTTCCAGATTGTAAGAATTATCCTTGCATTTTAATTTTAAAATTTTAATAAAAACATAAATAATGTCAACAAGTTCAAATATTTACCATGGTTGTGTATCAGCGATTTACGATTACATCTATAAATTGTTGCTGCCAGATTAAATTATTCATTCTAAATTCACATAAAACTATTTAGTAAAATTCTGCACCCTATAGAATGCCGAAGCAACATGCCTTTTATATTATTCACATCGCTATCGCAATATATTAATACTTATCCATCTGTATCCGAATATGATAAACACCCCGGATATAGCAAGAAACAAATTCAAGGCGCAGCTCCATGGCAAACAATAAGGTATACCTCATATATAAAATATACAACGCATGATATTAAATCCAACTAATATACCATGTTGTATTTCTTGCCCTAGCAACAATTTTTGCAAACGGAATGTATAGATTTCTCTCATCCGAAGAAAGATCAAAAGCATTCTTCATCTATGTTACATCTTTGTAGCTCTTCCAGAGTCCAAAGATAATGCCAAAACCTAGACTTGAATGGACCGGATTCAACTTTTATTCTAAGACTGTGCTTACACTAACTAGCTATATGTTTATAAGAACGAATGAAGTGATTATTTGGAAGCACAAAGGTAACCCTCATCAATATGAAACAACGATTTATGTCTAGAGTATAGCACATAATCATATAAAACTATGTCGACATGTTTAGAATATTACACAATCATATCGAACTATATAGACATTACACAAAATCAAAATTAGAATTTAAATATGGATGTAGAGTTTACACAATCATTGCATTTTTGGTCTTGGAATAAGACCCGGAAATACTTTTGATTGGATAACAATTCAACTTTTTTGGATGTTTCTAAGGAAACAGGTTAATGGCCCAAGATGCAAAGGCATCTAGTAAGAGTGAAAGTCTACCTTATTACATAACAACGGTAGGTTATTTCAGGTGGCACAGTTTTCCTTGAATGATATTGATGAGTTAGCCCACATTCATGGATAGCAATCAGTGATAACTGTCCTCACTGCTGATTGACACCTGAGTTATGATAAGTTTTGTCACCTTGAAAAAAAGTCATTGCATTCTTGACAAGGGCAACATAGAAGCCAAGCTTTCTTACTACTCTCAACTAAATGACAGAGAACGGAAATAATAGACATAGTTGATATTTCCAGAAATCAAAAAACACCCTCTGCCAAAATAATCTCAAAAACATTACAAATCACAGTAACAAACACATTGCATATAAGAATAGAAACTGCGTGGATCATATGGCACAACGTTACCCTCTGCATTGTAAGCCCACAAAACTTTGCCAATCATTTATGCGAGCAGATAACATCTCTTGAATGAATGATCATGGCTCAAAGGACACATCTTTCTTGAGCTTTTCATCATGTTAGCAGCTTCCGTTGTATCAGAAACTAGTAATACAGAACTTGATTGTTAATAATGATATGTTTAATGAAAGATGCATCTTTGTACAGTTATTGAACAATCGATTCTTCCCTATTGTCATCGTGAGCTTTTTTCTTCCTCACAAACAGTTTGTCAATATCTTCTGTTACAACATTGCTCCTGCAGGTAGACCAAGCATCGTAGAAAGAAACATAAAAATCTTTAGAAACTAAAAAACTATGATTCAATAATATGATCATATGGCACAAAGAATTGCTTAATAATCATTTACACTGCTAAATGAAAATAACTTAGTACATTGATTTCTACATGTTTTATTTTTTCCCGGTCTCTCTATAGCGTATTTGTTCGAGTGCCCAATGACTACATATGTCTTGCCCTATATTGGCAATGGCTGATACTAAAATAAAACCCTTTATACTTCAATGCAAATGATTATGACTTTGGGTTTGAATGGAGCGAAGACAAATCTCAACAATCATTATCCAGTTTACTAACTTGAAAACAGAGAAGCGGGAGGATTCACCAATTGCCTATGCACTAGCTCTAAAGGTCACTAGATACCCTGCAGACACATTGAAACGATATCTGAAAACAGAAATCCTAGAATTCAAGAGTCAACAGCCTGAAATGAAAATCCATTAGATAAAACGTAAGCACGTATGAAGAAAAGTATTGACGAATGAATCAATGACCATGGCAATCTCAACTATTCTGGACAACTTTCGATGTTGACAATAAAATAGAAGTTCAAATCATCATGTCTGAAGATGAATCAAGTGGAAACACATACATTGACAAAGTTTAGGTCGCTACCTCTCCAACGCGTGATGATTCACAGGGGATCAATGCAACTTTCTTTTAAGAACTTAGGTCACTACCTCTCCAAACCGTGATGATTCACACGGGATCAATGCAACTTTCTTTTAAGAACTTAGGTCACTACCTCTCCAACCCGTGATGATTCACAGGGGATCAATGCAACTTTCTTTTAAGAACTTAGGTCACTACCTCTCCAACCCGTGATGATTCACAGGGGATCAATGCAACTTTCTTTTAAGAACTTAGGTCACTACCTCTCCAACCCGTGATGATTCACAGAGGAACAATGCAACTTTCTTTTAAGAACTTATTATTTTACTGAGAGAAGCAAGGTGAATTCTACAGTCCAGAATGGATGAGATGTGTAATGTAACATAATATAGTACTAACAAACCATAATGAAAGGAAAATTGAGATCCACAACGTAAAAGTTTTTAAAAAATGACCATCATAATAAAAAAGAACATTACAAAGGCCAACACTAAGAATAATTCGAAAATTTAAAAAAAAAATAAAAAGATCCATCATAGCCCCAATATTTTAAGCACCAAGAAGTTTGTGCTTCAATTTCGTTTAGATCCCTTAGTGCTTAATAGCTCGGAAGATAAGATGGATCTACACTAGTATTAGTTGACTCCCCGGGTTATTGTATATATTGTACCATTTCCATTGCATCATCCTGTACTCGATATTTCTCATATCCTTGTTGCATGTACAATATACTTGTTGCTCGATCGAGAAACAGATTTGCCTATCTTCATGTACCAAACAAAGAATACGATATGTTGTTAACACATGGTCGAAGTTGATCTTTGGCATTAGTCCTTAATACCAATTCAAGGACAAAGCATCTCCAAGAGTGAGGACACGTTTGAACCCAATTTAAACAATTGCTATTGTTAATTTTTATTAGTTAGGACCCTAAAGGTCACATCCATTCACCTTGACCTAGCCCTTTAGGGCAATATAAACTCCAAGTCGTTCATTCATTATAATCATCATCAATTATTTTATTTTATTCTTATTAAATAGCAATATATATTTCTACATACATTGGAAATTGGATCTAGCGACAGTCTTGCTTGAGTTGTTAAGACTAGGGGTTAGCTCCACAGGTTGTTACGACTAGGGGTTAGACAACACAATATAGACATGTTATTGTCTATATTGTACCATTTCCGTTGCATCATCCTATACTCGATATTTCTCATATCATTGTTGCATGTACAACATACTGTTGCTCAAGAAACAGATTTGTCTATCTTCATGTACCAGAAAAAGAATATGATATGTTGTTAACGCGTGGCCGAAGTTGATCTCTAGCATTAGTCCTTAATCCCAATTCAAGGACAAAGCATCTCAAAGAGGCAGAACATGTTCTAACCCAATTTAAACAATTGTTATTGTTAATTTTTATTAGTTCGGACCCCTAAAGGTCACATCCATTCACCTTGATCTAGCCCTTTAGGGCAATATAAACTCCAAGTCGTTCATTCATTATAATCATCATCAATTATTATATGCTTATTAAATAGTAACATATATTTCTACATGCATTGGAAATTGGATCTAGCAACACTCTTGCTTGAGTTGTTAAGACTAGGGCTTAGCTCTAGTGTTCCACAGGGACACGTCCCTTAGGGTGGGGAGCGCGCCCCCTCACTCCCCCATACTCTTGGGATGGGGAAACTCCTAGGGAAACGTTTCCCCACATCCCCCTTTTGGGAAAACAAGGGTAACATCGGGGGAAACGTTTCCCCATTGAGGGAATGTATTTCCCTTGTCGGGTGGGTAGGGGGACGCAAGGAGGATGTCGGCTTTGTACATTGCTACCAAAGACCCTTTGGACGCAACTTTTTTTCAAGAAGGCAATGATTTATGATAGGGGAAGCCTAGTATTTGACCATATTGACCTACTAATGCTATGCAATTCACGGTAAAAGTGACATTCTCCTTTATCTTTCATTATCATCATTTTACTTAATATTTTAACATTACCATGAAATGACTCAAGATGTTTGAGAGTGGCTCTGACCTCATTGGATTTCATATTACGAAGTGTTAAATTTGGCAACTAGGGCCAAACATCACTTTGGACAGCTCTTATGAGGCAGCTAATATTTTTCTTAGATTCCTCTTTTCGAGAGGTGTAGGATTGATCTAAAGATCATCCCATTCTGACATGCATAAATGAAGTTATGAATTTATTTTGATTATGGACAAATTGTCAAGGTCAGCGAACGATCAAATTAGCCTCCTCCAGCGTTCAATGTTGCATATAAATACAAGGTGCCTCCTCATTTTGGCATCTCATCTCATTCATCTTTCTCTCTCTCATCTTGATTGGGTATGGATTTCTAGGCCTCTCTCTCTCCACATGTACGAAAGGAAGTTTGTCTTTTCTAGCTGCTGTGTTGACCAGATTTCACTGAAATTTCAGGAGGCTGAAATTTCAGGAGACCGAAATTTCAGGAGGCTGACTTTGACCAGCGTTGACCCTATTTGACTTTGGTTTTTTGAGGGAGAGGAGACTTTTGTTTGGGCAGGCCATTGTTTTGGGCACAAAAATTGAGGCAATTTGACCCCTGCGTTGACCAACATTGATTACCCTAATTCAAATTGTTGCATTGACTTTTGTTGACCAGATTTGACTGGTTATTTTTGGACTGTTTTGGGTTGCATTATCTTGCTGTTGGAGGCCGAGTTGACCAAGGTTGACCAAGCTGTTTTGGAGGTCAATTTCAGCCCTGTTGACTAGTGTTGACTTTCTGGTTAGGGCTTTTTGTTTATGTTGTTTTCACTGATCAGTTTGGGCAAGTGAATATTGTAAATTGTACTCTCTCTCTCTCCGCTGAACTTTTGAAGAATTATAAGAAGAATTGATCAAGAGTTTCCCCACATTGGGGTTTGCCCCTGGCTAGTGCCATATCTTGTGTCCTCTTGTGTTGGCTTGTCTTCTACTGTTATTGTTTATGTTCTATCTGCATTTTACTATCATGTTGATGTGATTGCTATATTGGATATGATATTGGGCTAATAAAGAAAATTGAAGTAAAATTGCTCTAAGCATAGAACATACCATTGTTATCCTAAAATTAACATGGTATCAGAGCTGAGGTGAAGACAAAGCCCAAGCAAGAGTGAAGAGAAATCACTAAGAGGAGCAATCACTGATCAAGAACAAGTCTCAATGGCCTCCACATCCTACTTCAAGTCTGATGATAACCTTCATGATAAGTTTGATTATCATGCATGGAAGATGTCTCTTGATTTGACTTTAGAAGAGCAAGATATCATGGATTATGTGCAGGGAAAGACTCTGAAACCTCCTTCAAAGGCACCAGTTGTTGCTAAGACAAAGTACAAAAAGGGTGAAGTCAAAGCCAAGAAGATCATCAGGGATTCTATTCATAAGCACTTAGTTGCTTACATCTCTGATTTGAATACATCAAAGGAGATATATGACAGGTTGGTTGGCATGTTCAAATCTAGCAATGCAAATCAAATTCTTTTCCTCAAGAACAAGTTGAAGGATATAACGAAGAGAAAAGGTAAGGATATTCAATCCTACTTCATGAGGATTATCGAGATCAAAAATGATCTTCTTTCGATTGGTGAAGCTATTGCTGATAGGGAGCTCACTCTCATTGCCTTTGGAGGTCTTCCTCCCGAATGGCATGTGTTCAACACTACTATTCTCAATAACGACAAAATTCCAGGTTTTGAAGAATTGTTGACTAGATGTTCTCAAGAAGAAACAAGGATGATGGAATTGGAGATGGCTTTGAATAGGAATAATCCTACCGCATTCTCTGCTCATGCCAAGAGGAAGAACAATGCAGGTTCAAAGAAGCAAAGTCAAGGAAGACTGGAATTCAAAAATGAAAGGAAGGGAAGATGCTTTGTTTGCAAAAAGTTTGGTCACTATGCCAGGGAGTGTCCAAATAGAAGGTACACATCTCATGATGATGATCACAATCATTCCAGGGGCAGCAACAACAATCAAAGGAATGGCAGGTTCAACAACAAATGGAAAAGGAATGCTTCCGCTAGTCAACTTGGAAATGATCAAGCTTCTAAAAGAATAAGAAACTCCAGGTATGATGAGTCTAATGTTGTAAATTCTAAGCAAAAGGAATTTTATCTTATATTTACCCTCTCTACTGCCTCTCCTCCAGATACTTTGGGAAATTGGTTGATTGATAGTGGTGCCTCAAGGCACTTCACCGGGTACAAGGAAGCTCTTTCAAATCTAATAGAGAAGGATACAAATTTGGAAATTATCCTTGGAGACAATGCCACCTATCCCATGAAGGGAGTTGGGAATGTTACCCTTCAATTGAATCAAGGTAACACCATTCATCTTCAAGAAGTACTATATGTACATGATCTAAAGAAGAATCTAGTGTCTATCTCGGAGATGGAAGACAAAGGATTCAAGGTGGCATTTGGAAAAGAAATTTCAAAGAAGCATTTACTCTTGGATTCAGGGTTGACAGTTTATATCAAGTTGGAGGAAGTCCACTGGGAGCCATGTCTTGCGACACATCTCTTCAATCCGAACTATGGCACCAGAGGTTTGCTCATCTTCACTATAAGGCTCTACCCGATGCAAGGAAGATGGTTACAGGTATGCCCGAATTCAAAATAGAGCATGAAGGTGTATATCAGGGATGTGCCGAGGGAAAACATACAAGGGGACCATTCCCCTCAAGTGATAGAAAGACCACAGACATTTTGCAATTGGTTCATTCTGATCTATCTGGTATGTTGCCTGTGACATCATTAGGAGGATATTTATATTATGTTGTCTTTGTGGATGACTTCTCTCGCAAAACTTGGATATATTTCTTGAAGAAGGACGAAATATTCTCATGGTTCCGTGCCTTCAAAGCCTTGATGGAAAATCAAACAGGAAAGAAGATCAAGATATTGAGGACCGATAATGGAACCGAGTATGAGTCAAATGAATTCAATGACTATTGCAAGGAAGCTAGCATTAAGAGGGAGACTAATATTGCATATAATCCTAAGCAAAATGGTGTTGCTGAAAGGAAGAATCGTTCCATTATAGAAGCCACTCGTGCCATGCTTCATGATCAAGGACTTCCAAAGTTCCTATGGGGAGAAGCTGCCAACACTGTTGTGTACGTTCAAAATCGATGCCCTCATCAAGCATTGGACTCCAAAACTCCCGAAGAAGTTTTCATCGGTAAGAAACCTGATGTTTCTCACTTTAGAATTTTTGGTAGCCCCGTATATTTTCATGTGCCGAAAGAAAAGAGAAGTAAATTGGATGCTTCCGGGAAGAAAGGAACATTTGTGGGCTACAAGGAAACTTCTAAGGCATATAGAATCTATGTGTCTGGTCAAAGAGAAGTGGAGATAATTCATGATGTCACTTTCGATGAGGATGTTGCCCTTGGGAAGATTAGTGACCTTCCTCTTCCAAGGAAGGACAAAGAAGAAGATTTTGGAAAGCAGGGAGAATCGCAGGATGAGCAGATGCCCGATGTTGAAGGACCAATGGATCCCATTGATCCACCCTCTCATGAGCCCTCCTCCTCGAAAAGGAGACCCTCATGGCTTAGGGAGACTCTCGAAGATGCCGAGTGACATATTGCACCAAGGGGGACATTTCGTGAAAGTAAGAAGCCAAATAGGTACCAAGGGTACTTAACTTTTATGAGCACCATTGTTCAATCTGAGCCTTGCACATTCGAAGAAGTTGCCAAACACCAAGTTTGGAAGGATGCAATGAATGAAGAGTATGAGTCAATTATGAAAAATGATGTCTGGGATGTGGTCCCTAGACCCAAGGACAAATCCGTTGTCACCTCGAAATGGCTCTTCAAGATCAAGCATGGCGCTAATGGAAGTGTTGAAAAGTTTAAGGCCAGATTCGTTGCTTGAGGCTTCTCTCAAAAGGAAGGTGTAGATTATGATGAGATATCTGCACCGGTTGCTCACTACACCATCCGTTCGATTATAGCCCTTGCTGCCTCACAAGGATGTAATCTTCATCAGATGGATGTCAAGACTGCCTTCTTGCATGGTTCACTTAAGGAGGAAGTCTATGTGGAACAACCTGAGGGGTTTGAAGTTCAAGATCGTCAGACACATGTATGCAGGTTGAAGAAAGCCCTCTATGGGTTGAAGCAAGCACCCCAGGCTTGGTATGAGAGGATCGATAGCTATCTGATGAAGTTGGGATTTACAAGAAGTGAAGTTGATCCAAACCTTTACTTTAAGGTTGAGAATGATAGACCTCTCATCTTGGTACTCTATGTGGACGATCTCTTTCTGACAGGTGCAGACCCTCTTATTCATCAATGTAAGAGAGAGTTGGCTTCCGAATTTGATATGAAGGACCTAGGACTGATGCATTACTTCCTAGGGTTGGAGGTCTGGAAAAAGCCAGGGGAGATTTTCCTTTCTCAAGGAAAATATGTTGTGAAGCTACTTGAAAGATTTGGGATGGTGGACTGCAAGTCCATGACTACTCCGATGGAACTTAACTTCAAGAAGTTATGCGGAAGTGTTGCCGGGCCCGATTTGGGAAATCCTTTTGAGTATCATCAACTCATAGGGGCCCTGATGTTCTTGGTGAACTCCCGTCCAGACATATGTTTTGCATTGAATACAATGAGCCAATTTATGGTCGAGCCTCATCACATACATTGGATTGCTGCCAAAAATCTCTTGAGATATCTTCGAGGCTCAATCACTTATGAACTGAGTACACTGTCGAGAATTTGAGGCTCCATGGTTACTCTGATGCAAACTGGGCTGGCAGTGTGGTGGATCGTAAAAGCAGATCTGGATGTTGCTTCTCTCTAGGTCCTGCTTCGATATCATGGATGCGCAGGAAGCAAAAGTCGGTTGCCTTGAGCACTGCTGAGGCTGAATATATTGCTGCTAGTTTGGCCTCCTGTGAAGCTATTTGGTTGAGGAAGCTCTTTAGTGAGCTGTTTGGACATGTGATGGATACCACCATGATCTTCTGCGACAATCAAAGTGGGATTCGTCTTTCGGAGAATCTTGTGTTTCATGACCGCTCCAAGCATATTGATATCAGATACCACTATATCTGGGATATGGTACAATGGGGAGCAATAAGGCTTCAACACATTGGGACTGATGATCAGGTCACCAATATTCTTACGAAGCCCCTAGGAAAGGTCAAATTATTGACCTTCCGTGAACGACTTGGAGTCGTGGAGAGACCCTCTTATGAGGGTCCCGTATGAGATGGATGTTGAACTCTGGGAGCTCCAGGGGGCTTGGGGTACTTCTTGGAGCGATGAGCGACCATAGGGTGAGTGGTTCACCCTCCCCTATTGGTGTGCGATGTACAGGGTGAGTGGTTCACCTTCCCCTGTGATACCCCATGGTGGCATATGCATAGGATGAGTGGTTCACCTTCTCCTATGGCATATGAGCAAGATGAGTGGTTCACCTTCTCTTGTCGGCACATCCTACCCATGTAGTCTGGGACTCATGGGAAGTACCTCTCGTCTGGCCAATGAGTAGGGAAATGAGGATAGGGACCATAGTACTACTGATGGACGCATCGTGTACTACCATACTCCTTATGCTAGGATGTTGATATTGATAGGATCAATGGAAACTGACTACGGGTCAATTAAGAGTGGTATGACACACTCTCTATTGTTGGAGACTGACTTCGGGTCAATGGAGAATGGTATGATACATTCTCGATCATTTCTTCTTTCTTCATGGTTCAGCAGAGCAGAGCAGTGACAGGGATGGTACAGATTGTCAAACAATTTGGCAGGTGATGTTCTCCCTAGTTGAGAGGGAGTGTTAAATTTGGAAACTAGGGCCAAACATCACTTTGGACAGCTCTTATGAGGCAGCTGATATTTTTCTTGGATTCCTCTTTCCGAGAGGTGTAGGATTGATCTAAAGATCATCCCATTCTGACATGTACAAATGAAGTTATGAATTTATTTTGATTATGGACAAATTGTCAAGGTCGGCCAGCCATCAAATTAGCCTCCTCCAGCCTTCAACGTTGCATATAAATACAAGGTGCCTCCTCCTCATTTTGGCATCTCATCTCATTCATCTTTCTCTCTCTCATCTTGATTGGGTACAGATTTCTGGGCCTCTCTCTCTCCACACGTGCGAAAGGAAGACTGTCTTTTCTAGCTGCTGCATTGACCAGATTTGACCAAAATTTCAAGAGGCTGACTTTGACCAGCGTTGACCCTGTTTGACTTCGGTTTTGTGAGGGAGACTTTTGTTTGGGCACGCTGTTGTTCTGGGCACAAAAACCGAGGCAGTTGCGTTGACCACGTTGACTGCCCTAATCCAAGTTGCTACGTTGACTTTTGTTGACTAGATTTGACTAGTTATTTTCAGACTATTTTGGGTTGCATTATCTTGTTGTTGGAGGCTGAGTTGACCAAGGTTGACCGCGCTGTTTTGGAAGTCAATTTCAGCCCTGTTGACCAGCATTGACTTTCTGCTTAAGGCTTTTTGTTTTTGTTGTTTTGACTGATCAGTTTGGGCAAGTGAATATTGTAAATTGTACTCTCTCTCTGCTGAACTTTTGAAGAATTATAAAAAGAATTGATCAAGGGTTTCCCCACATTGGGGTTTGTCCCTGGCTGGTGCCATATCTTGTCTCCTCTTGTGTTGGAATGTCTTCTACTGTTATTGTTTATGTTCTATCTGCGTTTTACTATCATGTTGATGTGATTGCTATATTGGATATGATATTGGGCTAATAAAGAAAATTGAAGTAAAATTGCTCTAAGCATAGAACATATCATTGTTATCCTAAAATTAACACGAAGAAAGTAGAATTCTAGATCTCACTCAAAATCCCATAAACTTAACAGTTTTCCAGGATTTTAGATTGGGGGGATTGCAACACTCCATTGAATTTTGTCATGTACGAGGGTATGGAACTACTATTTAATCAAGAGCGCCAAGCCCTCTATGTATCTTGATGTTAGTGGCATTGGTTATCGAGCTCCTCTATCATGAGCCAACTAAAAAATGTACCCATCACTCAAACAAAATCTTGACTTGACGTGCTATGCTTTTTCTATATTATTTTAATGCTTAGAGGGTGATGTTGATGACGAAGGTTCCAACATAAGCAATGATTTTGATGATATAGAGGTATTTGTTGTAGCATTTCTTTTTTGGATGCTAGAGGCCATGTGGAGCTTGTTTGTTGATATATTTTCAGTTTAGAGATGGACTGCACTTAGTGTTATTTTGGTTATGTGCACCCTTACATGCTACATAACTGAGAACTTTTTCTTATTTGTGTATAAATGGTTTGGATTCATATGGATGCACATGAATATATATGTTTTTCTTTAAAACTTGAATATTTCATGAGCTGTTGACTAGTTTTTTGGTCCAGTTTTTTACTGGTTCCGGTCCAATTTTGACCGATTCTCGGTCCAGGGGGTCTACTGATCCGTTTCTAATAACATTGTTTTAGACTTCAACATAATGTCATTGTCATATGATGAATTTACTTTTAGATGTGCATTGCATAATTTCAATTGTCAAATGATGAATTTAATTTAGATGTACCTTGCATAATGCCAAATGATGAATTTAGATGGAACATTGCATAATGTCAAATGATGGATTCAATTTACTTTTAGATGTACATTGCAGAAATGATAATTCATAATAGTCTAATACGAAATGATGAATTTCAATTTAGATGTACATTTCATAATTATTAAGATTTACTATTTAGTTATTGACATATTGTTGGGATTTTATTTTTTATTTTTATATATTAAATTTTTAATAATTTTATAATTTTTATGACTCCGACATCCCCCGTTTCCCCGAAATTTCCCTAAATTTTGGGGTTGCTTATATAAGTCCACTTGTGCATATCCCCGCTCCTGCGCTTCTATTGAAGAATGTAACTAGCTTTGGTTTTCATAATTGTACTTATCAAAAGAAAATTTATTATTAAAGAAAATGACCTATTAAAGCATGGGTTTCATGCTTGGGTCAATGTTTTCTAGGTCAAAGTCCCCATTAAGGTCTTTTAGGTTTTGTCTTGAGTCATTAGAGTCATTGTCATTATTATTAGAGCCTTTTTGGGCCTTTGTATCATGTAAAAAAGAATTATTTTTGAGTCAAAAAGGTAATTTGTCACCTCCACACCAAGTCGGCCTGGATTAGGGCAATTTGACCTCACAAGAAGCCTATATATTGAGCAACTCAACTTCATTTGGAGAGCATCATCAACAAGTTCAATCTCTAAGAAGCAGTAGCTGGAAAAGAGTGTGAAGTTGCTGGAGAAGGAGAGAAGCTGGGAAGAAGAAAATCGAGTTTTTGAGCTTGGTATGAGAGGGTTGATAGCTATCTTATGAAGTTGGGATTTACAAGGAGTGATGTTGACCCTAACCTATATTTCAATTTTGAGAATGACATGCCTCTCATGCTGGTCCTTTATGTGGATGATCTCTTTCTGACAGGTGCAAACCCTCTCATTTATCAATGCAAGAGGGAGTTGGCTTTCGAGTTCGAGATGAAGGACCTAGGACTGATGCACTACTTCCTAGGCCTCGAGGTCTGGAAAAAGTCAGGTGATATTTTCCTCTCTCAAGGAAAATACATTGTGAAGTTGCTCGAGAGATGTGGGATGATGGATTGCAAGTCTGTGTCTACTCCAATGGAACTCAACTTCAAGAAGTGTTGTTGGGCCCGAATTGGCAAATCCTTCCGAATATAGACAACTTGTGTGGGCCCTGATGTTCTTGGTAAGCTTCCATCCTGACATATGCTTCGTTGTGAAGACGTTGAGTCAATTTATGGTCGAGCTTCATCACATACATTGGATTGCTGCTAAGAATCTCTTAAGATATCTCTGGGGCACAATCTATTATGGACTGAGATACACTGCCGAGAATTTGAGGTTGCATGGATATATAGATGTTGACTGGGTTGGCAGTGTGGTGGATCATAAGAGCACGTATGGATGTTGCTTCTCATTGGGGTCTGCTTCAATTTCTTGGATGAGCAGGAAGCAGAAATCGGTTGCACTAAGCATCGTCGAGGCTGAATACATTGCAGCTAGTATGGCCTGTTGTGAAGTTGTTTGGTTGAGGAAGCTCTTCAATGAGCTATTTGAGCACGTGCTAGATACCACCGTGATCTTCTACGACAACCAGAGTGGGATTCGCCTTTCAGAGAATCCCGTGTTCCACGATCGCTCCAAGCACATTGATATCAGGTACCACTTTATCCGGGATATGGTACAACGGGGAGCAATAAGGCTCCAACACATCAGGATTGATGAGCAGGTCGCAGATATCCTCACGAAGCCTTTGGGGAAGGTCAAATTCTTAACCTTCCAAGAGAGACTTGGAGTCATGGAAAGACCCTCCCATGAGGGTCCCACTTGAGTTGGACATTGAGCTCTGGGAGCTCCTAGGGGCTTGGGGTACTTCTTGGAGCTATGAGCGACCATAGGGTGAGTGGTTCACCTTCCCCTATGTGGTGCGTTGTGTACAGGGTGAGTGGTTCACCTTCCCCTATGATACCCCATGGTGACATGTGTGTAGGGTGAGTGGTTCACCTTCCCCTACGAGACACATGTGTGTAGGGTGAGTGGTTCACCTTCCCCTACGATTGACATATGCATAGGATGAGTGGTTCACCTTCTCCTATGGCATATGAGCAGGATGAGTGGTTCACCTTCTCCTGTTGATGCCCCAACATACATCCTACCCATGTAGTCTGGGACTCATGGGAAGTACCTCTCATCTAGCCAATGAGTTGGGAAACATGGATAGGGACCATAGCACTACTGATGGACGCATCGTGTATTGTCGTACTCCCTATGTCTAGGATACATGGTGTTCAACAACTTGATCTAGGATCATTTGAGGTTCTACCTCTGGACTGACTTTTGTCAGTGGAGAGTGGTAAGGTCTTGTGACTCACTCTCGGTCGATTCTTCTTCATGGTTCAGCTAAGCAGAGATGAGATGAAAGGGATGGCATGATCACGACAGATGTATTGGTAGGTGGAATTCTCCCTAGTTGAGAGAGAGAGTTAAAATTGGCAATTAGGGGCAAATTCCACCTTAGGACAACTCATTTGATGGAGATGATGATTGCATTGGATTCCTCTTTTCGAGAGGTCCAAGATTGATATAAAGATCATCTCATTTGGACAAGAAAAAGTGTGATTTTGAATGTATGCCCACACATGTGCAAATTGTTCAGGTCGGCCTCATCATCATGTAGGTGTGTCTCTTCACCCACAACGAATTGTATAAATACAAGAGACCTCACACCTCATTTGGCACATTCATCACTCACACATTTTTCTCTCTCTTCATCAAATTGGTTCGTACAACATTTGGTAGCTTCTCTCTCTCACACGTGTGGCAAGGAGGACAAGTTTCTGGGCAGAATTGTGTAGAAATTTTGAATAATAAACACTTATTCACAGAGATTATCCCGATTATACACTATTGCGGAATACATGCACAATACATAATCTCCTCTACGTTGATCATCAATTTAGCAGCATCAAAAACAATGAAACATCAATCGCATGCACACATTAACACAGTATGTAACCCGGGGAAAGCTTACAGTTGAAAACCCCACACTATCTGTATATTAATGATTAAGAACATGTAACATTACATAGTACAATACTCCTCACAAGTATCCAGCACTATCTCCACCTATTACACACAAAACTAGCTCAGATCCGAACAAGTCACAGGTTCAAATCTCCTCTGCTGCTTTGCCTGCCTCTATTGCACAATACCAAGTGAAAATCACGTGAGCACAGGCTATTTCACTGGGCATATACTGCGCAATCCTCATGGGCATACTCAATCCATGATTGTGCAAATCTCATGCACAACTGATAGTCACAACTCACCCTTTCACTTACCTCTAACACCTGTCTCTGTTGAACTATCCATGCACTGAGTTAACTGATGTATTCTTTAGTTACTTTATGAGTTAATAATTAGTGAATTAATTAACAATCAATTCACACAACTCATCACTAGTGTATTCTCCAGTTAGACTGAATACAACTAGTTCAACTGAACACAACTCCATCAACTCCACATCCAACTCCACAGAACTCACATGCATGATTTCTAACTGAAGTCCTCCATGCAATAGCTCAACTAACACATAAGAAACCACGTGATTCCTTTTGTCAGCTGCATGTGCCACATTCGTAGCTCGAACTGAAGTGCTCCAAGAGAATAAGATAATGTTTAGAATCCAAATATTACTAAGGGCTAATAATATTTGACTGTTTCTATTTTTAGCCTGGCAGTCTAAAAATAGACTCTGATCACTCCGCTGTGAACCAAAAATAGAAGTCCATCTATTTTTCCCAACATGACCAATCATCCATAAACAGCACCCTGCAACTCATAGACCATGATCCATATGTCTAAAAATAGACTTTGCGCCAAAAATACCTTGCGGGCCCACTTAGTGAAGGCGACTTCTTTCCACTAAGCTCCATCATCTTGTTGCATTCTCAACACTCCCTCTCAACAAGATATGGATTATCAGCAACCCCTATCCTGCCTCGGTGGTATTCGAATTTGCTCCTGGTGAGCGCCTTCGTCAAGATATCAGCATCCTGATCCTCCGTTGGAATGTATGAAAGTAACATGATTCTCCGCTGCACACAATCTCTGATATGATGGTACCTGATGTCAATGTGCTTAGATCTATCATGAAATACAGGATTAGCCGAGAGTTTAATGCAACTCTGGTTATCATAGTAGGCTCCAAGTGAGAACCGAACAAACCGACCAGAATCTTCCTCATCCATATAACCTCGCATGCAGCCAAACTTGTTGCCATATACTCGGCCTCCGCTGAACTGAGTGCCACGGATCTCTGCTTCCTGCTGTACCAAGCAACTGCTGTCGACCTGATACTGAAGACCCCTCCTGATGTGCTCTTTCTGTCTGTTGGGCTCCCTGCCCAATCTGCATCCGTGAAGCCACATAGCTTCACCTCATCCTCCTGTCTGTACCACAATCCATATCCCGATGTGCCTCTCAAATAACGCAATACATGCTTGCCTGCCTTCCAGAAGAGCTTGGTTGGCTTAACCATAGCTTGTGAAAGCTGGTTAACAACATAGCATATATCGGGTCGTGTATTGACCAGATACATAAGCGACCCCACCAACTGTCGATAAACAGTGGCATCCACTTCTTCTGCTGAAGTGGCATCCTCCTTCCTCCAACCTCCAGGAAGAGGAGTATCAACAGGCTTGCAGCCATGCATGTTGAACTTCTCCAGTATCTCCCGAGCATACTTACCCTGAGAAACAAATAGTCCATCACTGCGCTGCCAGATTTCCAATCCCAGGAAATAATGGAGGCCCAAGTCCTTCATCTCAAACTCCTTAGCAAGATCATCCTTGCATGAAAGTATCAACAACTCATCACCTGTTAGAATCAAATCATCTACATAAAGTACAATGATAAGCAACTTACCCTCCACCACAATCTGGTATAGGTTTGGATCCGCCTCGCTCTTGGAGAATCCAAGTCCGATGAAATAACTGTCTATCCGTGTGTACCAAGCACGTGGTGCTTGTTTCAACCCATACAGCGCTCTCTTGAGCCTGCACACATGCGACTCGCTGCTGAAGATCTCGAAACCTTCGGGCTGTTCTATGTACACCTCCTCCTCAATGACTCCGTTGAGGAACGCAGTCTTCACATCCATCTGATGAATGTGCCATCCCATCTGCGCTGAGAGAGCAAGAATCGTCCGTATGGAAGAATACCTTGCGACAGGTGCAAATGTCTCCTCATAATCGATCCCCTCTATCTGTGAAAAGCCTCGGGCAACAAATCTTGCCTTGTACTTCTCCACACTCCCGTTAGCTGCCTGCTTAACTTTGTAGATCCATCTCGAACCCACCACTGATTTCCCTTCCGGTCTTGGGACAATCTCCCATGCACTGTTTCTGACAATCGAATCATACTCTTCCACCATGGCGTCTACCCATGCAAGATCCTCCACAGCTTCCTCGAAAGAGGATGGCTCAGTCACAACACATTTGCTCATAAGAGCCATGTATCCAGTGTACCGATCAGGTGATTGTCTCTGCCTGCGTTGGGCTGTAGGTGGTCCTACAACTTTCTCTGCATCTTGAGCCAGTCGCTCAGCTTCTGTCAAGCGCTTTCGCACTCTGATGGTTGGCGCTGC
Organism: Pinus tabuliformis; assembly: GCA_031772625.1. Classification (NCBI taxonomy): domain Eukaryota; kingdom Viridiplantae; phylum Streptophyta; class Pinopsida; order Pinales; family Pinaceae; genus Pinus; species Pinus tabuliformis. Next base: position 571,122,341 of record CM062818.1, on the reverse strand, counting down.
ATGAGTGGTCTCTTCCACTCCATGAACTTCGTCATGTGGTTGATCCACATCCTGAAGCTCATCCTTAGGAACTAATAGCTCCTCATCTGCATGCAAGTGTAGCTCCCTCTCAAGCGAACACTTCATGGCTTTCTCCTCCTGAAATTTTATATCCCGTCGCACAACAGTCTTACCACTGTCTGGCAAATACACACGATAGTTGTGGGGCGTATCAGTGTACCCCACAAATATCCCAACCTCTGCGGTCGGCTCCAACTTCTTCCTGGCATCCTTCGTCACATGCATGTAAACGTTAGCACCAAAAATCCTCAAATGAGAAAGATCAGGCTTCTTACCAGAATAAGCCTCCTCGGGTGTACTCATGCCAAGTATCCTGTGAGGACAACAGTTCTGCACATAAACTGTTGTATTGCATGCTTCCGCCCACAAGTGAAGGGGTAGGCCCTGATCATGCAACATCGCCCGTGCAGCACCCACGATCGTTCTATTCTTCTGCTCAACAACCCCATTCTGCTGTGAGTTATGGGGAGCTATGAGCTCTCTTTGAATCCCTTCTGCACTGCAAAAGTCCTTGAACTCGCCAGAGATGTATTCACCACCATTATCGCTCCTAAGAGCCTTCACCTTCTTCCCCGACTCCTTCTCGACCAGTGCTTTGAACTCACAGAACTTTGAGTATGTCTCGCTCTTCTTCTGCATGGAGAAGATCCAGCACTTACAAGAGAAATCATCAACAAAAATCACATAATACCTGTGTTTTGTTGTCGAAGCTACTGAGAAAGGTCCACACACGTCTGTGTGAATTCTCTCAAGGATCGTCGTGGCGCGACTATCCTTCTCGTGAAAGGTGGCTTTCACAAACTTTCCCAAAGTACACCCCTTGCACTGATCTGACTGCGCAAGAGTGCCTTTAGGAAGCCCTGTAGTGATCTGCTACAGTATCTTCAAGGCTCCATGGTGAAGGTGACCCAATCTCCTGTGCCACAGCTCGCCATCATCCCGGCTCACCAATCCTTCTGCCTTGCATGCCATTGCTGCGCAACCATCTACATGCAACTGATAAAGGTTCCTCACTTGAACCCCTATCTTCCGGGTTTCTCTAGTTGTCTTGCTGTGCAGGAAAGCCTTTCCCTCGCTGAAAACAACATCATATCCCTTGTCTTCTAACATCGCCACAGAGATAAGATTCTTCTTCAATCCTGGAACATGCATCACTTCCTTCAATACGAAGGGTTTACCAGACTCCCTCTCAAAGGAAATGGTACCGATACCAGTCGCACTGTATCTACCATCATCGCCCATCTCGATGTGCACTCCAAGATCTTTCTCCTCCAGATCAGAAAACAAATCTCGATCTCCTGTCATGTGAAAAGACGCACCACTATCCAAGAACCACACCGATCCCATCACACTTGAAACCAAGCATGCGATCAATGAAAAATCAAGCTCAAACTGCGAGGCTAGAGCCTTTCCTGCTGCAGATCCAGCAGCTTGCTTGTTCTTCTTCTTCTGCGGACAATTAGTGGCATAGTGTCTGTGCTGGTGACAGTGAAAGCACTTCACCTTGGACATGTCTTGCTTCTTGCCTTTCGCACCAGAATGAGAAGCTTTCTTGTTCTTCCCCTTCTTTGCTTTGGCAGCCAAAGCGCAATTTTCTTCATCAAGTCCCTTTGATGAAGATCCGTCCCTGGTATTCCGCCTGATCTCCTCCTGCACAAGATCTGACCAAAGTCTCTCCCATCCTGGCAATTTCTCCCGACCATTGACAGAGTCCTGATAGGAATGCCAACTCTTCGGAAGACCAAGGAGAGCCAAGCTCACCAAGTCCTCATCATCGACAGTCACCCCCACACTTCCCAGCTCATCCCTGCACTGAGTGAACTTCGTGAGATATTTGGGCATACTGTCTCCCTTCTCAAATTTGATGTTTCTGAGTTTATCCTTGAGCGCCAACTTCCTCTGATCGCTCTTGCTTTGGAATAGATCTGTCAACGCTTTCCACATCAAGTATGGAGAATCCTTTCCATGCAAGCTGGACACAATGTGATCCTTCACGCCCTCCAACAAAATCCTTCAACACTTTGCTGTCTTCTTTTGCCAAGCATCAACTTGAGTAGCATCAGTAGGCTTTGGGACATCAACCTCTATGAAATCCTTCAGCCCATTATCATCCAACACTGCCTCCATCCTGTCCTTCCATGCAATATAGTTTGAGCTGCCCTCAAGAGCATACTCCAATCGCAATCCGTTGAAAGACATTGCCACGTTGATACCAAGAAAACACTGTTGCAAATTCGAATTCCACCAGCTCCAAACTCAACCGCCTCTGATCTAAGATTCGTGAGAACAAAGTATTTCTCGTACAGAGATTGACTGTATGGGCTTTTACCGAATATCTCACCTTCCAAAGGAAGGATGAATCCAGAGGCTACCTAGCCCGATTACAGACTCTGCCTGAAGAAATAAGATGTAAACACTTTTTGAATAATAGATCTGATGATCAACAGCTCTGATACCATGTAGAAATTTTGAATAATAAACACTTATTCACAGAGATTATCCCGATTATACACTATTGTGGAATACATGCACAATACATAATCTCCTCTACGTTGATCATCAATTTAGCAGCATCAAAAACAATGAAACATCAATCGCATGCACACATTAACACAGTATGTAACCCGGGGAAAGCTTACAGCTGAAAACCCCACACTATCTGTATATTAATGATTAAGAACATGTAACATTACATAGTACAATACTCCTCACAAGTATCCAGCACTATCTCCACCTATTACACACAAAACTAGCTCAGATCCGAACAAGTCACAGGTTCAAATCTCCTCTGCTGCTTTGCCTGCCTCTATTGCACAATACCAAGTGAAAATCACGTGAGCACAGGCTATTTCACTAGGCATATACTGCGCAATCCTCATGGGCATACTCAATCCATGATTGTGCAAATCTCATGCACAACTGATAGTCACAACTCACCCTTTCACTTACCTCTAACACCTGTCTCTGTTGAACTATCCATGCACTGAGTTAACTAATGTATTCTTTAGTTACTTTATGAGTTAATAATTAGTGAATTAATTAACAATCAATTCACACAACTCATCACTAGTGTATTCTCCAGTTAGACTGAATACAACTAGTTCAACTGAACACAACTCCATCAACTCCACATCCAACTCCACAGAACTCACATGCATGATTTCTAACTGAAGTCCTCCATGCAATAGCTCAACTAACACATAAGAAACCACGTGATTCCTTTTGTCAGCTGCATGTGCCACATTCGTAGCTCGAACTGAAGTGCTCCAAGAGAATAAGATAATGTTTAGAATCCAAATATTACTAAGGGCTAATAATATTTGACTGTTTCTACTTTTAGCCTGGCAGTCTAAAAATAGACTCTGATCACTCCGCTGTGAACCAAAAATAGAAGTCCATCTATTTTTCTCAACATGACCAATCATCCATAAACAGCACCCTGCAACTCATAGACCATGATCCATATGTCTAAAAATAGACTTTGCGCCAAAAATACCTTGCGGGCCCACTTAGTGAAGGCGACTTCTTTCCACTAAGCTCCATCATCTTGTTGCATTCTCAACACTCCCTCTCAACAAGATATGGATTATCAGCAACCCCTATCCTGCCTCGGTGGTATTCGAATTTGCTCCTGGTGAGCGCCTTCGTCAAGATATCAGCATCCTGATCCTCCGTTGGAATGTATGAAAGTAACATGATTCTCCGCTGCACACAATCTCTGATATGATGGTACCTGATGTCAATGTGCTTAGATCTATCATGAAATACAGGATTAGCCGAGAGTTTAATGCAACTCTGGTTATCACAGTAGGCTCCAAGTGAGAACCGAACAAACCGACCAGAATCTTCCTCATCCATATAGCCTCGCATGCAGCCAAACTTGTTGCCATATACTCGGCCTCTGCTGAACTGAGTGCCACGGATCTCTGCTTCCTGCTGTACCAAGAAACTGCTGTCGACCTGATACTGAAGACCCCTCCTGATGTGCTCTTTCTGTCTGTTGGGCTCCCTGCCCAATCTGCATCCGTGAAGCCACATAGCTTCACCTCATCCTCCTGTCTGTACCACAATCCATATCCCGATGTGCCTCTCAAATAACGCAATACATGCTTGCCTGCCTTCCAGAAGAGCTTGGTTGGCTTAACCATAGCTTGTGAAAGCTGGTTAACAGCATAGCATATATCGGGTCGTGTATTGACCAGATACATAAGCGACCCCACCAACTGTCGATAAACAGTGGCATCCACTTCTTCTGCTGAAGTGGCATCCTCCTTCCTCCAACCTCCAGGAAGAGGAGTATCAACAGGCTTGCAGCCATGCATGTTGAACTTCTCCAGTATCTCCCGAGCATACTTACCCTGAGAAACAAATAGTCCATCACTGCGCTGCCAAATTTCCAATCCCAGGAAATAATGGAGGCCCAAGTCCTTCATCTCAAACTCCTTGGCAAGATCATCCTTGCATGAAAGTATCAACAACTCATCACCTGTTAGAATGAAATCATCTACATAAAGTACAATGATAAGCAACTTACCCTCAACCACAATCTGGTATAGGTTTGGATCCGCCTCGCTCTTGGAGAATCCAAGTCCGATGAAATAACTGTATATCCGTGTGTACCAAGCACGTGGTGCTTGTTTCAACCCATACAGCACTCTCTTGAGCCTGCACACATGCGACTCGCTGCTGAAGATCTCGAAACCTTCGGGCTGTTCTATGTACACCTCCTCCTCAATGACTCCGTTGAGGAACGCAGTCTTCACATCCATCTGATGAATATGCCATCCCATCTGCGCTGAGAGAGCAAGAATCATCCGTATGGAAGAATACCTTGCGACAGGTGCAAATGTCTCCTCATAATCGATCCCCTCTATCTGTGAAAAGCCTCGGGCAACAAATCTTGCCTTGTACTTCTCCACACTCCCGTTAGCTGCCTGCTTAACTTTGTAGATCCATCTCGAACCCACCACTGATTTCCCTTCCGGTCTTGGGACAATCTCCCATGCACTGTTTCTGACAATCGAATCATACTCTTCCACCATGGCGTCTACCCATGCAAGATCCTCCACAGCTTCCTCGAAAGAGGATGGCTCAGTCACAACACATTTGCTCATAAGAGCCATGTATCCAGTGTACCGATCAGGTGATTGTCTCTGCCTGCGTTGGGTTGTAGGTAGTCCTACAACTTTCTCTGCATCTTGAGCCAGTCGCTCAGCTTCTGTCAAGCGCTTTCGCACTCTGATGGTTGGCGCTGCATGAGTGGTCTCTTCCACTCCATGAACTTCGTCATGTGGTTGATCCACATCCTGAAGCTCATCCTTAGGAACTAATAGCTCCTCATCTGCATGCAAGTGTAGCTCCCTCTCAAGCGAACACTTCATGGCTTTCTCCTCCTGAAATTTTATATCCCGTCGCACAACAGTCTTACCACTGTCTGGCAAATACACACGATAGTTGTGGGGCGTATCAGTGTACCCCACAAATATCCCAACCTCTGCGGTCGGCTCCAACTTCTTCCTGGCATCCTTCGTCACATGCATGTAAACGTTAGCACCAAAAATCCTCAAATGAGAAAGATCAGGCTTCTTACCAGAATAAGCCTCCTCGGGTGTACTCATGCCAAGTATCCTGTGAGGACAACAGTTCTGCACATAAACTGTTGTATTGCATGCTTCCGCCCACAAGTGAAGGGGTAGGCCCTGATCATGCAACATCGCCCGTGCAGCACCCACGATCGTTCTATTCTTCTGCTCAGCAACCCCATTCTGCTGTGGGTTATGGGGAGCTATGAGCTCTCTTCGAATCCCTTCTGCACTGCAAAAGTCCTTGAACTCGCCAGAGATGTATTCACCACCATTATCGCTCCTAAGAGCCTTCACCTTCTTCCCCGACTCCTTCTCGACCAGTGCTTTGAACTCACAGAACTTTGAGTATGTCTCGCTCTTCTTCTGCATGAAGAAGATCCAGCACTTACAAGAGAAATCATCAACAAAAATCACATAATACCTGTGTTTTGCTGTCGAAGCTACTGAGAAAGGTCCACACACGTCTGTGTGAATTCTCTCAAGGATCGTCGTGGCGCGACTATCCTTCTCGTGAAAGGTGGCTTTCACAAACTTTCCCAAAGTACACCCCTTGCACTGATCTGACTGCGCAAGAGTGCCTTTAAGAAGCCCTGTAGTGATCTGCTACAGTATCTTCAAGGCTCCATGGTGAAGGTGACCCAATCTCCTGTGCCACAGCGCGCCATCATCCCAGCTCACCAATCCTTCTGCCTTGCATGCCATTGTTGCGCAACCATCTACATGCAACTGATAAAGGTTCCTCACTTGAACCCCTATCTTCCGGGTTTCTCTAGTTGTCTTGCTGTGCAGGAAAGCCTTTCCCTCGCTGAAAACAACATCATATCCCTTGTCTTCTAACATCGCCACAGAGATAAGATTCTTCTTCAATCCTGGAACATGCATCACTTCCTTCAATACGAAGGGTTTACCAGACTCCCTCTCAAAAGAAATGGTACCGATACCAGTCGCACTCTATCTACCATCATCGCCCATCTCGATGTGCACTCCAAGATCTTTCTCCTCCAGATCAGAAAACAAATCTCGATCTCCTGTCATGTGAAAAGACGCACCACTATCCAAGAACCACACCGATCCCATCCCACTTGAAACCAAGCATGCGATCAATGAAAAATCAAGCTCAAACTGCGAGGCTAGAGCCTTTCCTGCTGCCGATCCAGCAGCTTGCCTGTTCTTCTTCTTCTGCGGACAATTAGTGGCATAGTGTCTGCGCTGGTGACAGTGAAAGCACTTCACCTTGGACATGTCTTGCTTCTTGCCTTTCGCACCAGAATGAGAAGCTTTCTTGTTCTTCCCCTTCTTTGCTTTGGCAGCCAAAGCGCAATTTTCTTCATCAAGTCCCTTTGATGAAGATCCGTCCCTGGTATTCCGCCTGATCTCCTCCTGCACAAGATCTGACCAAAGTCTCTCCCATCCTGGCAATTTCTCCCGACCATTGACAGAGTCCTGATAGGAATGCCAACTCTTCGGAAGACCAAGGAGAGCCAAGCTCACCAAGTCCTCATCATCGACAGTCACCCCCACACTTCCCAGCTCATCCCTGCACTGAGTGAACTTCGTGAGATACTTGGGCATACTGTCTCCCTTCTCACATTTGATGTTTCTGAGTTTATCCTTGAGCGCCAGCTTCCTCTGATCGCTCTTGCTTTGGAATAGATCTGTCAACGCTTTCCACATCAAGTATGGAGAATCCTTTCCATGCAAGCTGGACACAATGTGATCCTTCACGCCCTCCAACAAAATCCTTCAACACTTTGCTGTCTTCTTTTGCCAAGCATCAACTTGAGTAGCATCAGTAGGCTTTGGGACATCAACCTCTATGAAATCCTTCAGCCCATTATCATCCAACACTGCCTCCATCCTGTCCTTCCATGCAATATAGTTTGAGCTGCCCTCAAGAGCATACTCCAATCGCAATCCGTTGAAAGACATTGCCACGTTGATACCAAGAAAACACTGTTGCAAATTCGAATTCCACCAGCTCCAAACTCAACCGCCTCTGATCTAAGATTCGTGAGAACAAAGTATTTCTCGTACAGAGATTGACTGTATGGGCTTTTACCGAGTATCTCACCTTCCAAAGGAAGGATGAATCCAGAGGCTACCTAGCCCGATTACAGACTCTGCCTGAAGAAATAAGATGTAAAAACTTTTTGAATAATAGATCTGATGATCAACAGCTCTGATACCATGTAGAAATTTTGAATAATAAACACTTATTCACAGAGATTATCCCGATTATACACTATTGCAGAATACAGGCACAATACATAAACTCCTCTATGTTGATCATCAATTTAGCAGCATCAAAAACAATGAAACATCAATCGCATGCACACATTAACACAGTATGTAACCCGGGGAAAGCTTACAGCTGAAAACCCCACACTATCTGTATATTAATGATTGAGAACATGTAACATTACATAGTACAATACTCCTCACAAGTATCCAGCACTATCTCCACCTGTTACACACAAAACTAGCTCAGATCCGAACAAGTCACAGGTTCAAATCTCCTCCGCTGCTTTGCCTGCCTCTATTGCACAATACCAAGTGAAAATCACGTGAGCACAGGCTATTTCACTAGGCATATACTGCGTAATCCTCATGGGCATACTCAATCCATGATTGTGCAAATCTCATGCACAACTGATAGTCACAACTCACCCTTTCACTTACCTCTAACACCTGTCTCTGTTGAACTGTCCATGCATTGAGTTAACTGATGTATTCTTTAGTTACTTTATGAGTTAATAATTAGTGAATTAATTAACAATCAATTCACACAACTCATCACTAGTGTATTCTCCAGTTAGACTGAATACAACTAGTTCAACTGAACACAACTCCATCAACTCCACAGAACTCACATGCATGAGTTCTAACTGAATTCCTCCATGCAATAGCTCAACTAACACATAAGAAACCACGTGATGCCTTCTGTCAGCTGCATGTGCCACATCCGTAGCTCGAACTGAAGTGCTCCAATAGAATAAGATAATGTTTAGAGTCCAAATATTACTAAGGGCTAATAATATTTGACTGTTTCTATTTTTAGCCTGGCAGTCTAAAAATAGACTCTAATCACTCCGCTGTGAACCAAAAATAGAAGTCCATCTATTTTTCCCAACATGACCAATCATCCATAAACAGCGTCCTACAACTCATAGACCATGATCCATATGTCTAAAAATAGACATAGTCTAAAAATAGACTTTGCGCCAAAAATACACTGCGGGCCCACTTAGTGAAGGCGACTTCTTTCCACTAAGCTCCATCATCTTGTTGCATTCTCAACAAATTGCAGACCGAAAATTTCAAAGTTCTGGGACAGGTTTGACCAGCGTTGACCGAGGACTTGCTGACCGAGTTTGACTGCATTTTTGGGGTCAAAGGTTCGATTTTTCTAGGCCGCATCTCTGGGCACAAAAATCGAGAAATTCTGGGTTGTTTGACCTACGTTGACTTCAAGGTTGACTGTTGTTTGACCGCAGAAAATTACAACAGTTTTCTCTCTCCTTTGACTGAGTTTGACCGAGCTGTTTTGGGTTGAATTTATCCTCCTGATCAGGCGAGTTTGACTGAGGAAGACCGAGTTGTTTGGGGAAAATTTTCTGTTGTTTTGACTAGCGTTGACATTTTGGTTAGCGCTGAAGTTTGACTACAGTTGACTGCAGAAATTTACAGGGTTGTTTTGTATTGGGCAAGTCAATTTGACTTTTGTACTCTCTGTCTCTGCTGAACTTTTGATTTAATAATAATAAGAATTGATCAAATCTCATTGAGTACATTGACCTGCTGTGGTGGCGGCTAGAGGGGCGGATTCCCCTTTCCCGTGAGTCTGCTCTTGCTAAAATCATAGAGACTTAGTATACCCGACTTGCAGGTGGTTGGTTATGCTCTTGGTGTTATAGTGGCAGCGTTGAGGTTTGATCCTGGGTCTCCCTTAGATTAGGCCAGGCAGTTACCGATTCACCATGTTGTAAAAAAAAAAAAATAATAATAATAAGAATTGATCAAAGGGTTTTCCCCACATTGGGGTTTTTCCCTGGCATCCGCCAAATCTGGTGCCCTCTTGTCTTCTGCATTTTGTTTTATGTTCTATCTGTTTTACTGTCAATGTGATTATTGTGATTGCTATTGGAAATTGTTATTGGGCTGCTAAGGAACATTTAAGTAAATTGTGCTAAGCATAGAACATACCATCATTAACTAAAATTAACAAAACCTCCTTATATCTAGAGAAGAGATGAGAGGCCCCACTACCAAACAGCGAACTATCCCAAGAATCTAGAGGAGATGAACTAGCTAATGCAGAAATACGAATATATTCAGATTGATTAGTAGCATTACCTTCATACCTAGAGTTTCTTGACCTCTTTGGAGGACGATAGCTATCATCACGATTATCAGGGGAGTTTCTTCTTCTTTCATTCCTTCTTCCATTTCTTCTATCATCTCTTCTTTCATATGACCTGTTGTTGTTGAAGCCACGGTTATTGTTGTAGGACCTTGAAGAGTTCCTTCTTGGAGCATCTCTCTTTTCGGGACAATCTCGAGCATAGTGACCCTTTCGATGACAATTGTAGCACTCAACATCTCTATCTCGCCTTCTTGAATCCTTGGAATCTTGATTAGATTGAGGAGGTCTTCTAGATTTAGATGGCTTTCCCTTTCCTTTCTTTGCATTATTTTTCTTTCCTTGAGCAACGTAGGCAAAGGGATCTCCTTCATTTGATCCTTGAATTCTTCCTCTAGATATCATCCTTGATTCTTCTTGAGTGAGCTTTCCAACAAGTTCATCAAATGACGGGAAGCTATTGTTGTTACTTATAGTAGTAATGAAGGTTTCCCAAATGGGAGGGAGGCCTCTAAGAGTTACAATCACCAATTCCCTATCAGGTGTGGTTTCCCCAATTCTTTGCAATTGATCTCTAAGACGAGATATCCTCATAATGTATGATTACACAGATTCTCCTTTTTTCATCTTCGTGTCTTTGAGTTGATCTTTCAAAGAGATGATTTCATTCAAATTGTTGACTTCATACATGCCAACTATCTTATCATACATGTCCTTAGACCTTCTCAAATTTCCAACATACACAAGTAGATTATCTTGTAAACCATCAGCTATAATTTGCTTTGCTTTTAACTCACCTTTCTTATGCTTGTTTTTTATAGCAGTGGAAGCATTTTCCGGAGGCTCAAGTACTCTTCCTTGAATGAAGTCCAAAACATCATTGTTGTCAGCTATGATCTCCAACCTGACTTTCCATGCAGCAAAGTTAGATGAGTCACCCAACTTCTCATGTTCCTTGAAGAAAGAGGAAGACATTTTTACCAAAAGATTATTCCCTTCCTTGATCAGCTGCTAGAAAATGGATGCTCTTGCTCTATGTCTCTTGGGCTTGTCTTCACCTCAGCTCTGATACCATGTTAATTTTTCATCAATTTGTTCTATGCTGCAACTATTACTTCAACAATATCCAATAGCATCCAATTTAATAGTTTCACTTCTTCAATTATCCAATGATAGTAGAGCAATAGTAGATAGAAGTAGAACAATTACACAAATGCACAATGAAAGACAGCCAAGAGATAAGAGGCAATATTTGGTCAATGACCAGGGAAAAACCCCACTAGGGGGAAAACCCTTGCAAATCTTGTTCTATTAGAGTGTCTTCAAATGTTCAGCAGAGAGACTACAACATCCAATATCAATTGCAATGTCCAATATCCAATCAACTATCCAAAACAGAGATGAAAGAGAGAGAGTCAACAACAGTCAACTCAAGTGCAGATCTGTCCCAGTCAACAGCAGCAGTCAATGCCCTAACCAGTCAACAGTTCATGGTCAAATCAGCCCTTCAGCAACTCAGTCTAGGCCAGTCAAATTTGGCCTTTAAAGCTGGTCAAAGAATAGTCAAAACAGTCCCAACACAGATGATCAAACTCGGTCAAAGTCTGCTCTTCTCCCTGTGGTCAAACCTGTGGTTAGCCCTGCAGTCAGCCTCAATCAAAGTGCCCAGAACTTCTCGGTTTTGGTGCCAAAAGATGTGGCCTGCAAAAATCAAAATTTTGGTGGAAAAATCGCAGTCAAATGATAGGTCAAAGTGCCTAGTCAACGCTGCTCAACGTTCTACAACTGCTCTGTAATTCGACCTGCAACAGCTCTGTAATTAGGCCCAGAAAAACAGTCCCTTGTCCTTCACACGTGTGAGAAATTCCTTTCTTCTCTGAGTTGTACGAACCAATAGGAAAAGGTGAGATAAGATATGTGTGTGATGATGAAGTGCCAAATGAGGATGAAGGTCACTTGTATTTATATGAATTGATGAAGGTGAAAAGACATGTCGATTGGGCTTTATGAGCCTACATGATGGTGTAGCCAACCTTGCCAATTTGCACGAGTGGGCTTTAACTCAAAAACACACTTTCCTTGCCCGATTTGAGTGATCTTTAGGTCGATTTTGGTCCTCTCGGAAAGAGGAATTTATTGCAACAATGATCTCCATCAAATGAGCTGTCCAAAATGGAATTCGACCCTAATTGCCTAATTTAACACTACAACCCCATACCAATGATCCCCTTCCCTGGATCTTCCCTACAACAGTTACATAATTCCAAAGTGGTGACTTTGGATCAACTTTAGGGGAAAATTCAATTTCTTGTTCCTCATTATGAATGGATGAACTTGAAGTTGCCATGATGATCATGTACATGGAAACTGCAAAATAAAATTAATTACAAATTCAAACTCAAAGAATTTTTAGATTTAACTGTAAAAAAAATTAAAAAACACAAAGCGCACTCCCAACTGTCAACATCTATTAGCATTGTCAGTTGCAATAACACACAGTCACAGAAAAGGATTTTGGGCCTTTCACATATAATATTGATTGTGATAATTTTCAATTTCTCCGTGCAGGATGTGCTTCAAACTTAATAGGTTGTATCAAAAGTCCCCCACAACATTCAAACAAGAGAACCATCCCATCAAGTTGATTAAGGGAAGATTCAAGCTGTGGGAGTCAACAGACGTTGGGCAAGAGCATTGGGAATAATGAGTCGCTAAACCAGCGACTGATCTCTAGTTGTAGTAATCAATTCAAGAGACCAGCAAATACACAGTCCTAAAATCATTGTAATGGCATATACATGATCCAACAGCAACCAATCTATAGAGTCACTTGGACTGTAGAAAGCAATACACTTTGCATGGAGGTGTTATTGCATGAGGTTCAAACAAGCAACAATTTGTTGGTGATAAATACACTGTACAGCCCAACAATACATTAACAATTTAACCCACAATTGGAAGTTCAAAGTGACTTATGCGGCTATGCCCCTATCTAAATTACTTATGTTCTTTATCTAATATGATGAGGCATATTTCATATTTGATGTTGTGTTGAGCGACGAGTGGTACCAATGTATTGGGGTAAGTGTCATATTAAGGTTTAAACATATAAACAGAGAATGACAGTGGAGTCTGGACACATGCCATAGTGCCACTACAGTCAACAACTAAGACAAGCCTCAAGCCCCGGGGTCTGTGCAGCTGATTTTCCTATAAAAATTCCTGGAACTTGGGTGAACAACCAAATTCAAAAATTCCTATAACTATGGCAAACAACCAAATTCTTACTATGGCAAACGACCAAATTTATATGCCTCATTCCGTCCTCAGAGTGCAGGCAAATACTGAGGCATTTCAATGAACATAGGCAAATACTAAGTAACTCTATGCTCTTGTCGATGGTCTCATCTCCAACTCCATGCGGTGACGGCGGACAGTCTCTTCAGCTCATCCAACTCCAAGTCAACTCAAGCAAATGATCTCAGCGATGGCTCCAGCTCGATGGCTCCAGCTCGATGGCTCCTCCAGGCTCTAGGCAACGATGAAATGATAAATTATAAAACGTTGAATCATGAAATAGGTTAAGAAGCCAAAGAGCTTAAGAAGGGGCCAAGCCAAAAAACCAAAACCAAAAACATAAAATCCGTTCGCAGCATACATTTTCGCACGATACATTTCTGGAAATACAAATACATATCACGATTTTCGTACGTATCCATATTTTCCAGAAACGAATACAAATTTCTTGAAACTCCTTTGATACGTTTCCGACCTTGGGATGGTTGTTTCCGAAAAACTGAAACGTGACGGAAACGTTTCGATGTCGTTTCCAAGCCATTTCATATGAGTTTCAGTATCTGAAACACCAAACGACGTTTCCGGGGGTTTGGGGCAGCGTTTCCCATATCTTAGCATGAACCCCTCACATGTTATTAAAGAGGAGAAACCCCCATGAGGAAATCTATAAATAAAGGAGTTGGAATCATTTTGTCATCGTCGATTTAGGTTGGATATCTCTGTTTTCTTGAGCTGAGGTTCTAAGGGTTTTAACACCCCTTCCTCTTGATTAGTTTCGGTGGAGGTGATCCCACCCTACCTAATCTTTTGTCTAGTTTCGGTGGAGCTGGTCCCACCCTACCTAGACACATATTTTCTTGTTTTGGCACATCATATTTTGTTGGGGCAGTTCTGGTTTGATTTTAGCACACAAGGAAGAATCTGTCTCAGGCTATTCATTAGGTCCATTACAAGATAGCGAAGATCATCCAGATTCTTGAAGGGCTACCGTCAAGGCTCTCTCTACACAAACAGCGAAGTCTCTTGTGTAAATTCTCTGAGTTTTGGTTGGTCACCGAATCTGGTTGAGGAAGGATCACACCGCAGAAATCAACCCTAAGGCACCAAGGCCAGTCCAAGCTTGCAGCCTCACCTGAGGCTGAGGCACAGCAAATAGACTGGATCTGAGATTTCCAGCTGATCAACATAGGACGGAACCATTTGGAGCGACCAAGGAAGATCTGGCCACATACTCTGAGGCAAGTCCAGAAATGCGGCCTCTCTAACGAATCCACCTGAGGCACAACCAGTAAACTCTGTGATAAGGTGGGCATATCTGAGGGACGAATCCTTACCCAAAGAAACCCTCCCGGGCTACCTGAAGCAAATGTCAACGAACAAAGCATAAATTAGTTGTACCACAATATCGGAAGAATTTTACAGCACGATTTTGAAGGGCGGTCCCCTTTCTGAAGGTGTTTGGGGCAGCAACCCATCCCTAACTTAATTTTGAGACTGTTATGGTCTCTCTGAGCGGCAGCACCTAATTCTAGTCATGCAGACCTTGGAACCAGTACAGGCTCAATTGATCAAGCAGGGCACCATTGCGGTATTATTCAAGAAAGCAAGTCTGAGACAGGAATTAACTAGCAATTAGCAATTAGAACCTTCTCTGCAGATGTACACCAAGAAGGATACTCAGCCCCCTGATGCAGTAAGCAGAATCAACACAGTAGATAGGGAAATAGTATAGAAGTGTTTGGGTTGAATGTTATAGCATAGTTACAGTTATTGTGAAATTGCAACGGAATTCTGTACTGGTGGAATTTTGGATTGGACATATTTATTGTTTAGGCAGTCAGCCCTAATCTATTTTGGATTGGTTAAAAAACTTATATTGCTGTGGAAATTCCTATACTCACGCATACATAAAAGGGATACCTACTGATTTATAATGTACATTGTTGTTATAAGGTTTTTTTCCTGATTGTTTGAAAAAACCCTAGTCTAAGGCAGAACCCTAAGGGCAAAATTACCCTGCGACATTACAACCTTCTAGCCCCTTGTTGTTCGAGGCTATCATAGGTAATATATATAGCAGCAAAGTTGGACGGTTGTTGGAGCATGTATATCAGCCATTGGAGGAGCATGTTGTGGGGCATGAAGACGTTGATTTTTCCTCGACACTTCAGAATCAGGTCTGTGTTTAAATCACGATCACAAACACAGTAAATTGCCACAACAAAAGCACTTTGAGAAGCGGAAAATGTACAGTGGTGAACCAATGTAGTACACAAGAAATTTTTGCAACCCAAAACTTGTTATATTACAACTTTAATACAACAAACATAGGGCTCTCGTACAAGGGATTATGTCCCTTACAATTAGCCCCGATACAAGGAAAAGACTAGGGCTTGATGTCAACAACACATGACCATCAATCTGCCCTTCAACAAGACACACTTGACTTACATGCTGAAGGAGCGCTCACACCAGCCCTTTCAGTCCACGTACCTTGAACACCTGGCAGGTCCTTTGCCACCTATACTTGTAGAAGGTAATGCTGCTCCAATGCCTCTGCCACTGCTGATCACAAGTTCTTCAGCTGCTCCAGAATGGCTTGCATATTCAGCTCATCAAAACTGCCTCTAACAGTGGTCTATGCTCCTCCAAAGATCACTGAACCTTGGCTCATCAAATCTGCCCTCTAGCAACCCTCTTGCTGCTCCAAGAATGACTGCTGTTAGGGTCTTCAACGATACTGCCCTCATACAACAACTCTGCTCCACCAAAGTCACTGACTTAGGGAACTCAAACCAACCCTCACACATTCCCTCAAGAGTCAACACACTTCCAGATGACTGATCTAGGGCACAATGTGCAGTCCTCACAACAATGATTTGCACCTCAAATCGCTGTACTTAGGGCTGCCATTTATCTCTGTCCAACAAGTCTTAGTGGACAGACTTTTACTCATCAACCTTCAACACTCTTCTCCACGATTCTTCCCTAATTCCTTCACTTCATGACAGCCCTAGCTTCTGCCCTTTTACTCGCACCTCTGTTCACACTTCTATGCACAATCTGAGCATGTTTTGGCCCTCTCAAGGATCATATACCACCACAGAACCCTGCGCTAATGACTGAGGATCTACAGCGTATAGTTCACCTCCTTAGGGTCTCAGCTCTCTTTCCCATGCACACAAGTCTAGGGTGTATTCACACAGAAATCTGGACAGACTTTAGGGCAGAACTTTCATGCATAGAAGAAGCCCTAACTAGGGCACGAACCACACAGAAAACTACCTCCAAACCTGCCAGAACAGACCTACAACAAGGGCACATATAATCAGACCAAACCATCCTCAAACCTGGGCATACTCGGCCTCCATTTCAGACTTGAACAGACCACACATGCACCAATTCATCCCTCCTTTAAGGCCAGCGGCTACCTGAGGCTTTCACTCTCCTTCTTGGGCAGAAATCTCTTGAGAAGATGCTTCTTGAATCTATGCCAAACGAACCATCTTTCATCCCTTCTTATAGTGTTCTATGGTGGTGTCATTCCTCGCCAAGGGTCTCATCACTTAACCAAGCCGACCTAAGCAAATATGCTTAAACACCATTTCCTTAAGGAATAAAATTCATTTCATTTGACCTTTGCCTTCACCATTGAAGCCCTAGGTGACCCTTAGCCCTTCAAGGGTGTGCCTCATGCTTTCAATGATTAAACGATCAATATCCTTGGGTCTTTTGCCCACCACTTGGGTAAGCACCCCACAAACCACATTTTGTGGGTCAACTCCTCACAAACCCAGTACCTACGAAGCTACAAATTTCAACACAAAGGTAATATTTACATCCACCCTATCCAACGTTGGATAAAGCATGCATGTAGCAGCACAAAACAACCATGGTGTGAACTTGATGTCTTCTCATATCTTCAACGGTTCACTTCCATTTCTAGCCATAAAGTGACGGAGGTTCCAGCACATTCTCAAATGATATTTGATGTATCCTTGTTTTGGTTCATAACCAAACACAAGGGAAGATTTCATGCATTTTATGAGATGCTTGAATGGATACAATAGTGTTTTCATTATAGCTAGCATTATATCTCCCTATTGTACTGTAGGGTAGGACGAACAAGCTCGATGTTTGCAAGCATTATGTCATTTCATGCTTTGTTATGTTCGTTGTGTCATCTTGGCTCATGCCTTATTTGTAGAGATTCTTGAGACCAAGTAGTTAGATATGAACACTCTCAAGTTAATAATAAATTTGAATTAGAGACTTGTATTGAAGGTGACAAAGATGTGAATGTTGGATCCATCATGTCACCTATTCCAATGTTTCCATTTTATTTGCAAGCACATCATGCATATCAACAACCACTAGAGATTCTAGAGTTCTCTTGCACCCCGTGATGGAGTGCAGTCCCTTGGTATGTTGGGCTCCTAATAGATCTTTTCCATCGTCATCCTTGTGTGCATGGTTGTTTATTTATCCTTGTGTGCGGGTAAGTTCTTCCACTTAATGAGATACTTTGAAATTAATCGATTCTATAGCTATCAGGTTCTTGTTTCTGTGACTGCTTCAGGCTCAAATATGATTTTTCCTTCTTCGTCAAGTTTTGGCAATATTGTTTGAACTGGGAGCTTGTCACCTATAACCTTCTTTAAACATGAAACATGGAAACCTAGGTGTACTCAGGAAAATGCAGGCAGTTCCAATTTGTATGCCATAGTACCAATCTTTTGTAACACCTTGTAAGGACCATAGTTCTTAGGTGATAATTTATTATCCTTCTTAGCTTGCTTGAGGGACATTTGTTTATATGGTTGTAGTCGTAAAAATACCTAGTCACCTACATCAAAACTTCTTTCACTACAATGTTGATCTACCCGTTGTTTCATTCGATTATGTGCCAGAGTGAGGTTGTCCTTTAAGAGTTGGAGAACTTGTTTTTGATGCTCGATGTTCCACTACCTGAACCTTAAAATTTTCTCTTAAAGATGATGTGATGGATGGTGGATGATATCCATAAAGTGCCATACCACCATTCAGCCAGAGGTAACCACTTGACCCATTGTGTTTGTTTATCATATACAAAGCAACAAAGATATCCTTCCAAACATTTGTTCATTATCTCAATTTGCCTATCAAATTGAGGATCATAAGATGAGCTATGAGCTAATTGAGTACCAAGACAAGAAAATAATTATGTCCAGAAATTTCCAATGAAAATGGGATCTCTATCACTTACAATAATCTTTGGGTTTCCATGTAGCTTTTGAATTGTTTCCATAAATGCAATAGAAATTGTACTAGCTTTAAAAGAATGAGATAACGCACTTACTTGGTAATTCTATCAACTACCACCATGATGACACTCTTTCCTTCAGACTTGGGTAAACCTGTGATAAAATATATTGAGACCTTCTCCAAACGCTGACTTGGAATGGCTAAAGGTTGTAATAGACCTGGGGTCTTAAATGTCTCAACTTTATTTTGTTGGCAAACCAAACATTCTGCCACAAACTCCTGAATATCAAATTTAAGGCGATCCAAAAAAAAAATCCTTCTTGACCTTGTGGTAAGTTTTTAAAAATCGTGAGTACCCTCCTAAGGGGGAGGTGTGCAATTCCAAAATAATCATTTGTTTGAGTTGGGAATTCTTACAAAGATATAAGCGATCTTTGTACCATAATGAATCATTTTTCCAGCTAAATGTATCAGATGTACTGGGATTTTGCTGCAACTTTTGAATGAGTGTCCACACTTCTTCGTCATTCTTCCATTCATCCCTTGCTTCAGTTATCCAATTAGGTTGGATAATAAAAATGGCACAAAGCAATGCTTCCACATCCTCATCCTTTCTTGATAGTGCATCTGCAACAACATTTTGCTTTCCTTTTTTGTAGATGATTTCAAAGTCATAACCCAACATCTTTTGTGACCCATTTTTGCTGCTCTCCTGAAGATAATCTTTGTTCCAAAAAGTATTTAAGACTATTATGATCTGCTTTTACTTTGAACTGTCTTCCCATTAGGTAAAGTCGCCATTGCTTTAGTGCATGTAGTATTGCCAACATTTCCTTCTCATAAATAGGTTTGTGTAAATACTTTCCCTTGATTGGACGACTTTCAAAAGCAATCGGTCTTCCTTCTTGCATTAAAACAGCACCAATTCCATTTCCTGAGGCATCACATTCCACAATAAAGGTTTTTGTGAAGTCTAGCATAGCTAAGACCAGTGCTTGGCACATTGCCTCTTTAAGATGTTCAAAAGCCTTAGTTGCTTCTGGAGTCCAAGAAAATGCATCTTTCTTCAGTGATGTTGTTAGAGGTGTGTTATTATCCCATAATTATTAACAAACTTGTGATAATACCATGTCAACCCCAGAAATTCTCGAAGATGCTTTAGGGTTGTGGAGATTTTCCGTTCCTTAACGGCTTTAATTTTGTTAGGGTCTACCTTAACACCCTTATGAGATACAATATGACCCAAATACTCAACCTCCCGTGCTCCAAAGAAACATTTGGAAGCTTTTGCATGTAATTGTTTCTCCTCCAATAGTTTGAGCACCTTGTCAACATGTTGAACATGATCCTTCCAAGACTTGTTGTAGATTAGTATATCATCAAAAAATACTAACACAAATTTTCTAAGGGTGGGTTTGAAAATGGAATTCATCAAACATTGAAATGTGGAAGGTGCATTAGTAAAGCCACAAGGCATAACCAAAAATTAGTAATGACCTTCATGAGTTCTGAATGTTGTTTTCAGAATGTTTTCAGTCTTCATTCTAGTTTGATGATATCCTAAACGAAAATCTAGCTTGGTGAAGTAAATTGCTCCATGTAATTCATCCAACAATTCATCAATCACAGGAATGGGAAATTTATCTTTAATAGTGAGCTTGTTGAGCTCCCTATAATCCGCACACATACACCATGACCCATCCTGCTTGTGCACCAATACTACTGGAGCAAAGAAAGAACTCTGACTAGGTTGAATTCTACCAGCCTCTAACATTTCTACAACCATACGTTCAATTTCACTCTTTTGGGCATAGGGATATTTGTAAAGCTTGATGTTTGGAGGAACAATTCTTGGAATCAAATAAATAGCATGATCATGATCACGAAGAGGTGGGAGGCCTTTAGGAAGCTCAAATACCTTGGAATGATTGTCCAAAACTTTTTGGAGATCTGGAGAAATAGATGATTTCAATGTTTGAACCTCTAGTAAGCATAATTGTGCAACTATGCCCCGTTGTTCTTTCTTCAGAGGCTTTGTCATGCCATTAGAGTTGGTTATTTTTCCTGGTTTCCTTGCGATACCCCTTAATTCAACTTCCTTTCCTTACCAAAAAAATTCAAGCAGAGTTCTTGAAAATTAAAAGTTATCGTCCCTAAAGATTGTAACCATTGGACTCCTAGTACAACATCAGCACCACTCATTGGAATGGAAAGCATTGGACTATTCAATACATATCCCCCCATGGTGTGATGTCCTCAACGAATTGAGGACAAATGGACTTAGTAGCCTATTTGTCCCCATAGGCTATAGTCCTTCAAAAAGGAGGATAAAACCCCAAAACCCCCATTATGGTCGAGTTTTGGGTAAGTTGGGCAAAAAACCCAAATCTCGGGCTTTGAGTAAGACACACTCAACCACTTAAGGAAGTCTATAAATAAAGGAGGCTTGGATTCATTTTGGAGGATCATTGTGGATCATCTTATATGTTTCTCTTGAGCATTAGCTCTGAGGTCTTGAGACCCATTTCTATTGTCAATTTCGGTGGGGAAAGATTCCTCCCTAACTGACACTAATCTATTTCCAATTTGTTTTGGCACAGGGAAATCTTGAGACAGTAGCAAATCGCTTTGACAATTTTGGGAATCATCATTTGGTATTTGGAACACCTTTTGGAAAGATAGCAGAATTCTTGATTGGGTCTGTCTTAACATCACAAGAATTTTTGTCTAACTAAACCACTGGCTCGGGCATCTTGGCATTGGATTAAGAACTGTGGAAGGGATAGCCCGAGCAGGAATCCAGTACAGCGTTGAAGATTTAATTATGGGAATCAAGGTCAAGTCTAGCACAGGAAGCGAGGAGAATACAACGTTATCTCAATTTGGAACGTCAAACATACTAAGGGATTAATAACCAGCATTTTAAATTGAAGAACAGAATCATTGTTGTGTACATCGGAAGCATTGGCGAAAAGGTTTCCTGTAGTGCGAACCACTCCTCGAAGCTTGAAATCTTGCCACAGGGAGACTCTGACAGGACAAAGACTACCGTCTCTGACGAAATTAAATATTGCAGAGGAAATCCCGACTATGGTCAACTGTCTAGCTAGATTAATTAGATATGTTCAATTGTCTAGTTAGGGGACTCCGTTGATTTGTGAACGAATTGCGACTTGTGGAACCACTAATTTGGGTAATACCTTTCTTATCCGTTGACATTTGTGACCACTATGGGTCCACCAATCTTATGAAATTTGATAACAATTAATGTTTGGTTGAGATAATGCTTCTTAATGCTTTCGTTGCATTAGATATACCTGTGGTTATTCGTTGTGGGTTCGTTGTTCAAAAAGAAAAATTGACGAAATTAATATTTGTGGAATGCCTTCGTTGTTATGTGCACGTTAATCAATTGTGTGCATTATTGAGAAATGCTAAGTACAAAAGAATTCTTTGATGAGAGTAAATGAACGAAACAAGGGTTGATAAAAACCCTAACGTCTGATGAAATTTAGAGCAAAATTAATATAGCACATTACAATGGTATCAGAGCACAAGCATCCTACCAGCTTGTGGTGAATGGTAGTTTATGCTTCCTGAAGACACCAGTAACGTCACTGTAAGGAGGAACAACCATCATTCTACTATGGGGGACAGAGTAGAACGTGACCCTGGTATCTTACTACAAGAATTGTTACAGGGGCAGCAACAGATGAATCAACAGTTGCACCAGCAAGGGCAGCAACAGATAGCTCAAGCCTTGACCCAAGGGCAACAACAAATTGCGGTGCTAATCGCTCACCTCACCGGCCAGCCGAATGTCGCTGCCACCAATAGGACTACAACTGAAGGAAGTGGGAATCATAATCTCATCCCACCTGTCAATCAAGCCAACAACAAGGGGTATAGTCAGCCACTTTTACCTCAATTTACAGACAGTCGAGTGATAGCAAGCCAAGAAGCAGTTGAGCCAAATCAACTCCTAAACACTTATGCTCAAGACAATGCACGATTGGAAGAAAATACTCAAGCAGCTATGTCTTTCAATGAATACAGTAACTTCTGGTACTGGAATAGACCCCAAGAACAGCCTAATGGAGAATTAGCATGTAAGGTAAGTAAACTTCCTTTACCCTCATTTGATGGATCACCTAAATGTACAGCAAGGGCTTGGGTGCAAAAATTGGACACCTAATTCAAGGTCAATCCTATGGCTAAGGCGGACGCAATTCAATTTGCCACATTACACTTAGAAGGGGAAGCACATGAGTGGTAGTATCATGGTCTAGTAACTTTGGGACATCCTAACATCACTTCTTATGAAGGTCTTACACAAAGACTAATAGAAATATTCGACCGAAAGAACCCAAAAATCCACTTCAGAGCACTGGCACTACTGAAGCAAACAAGGTCACATGAAGAGTTTATTGCATAATTTGAACACACCGCAGTTATGGTAACAAATATATCTAAAGAGCGATCAATTATGCTTTTCACTGAAGCATTAGTTGAGCCATTACAAGGATGGGTCAAAGCATTCAATCCCACCACTCTTCAAGAAGTCATCAAGAAGACTCTAGACTTGGGTAATGCAGTCGTTAAGGCTAAGGCTTCGTCCAGCCTTTCATCCCTCCAAAAGATAAGGAAAAGAAGCCTTTCCAACGTGATGGGCCCAAAAGAGACAAACTAGATGAGGAAACTTGAAGCAAACCAAGGAGGAAAAAGTTATGTTTCACTTGTAGGGAACCATGGGAACTTGGTCATCATTGTTTAGGAAAGGGGAAGATTCACTACATCGAAGTACTCTCTAACGACGAAGAAGAAGAAGAGGCCACTCCAAGTACCGATGAAGAGCCACCACAGAAGGAAGCAAGGGATGAAGAAAACCCTGACAACTCCAAAGAAGGACCGCCACAAGAGGAAAGCCTCGATAGAGAAAAGAAGACACGGCCACAGGTCAAGATTGCAACTCTTTCAGGCATGCCCAAGTATTACACCTTTAGGGTCAGGGGAGACATCAAGGGACAACACATCACAGCGCTAATTGATGGAGCCATGCACAACTTCATTGATGCAGCACTAGTAGCAAAAAGGGGACTTCCCACCGAAGAGTTTGAGGGCTTGGATGTGATAGTTGCGGATGGGTACAACTTGGATTGCACACGAATGATCCCAAGTTTGAGTGTAACTCTTGGTAACTATACTTTTACCAGTGATTTCTATGTAATAGATCTTGCAAACCTCAACATGGTACTAGGGGTTCAATGGTTATATTCATTGGGCAAACACACAATGGATTACCAAGCATTGGAAATGGAATTTAGAGCACCAAATGGCAGTAAGGTCGTATTAAGAGGCATGTCAAATGGCGGGCTGCAGGTCGTTTCAACCAAAAGGATGGAAGCCCTTTTTAGGCACGAGGATATAGCATACACAACAGAATGTAAGGTTATGACCCAAAAGACTCTCGGCAATGATAAACCGCAAAACAAGGTTGATATTCAACAAGTACTAGACAAGCATGCTCCAGTTTTTTATGACATTCCTCCAGGATTGCCTCCTAAAAGAGGATTTGAGCATACTATTGAGTTGGAAGAAGGAGCTAAGCCTGTGATCACCACACCGTACCGGCATCCGAAGAAGTTCAAAAACGAGATAGAAAAAACTATCCAAGAATTGTTAGCTATGAGACATATCCAACCCAGCTCAAGCCCATTCGCATCATCTGTGGTTTTTGGTGAAGAAAAAGGATGGCACATGGAGAATGTGCATTGACTATCGAGCACTTAATAAGAAGACCATCAAAAGCAGGTACCCCATTCCACAAATTGATGTATCACTGGAGGAGTTACATGGAGCGGAATATTTCTCAAAGATCGGCCTATGGTCCGGGTACCACCAAATTCGAGTTCGGGAGGAAGACGTGCCCAAAACAACGTTTTGTTGCCACATGGACACTTTGAATTATTGTTCATGCCATTTGGGCTAACTAACACCCCCGCCACTTTCCAATCATGCGTGAATAGCAATTTCAACAGGCAGCTAAGAAAGTTTTTGTCGGTATTCTTTGATGACCTCCTCATCTACAGTAAGGCGTGAGACGATCATTTGAGACACCTGGATCAAATTTTGAGCATCATGCAAGAATAGTCCCTTCATGCCAAAGCATCCAAATGCGAGTTTGGGTTGACAAAGATTCTTTATTTAGGGCATATGATCAACGCACAGGGGGGTACAAGTCCACTAGGGAAAGATTCAAGCAATAGTGGATTGGCCTACACCTAAGACACTAACAGAGTTACGAGGGTTTCTTGGGCTCTACAGCGATTATCAGCGGTTCGTTAAGGCCTTCTCCCAACTAAGTGCGCCCTTAACAGATTTGACAAACAAGGGGGCATTCGGGTGGACAAAAGCAGCTAACAAGGCATTGAACAAGCTCAAAGAAATAATGAGCTCATGTCCAGTACTAGCCCTTCCTGACTTTGGCCAACCATTTATATTAGAGTGCGATGCTTTCGAAGAAGGAATAAGAGTCGTCCTAATGCAGTCGGACATTTCTTGGGACAAAGGAACTTGAATGAACGACAGCAGAGATGGGTAAGCAAAATTCAAGCTTATGATTTTGACATTGAATATGTGAAAGGGAAGAAAAATGTGGTAGTTGATGCACTCTCCAAGAAACTAGCAGCCTGCACCCTCATAAAGCTCACAGAAGATTGGAAGGTGCACCTCTCCGCCAAATATGCTACAAACCAGTTCGCTTGCACGCTTTTCGACAAGATTATCCAAGATGGCAGGTACAAAATAGTCGATGATGTCATTTACTATAAAGACAAGATATATCTGGTCCCTAATCTACACTTAAGGAGAAAATTATGAAGGTTACACATGATATTCCTTCAGTTGAACACCAGGGGTTCTTCAAGACATACCGACAGATCCGAGAGTGATTCTCGTGGAAGGGACTCAAGGAAGATGTGATGAAATACATCAGGGAATGCATGACATGTTAGCAAAATAAGGTCAAGCATACACCCCCGTAGGTCTTCTCCAACCTCTACCCATTCCAGAACAAAAATGGGAAAGCATATCGATGGATTTTATCACAGGATTACCCAAAGCACAGGGAAAGGATTACATATACACTGTGGTGGACAGATTGACTAAATTCGCACACTTCTTCGTTATCTCAAAAGATTAGTCGACCAAGCAAGTGGCAAAACTCTTCTTCAAAGAAATCTTTAGATTACATGGGTTGCCGAAGAACATAGTCAGCGAACGTGATAGAAAATTCATGGGCGGGCGCATTCTGGCAGGAACTTTTCAGAATAGTTGGAACTGAATTAACCCCTAGCACCAGCTATCACTCGCAAACTGACGGCCAAACGGAAATTGGAAATAAATGGATTGAGTGGTATTTGCACAACTATGTGACAGGTCAATAAAAGGCATGGATCAAGTGGTTGTAGCTTAGGGAGCATTGCTACAACACCACCTACCACCTATCCATTGGAATGACACCCTTCAAGGCTCTGTATGGGTATGATGCACCCTTTTTCATTGATAGAATCTTCAGAGACCGCAAGGCAACCCTTGCCAAGGATTGGATACAGGAGAGTCAGGACATTCTTAGGGTACTACTCAAGGAGAATATTCAAGTTGCTCAAAATCGACAGAAGATGTACGCAAACCAGCGTCGAACATAGTGCAGTTTTGAGGTAGGGGATCTTGTTTTCCTATGATTGCAACCTTATCGACAATCTACACTCAAGAAGAGTAGGGCAGAGAAGCTGAAGCTAAGGTTTTATGGGTGTTACAAAATTCTCCGAAGAGTGGGTGAAGTGGCATATCAATTAGAGCTACCGAGTGATAGCAGAATCCACAATGTATTTCATGTATTGTGCCTCAAGTAGGCTATAGACCAGCAGGTCACCACTTTTATTGAGTTGCCACCATTAGATGAGGAAGGACAATTGGAATTTATTCCAGAAATGATCATGGTCGTTCAAGAAAAGAAGTTAAGGGGAAGGGTAATTCTGGAGTACCTCATCAGATGGAAGAATTTACTGGAGGAGGACGCGACATAGGAAGGAGAATGGATTCTACAACACCCGAATTTGCAATTGCTTGAGGGCAAGCAATTTCGGGCAGGGGGGACTGTGATGTCCTCAACCAATTGAGGACCAATGGACTTAATAGCCTATTTGTCCCCACAAGCTATAGTCCTTCAAAAAGGGGGATAAAACTCCAAAACCCCCATTGTGGGCGAGTTTTCGGTAAGTTGGGTGAAAAACCCAAATCTGGGGCTTTGAGTAAGACACACTCAACCACTTAAGAAAGTGAAACCCCTTAAGGAAGTCTATAAATAAAGAAGACTTGGATTCATTTTGGAGGATCATTGTGGATCAACTTATATGTTTCTCTTGAGCATTAGCTTTGAAGTCTTGAGACCCATTTCTATTGTCAATTTCGGTGGTGAAAGATTCCTCCCTAACTGACACCAATCTATTTCCAATTTGTTCTGGCACAGGGAAATCTTGAGACAGTAGCAAATCGCTTGGACAATTTTGGGAATCATCCTCTGGTATTTGGAAAGATAGTTGAATTCTTGATTGGTTCTTTCTTAACGTCACAAGAATTTGTATGACTAAACCACTGGCTTGGTCATCTTGGCATTGGATTAAGAACTACGGAAGGGATAGCCCGAGCAGGAATCCAATACAACATCGAAGATTTAATTGTGGGAATAGAGATCGACTCTGGCACAAGAAACGAGGAGGATACAGTGTTATCTCAATTTGGGACGTCGAACATATTAAGGGATTAATAACCTGCATTTGGAATTAAAGAACAGAATCATTGTTGTGTACGTCGAAAGCATTGGCGAAAAGGTTTCCTATATTGGGAACCACTCCTAGAAGTTTGAAATCTTGCCACATGGAGACTCTAACAGGACAAAGACTACCAGCTCCGAAGAAATTAAATATTGCAGAGGAAATCCTAACTATGGCCAGTTGTCTAGCTAAATTATTTAGATTATGGTCAATTTTCTAGTTAGGGGACTTTGTTGATCTGTGAACGAATTGCGACTTGTGGCACTGCTAATTTGGGTAATACCTTACTTATCTATTGACATTTGCGACCACTGTGGGTCCGCCAATCTTATGGAATTTGATAACAATTAATGTTTGGTTGACATAACGCTTGTTAATACTTTCGATGAATTAGATAAACCTGTGGTTATTCGTTGTGGGCCCGTTGTTTAAAAAAATGACGAAATTAATATTTGTGGAATGCCTTCATTGTTATGTGCACTTTAATCAATTGTTTGCATTATTGAGAAATGCTAAGTACAAAAGAATACTTTGATGAGAGTAAATGAATGAAACAAGTGTTGATAAAAACCCTAACGTCTGAAGAAATTTAGGGCAAAATTAATATAGCACATTACACATGGTTAGCTTGATATTATGGCAGCACTTTCCAGAGCAATTTATAGTTCCTCAATTTGCAACCATCACTTGACACTCTGGTGTTGGATATAGAAAGCAATTCAATTCCTTAGTTATCTTACAATGAATAAAATTATGGGTACTATCCGAATCAATCAACACTATTACCTTTCTCTTCTTGATATATCCTTCTATCTTGAGAGTTGGAGTGGTAATTTATTCCAATGTATTACGAGATATGGCTGGATTCATTTCTTCTTTCTCTGGGGTTGGTACCTGGTGTATATCCTCCTCCTTTAATGTTTCGTGTTCCTTTTCTTCCTCCTCTTCACAATCTATGTAAAATAATTTCTTCTCAACACACTTATGACCTTTAGTGTATTTGCTATCACCACTATAACAAATCCCTTTTGCTCTTTTTTCCTCCAATTGTTGTGGTGTCAACCTTGTAGGTTGTGGAAGGCTAGGAGCAGCAACACTTCCATCTTTATGTTGCCATCATTTTTCTTTCAACTTTTCTGGCCACCCTGAATGACTTCTCCAATGAATCAGTTTCCCAAAGGCAAACCTCATGTTGGATGTTATCCTTTAAAGTCCCTATAAAGACATCAATCTTATGCTCCTCTGGAATATTAGTTACCCTGATATTCAATTTTTAGAAGTCCTCAATGTGCTCCGCTATTGAACCCTTTTGTTTGAAATTTATCAATTGGCTAAAGAAGGTGTTGCTCTTTGTATCCTCATAATGTGCTATCATTTCCTCCGTAAAAATTGACCAAGTGACAAGTGGTTTACGAGAACAAAGCCATCGATACCATACAAACTGATTGGGTTCTAAATATAAAGATGCAATGCGTACCTTTTGTGTGTGTTGCACATCATGGAGATCAAAATATTGCTCCATCTGTAGTATCCATGTTACCGGATCCTTGCCATCAAACTTCCTCATATCAATCTTTGGAATGTGGTGGGTCTTAAACCCAACATTGGAGTCTCTAAAATCATAATTCATATTCATTTTGTCCTCATCATGATTTTCATGGATTACCTTGTCACCATTGGGAAGCCTTTCTTGCAGCAACTTTGTCAACCCTTCCATCTTGACATTCATCATTACTTCCACATCTTCTTTTAAACCATCATTCAAACCTTCCATGTCCCTTTTTATTTTTACTTCTAAACCATCCATCTTAACATTCATCATCGCTTCCAATTCATTTTTGGTTACTCTTTGTGAGAGCGAAATTTGTTGTACTTGGTCTGATAATTTTGATATATCATGTTGAATTTCTTCCTCTTATTCACATGTCATAGTAGAGTTTTCTAGTTGCTTACTACGTGTGTCCATTTTTTTGCTTTGAGGCATTTTGGAATCAAACAACAATATCTATGTTTCACTGTGCCTGAATCACTTCAAACTAATTTTTCAAACAAAAGTTATGCAAAATTTTAAAAAAAACACACATTTTTCTTGCTTTTTAGGAGCTCGATATTGAAATTGTTGTCTCTCTGTAATTTTGGCTCTCCAAGGTCTGAAATTTCGTCCTATGGTGTCCCTCTGAGTCTTCTTTCCAATGCCACAAGTCAGACCGAAATTGAATTCTTCAACATAAAGTTATGCCCAATCTCCCACGATGACCTAATTATGGACTGGTTCAGTAGAGTGAACTTGTAGGGAATGCCACATGTCACTGTTTCAACCTTCGACCTTGAAAATGATACATGAAAAACTACATTCCGTGCACTTTCATTAAATTTTTACGAATTTCAAATCCGATTCTCATAGAGAAAGTTATGACGAATTTCCCTAGGTCACCTGTTTGAGATTGAATTTTGGAGCCTACAAAAACCCTAACTTCCTTGGATCATATCTCAGAAAATATAGCGAACCAAGATCTAAAATTCGTACACGAAGTTCACCAAGATTTCAGCTCCACGTGGTCGAAATTTCAACTTTTGAAGCCTCATATAAAAAAAGTTATGGCAAATATGCCAAGATACATGTTTGAAGATGTGAAACCCTAGAATCCAATGCT
Source organism: Pinus tabuliformis (assembly GCA_031772625.1). Classification (NCBI taxonomy): domain Eukaryota; kingdom Viridiplantae; phylum Streptophyta; class Pinopsida; order Pinales; family Pinaceae; genus Pinus; species Pinus tabuliformis. Next base: position 571,092,307 of record CM062818.1, on the reverse strand, counting down.
CTGATACCAAATGTTATGCAACCAGATCACAAAATAGAAGAAAAGATAGATCAACGACTTGAAAATTAGCCTCTTCGAGGGGGAAACCTCCTTTACATCACATAAATGAACAATTCTTGGATGATACAAATGATAAGACCTTCTTGGTATATATAGGAGTCTAAGGGATCACAATATAATCAGCCTACATAAAAATAATAATGTAAGGGCACAACAATAACAATAATGGGCTATGGGGCACAACAATAACAATATGGGGGCTACATGGGCCAACAATAACAATAGGGGTCTACACTAACAATAATAATAAGGGGGCTACACTAGTATTCTAAGGACCTAACAGCGGGTTTGAGAGTTAATAGGTTTGCATGTAGCTATTGCAAAAGTTGCACAATATTGGCATTAGTGAACCACTTCTAACGTATCTCCTCAATCCAGTTGCGTGTTGGTAAAGAGAAAGCAAATAGGGAGCCATCCTCCTCATACATCCAAGATAAAGCATTGACGAGCATGTTTTCCTTACCCTTGTTATAGATGATCTCATAATTGTTGCCAAACATTTGCGTGACCTGCTTTTACAACTCTCGTAATGACAACCTTTGTTCCAAGAAGTATTTCAAACTACAATAGTTTGTCTTAATCTAGAAACAATTTCCAATCAAGTAAGGATGCCACATATCAATTCAAAGAAGAGTACCAATCATTTCCTTTTCATATATCAATTTACCCAAAAAATAATCACACAATTGTTTACAATGGGTGTCCCTCTTGCATTAACACTGCCCCAATACATTTGCATGATGCAAAACATTTTAAGATGAAAATCTTATTGAAATCCATCATGACTAGGGAAAGAGTAGTACATAAAACATCTTTTAAACACTAAAAGGCATGTTTTAGAATATCTCTCCATTCGAAGGAATTTTTCTCGAGCAAGGTGGTGAGTGGAACTACAATTTTACCATAGTTCAACATAAATTTCTTGTAGTGACTAGTGAGACAAAGAAATCCACACGAACTTTTGAGAATCTTGGGGCATGGCCACTCTTTCATTCTCTCCACTTTCTTAGGATCAACAGTACTCATCTCGACTCACAATGTGACCCAAATAATCCACTTTTGATGTGCCGAAATCCCATTTCGAACATTTGATGAATATTTGATGATTGTGGAGGATTTGTAAGGCCTAATCCATATGTGCCACATCTATCTCCCAGGTTTTCCTATATATCAAGATATCAAGAAAGAAGACAAGGCAAAATGGTGCAAAATGAATCAAAAGATTTTGTTCATGAGGCTCTAAAAAGTGGATGGTGCTTTGCTAAAACCATAAGGCATCGCTAGGAACTCGTAACGGCCTTCATGTTTGCGGAAAGAAATTTTAGGAATATTCGCTTCATTCTAACTTGGTGATAACCAAAATGGAGGTCAATTTTAGTGGAGTACAGTGCTCCATATAGCTCATCCAAGAAGTCATTAATGATTGGAATGTGAAAGTTATCTTTGATCGTCAATTAATTAAGAGAGTGAAAGTCAAGATACATGTGCCAAGTGCCTTCTTCTTAGAACCAGACAACCAAAGAGGACCAAGGGTTGGTAGTATGACGGAACACACCTGCTTCCAACAATCCTTGAATGATCTTTTCAATCTCAAATTTATGTGGAAAAGGATCATGATATTGGTACACATTGGCGAATTAATGGAATGTTATGATCATGCTCACCACATGACGATGGTAGTCCATGGGCAAGTTCAAAAGTCAGCTTATGTTTGTCCAAAACCACCTACAAATGAATATGAACTAACTGGGATGCCTTCTTTAGGAATTATTTGGCATTATATCGTGCAATAATGCTTGAATGTCTCTTCTTCAAGAGCCTTTCCACAGAGTGAAAACTAATGCTTTCTGGAGAACTTGCTTTGAGACCTTTGACAGTGTAACAATACCCATCCTTTTAAACCCATGTATAATTCCAAGAAACACATGGTAATGGGACCCATTGTTCTCAACCATTCTACACCAAAAACAATATCATGGCTTCCATTTCAATGGCAAACATGCGAAGCTTCAAGGAATAATAACCCATTTCGAGTTTCACATTGTCACACTTGTTATTGTTGGAAATTGTAACTATGTTCGGTCTTCATAATGACCTATGTGTAATCATGACATTGCATATTTTGTATAAAGAAAGAAAAAGAAAGAAAATAAATTTTATTTTATATAAAGCATGGGTTTTGTGCTCAAGTTTAGGTCAAAAGCTAAGAAACCGGATTCGTCCTCCCCCCCCATGTCTCGAATCCCACGTGTCGAACACAATTATTGATGGACATGTGTCCAATTCGAGGCTTGAGCGTGTCCTAACACGTGGGATTCGTTTGACACGCGAATCGGATTCGACGAGCCACTGAATCCTGATTTCAAGACACATGTCCCTCTGAAAAGCGTGTCACGCGACTTTAAAAGCCCGATTTGAACCAATTTATCCCTCATTCTTGTGTCTCTCTCTTATTGTGGCGTGTGGGAGCGACTAGCAAAGGGTTTGGGAGCGTTTTGGAGGTGATTCAAGCAACCGTTAAGTGCATTTTGCTTCCATTTTTGCTACATCAGTTTGCCTGCCCATTTTGTTTACATGCTTATGCATTTTTTCTTTATTTTTTTATAGCATTCATGACTCAACCAAGGGCAACAGGGAAGGGGAAGAATGTCTCCATTGGTGATTCCCCATCTTGTTCCAATTTCATAAGGGTCTACAAGTGTTCCCTCTATTAGAAGTGGGGTTGCAACATCAGCTTCAAATGTTGAGGGCAGAATAAATTTAGAAAAACAGCAAGCTCAAGAAAGTAAATATCCCTTGTGGAAGTATGTCACAAGAGATCAAGGGCCAGGCAGCAAGTTAAAGGGAGGAGGCCATGTTTCTTGGACATGAAGTGATTGCAACAATCATTTCAAAAGCACTAATTTCCATGTGAAAGCTCATTTGATGGGCTTACCAGGTTGTGGAATTGGAGCATGTGCAAATGTGTTTGCAGCTAAGAGGAAAGAAATGGAAAAAGAGGCCAATGTTAGTGTGGCAAGGGTGGTTGCATCATCTAAAAAAACAAGAATGAGGATCCCCTTCCATTCTTGAGGAAAAGCAATAGCACATTTCATTTTGAGAGTTTTGTGGGGGTGTAGGTCAAGCAACAAAAAAAAGGCAGTGGCACTTGGTCCAGTGGCAAGATATTTCAGAAAGAGAGACGAGAAGACCTTGATATCACCATTGCCTTATTTTTCTATCTGAACTTCATATCCTTTAATGTTGCACGATCACCTTTATTTCTTGAGATGTGTCGAGCTCTAACTCAAGGGGCTCCATGAGGGTATGTGCCTCCTGGGTCAGAGAAGCTTAGAACCACATTGTTGACTAAGGTAAAGAAAGAGGTGGACAAAATGCTTGAGCCTATTAAATTAGAATGGCCAACATCTGGGTTAGTATTGTTTCTGATGGATGGACAAATCCAGCATGCCACCCACTCATCAACTTCATGGTGTCTTCCTTGAATGGACCAATTTTCTCGAAATCAGTGAATGCACTTGGACAATACAAGGGTGCACAATATATGGGTGAGTTGTTCATTAAAGTTATTGAAGATGTAGGTGTTGATTCTTGTTTGCAAATCATTACAGACAATGCCCCTGTTTGCAAGGTTGTTGGCATGATTGTGGAAGCTAAATATCCACAAGTATTTTGGACACCTTGCATTGTCCATTCCATGAATTTAGCACTTAAAACTATTGCTTCTGATGTGCCTTGGATTGGAAGTGTTATTGAGGATGCACGACATATCCGCAACTTTGTACAAAATTGTACTAATGCCCTCACAATCTACGAGTACGCCTATCTATCATTGTTGAAGATTGCAGATACACGGTTTGCCTCTTCATTCATCATGTTGAAGAGGTTAAGGGAGGTCAAGACCGCTCTTGGGGCCATGCTTATTTCAAAGTTTTGGTCTTTTTGGAGAAAGATACATCAAGTAGCTTCAAAAAGAGTTAAGGATATAGTGTTAGATGATGCTTGGTGGGAGAGAGTAGATCTCACTATTAAGATCATGGACCCTATCATTGATTTGCTACGATTTGCAAATATAGACTAACCAATCCTAGGAGAGTTTTATGAGAGATGAAATTCCATGATTGAGTCTGTGAGGACCATTATTTTACAGAGTGAGTGCCCTGAGTATGAAACATCATCGGAGGCCTTCTTCACCACCATATAGGATATTCTTGTCAACAGATGGGACAAGAATTGCACACCTTTGCATTGTTTGGCTCACTCATTAAAGTTATTGAAGATGTAGGTGTTGTTGATCTTGTGTGCAAATCATTACAGGCAATGCATCTGTTTGCAAGGTTGATGGCATGATTGTGGAAGCTAAATATCCACAACTATTTTGGACACCTTGCATTGTCCATTCCTTGAATTTAGCACTTAAAACTATTGCTTTTGATGTGCCTTGGATTGGAAGTGTTATTGAGGATGCACGACATTTCCGCAACTTTGTACAAAATCGTACTAATGCCCTCACAATCTACGAGTACACCTATCTATCATTGTTGAAGATTGCAGATACACGGTTTGCCTCTTCATTCATCATGTTGAAGAGGTTGAGGGAGGTCAAGACCACTCTTGGGGCCATGCTTATTTCAGAGTTTTGGTCTTTTTGGAAAAGATAGATCAAGTAACCTCAAAAAGAGTCAAGGACACAATGTTAGATGATGCTTGGTGGGAGAGGGTAGATCTCACTATTAAGATCATGGACCCTATCATTGATTTGCTATGATTTGCAAATATAGACCAACCAATCCTAGGAGAGCTTTATGAGGGATGAGATTCCATGATTGAGTCTGTGAGGACCATTATTTTACAGAGTGAGTGCCCTGAGTATGAGACATCATCGGAGGCCTTCTTCACCACCATATAGGATATTCTTGTCAGCAGATGGGACAAGAATTGCACACCTTTGCATTGTTTGGCTCACTCATTGAACCCAAAATAGTATAGCCATGAGTGATTGAATGGTGGACCTTCCCGCAAATTCCCTCCTCACATGGATGGTGAAATTTCACAGGGAAGGAAGGATGCATTAAGGCGGATATTTCAAGATAGAGCATCCCTTGATGCGGTGGGAGATGCCTTTGCAGAGTTTTCCACTGGCACTAGGCGATTTGCAGGCTATGATGTGATTAGAGACAGGGGGGCTAAGAAGCCCTATTCTTGGTGGGCAACTCATGGGGCAACAAGCCCTTCTCTACAGCAATTAGCAATGAAGCTCCTCTCTTAGGTTACTTCCTCCTCTTGTTGCGAGAGGAATTGGAGAACATATGGGGATTTGTATAGTGTCAAGAAGAGCAAGCTTGAGCAATCCAAGGCAGAGACAAGGGTGTATGTGCACACCAACCTACATCTTATTTACATGCAGACGGATGAGTGGTTGAAGGGAAAGACAAAGATGTGGGATGTCTTTCATGATGACATGGGTTTGGACAACAGTTTTGAGTTGGCATTGGCCAACTTGAATCTTAACAAGCCAATGCTAGATCCTGTCACTCTTGATGATGGTGATACTCTTGAAAGGGTCATCCTCCACACCAGCAGATGCAGAGATTACATTGGATACAAAGGAGCAAGATGCAGCAAACTAGAGTAGTGGTGACCATGACAGTGATATTGATTTTGATGATGATGATTGATGAGCTACCTACTACCTTGTAGTTGTTTTTTATTTGTTATTTCTATTTGTCATTAGCATTGCTAGTCAGGAATCCTCGGGACTCATTACCTACTACCTATGTAACAGATTTTGATTTTGATGACTTAATGATAAAACTATAGTTTCTTGTCTTTCTCCTATTGGATCATTGATGAATCTATCACAATTGTATTTGTATGCATAATGTTACATTGTACAACTTACAAAGTTACAAATTTAAATGTAGAATCTAGATCTATGTCTGAATTTGTATCATAAATAAGGTGTAATATGAAATCATTGAGATATCTATTTAGTATTAATTTTTAATATATATATATATATATATATATATATATATATTCAATAAAAAAATATATAACGTGTCTTGTTCCAGGGGGTCTACGTGCCTCTTGTCGGACACTCGAATTTGCGTGTCCCGTGTCCCTTGTGTTAGATGACTTAGGTCAAAAGCATGCTCTTCGTGCTTGTAGGTCTTTCTAGGACAAAGAAGAAATTATGTCATGTGTTATAGTCCCATTTGGATACATTCTAACAAAGAAAAATATTTAATTTGTCAAGAAAAAGCCATGTATTCCTCCAAGACCTAGTCAAGGACAAGTCAACGTAAAGGGCGAGTTATTCGACCCCTCAAGAAGGCTATAATTACAAGGAGCTCGACCTCATTTGTCTCACTCACTTATCACAAGTTCGATCTGCAATAGAAAAGGAGAAAAAGAGCTAGAAAGATGAAGCAAGGAAGAAGAAAGCGAAGTTTCTTGGGATAATCTCTCTCTCTCTCTCTGTTCAAACGTGCAAAGCTAGGATTTTTGGGTAGCTACAATTGCAAGAGGCCAAAATTATGAGGAGCAATTGCAAGGCCGAAATTCTAGAGTGAGGTTGCCTTGAAGAAGATCTTGCTAGGCGCTGACTTGGTGATTGGGAGGATTAAGGGCTTTGGTCTTTAGGCCTTGGAAGTCTCATTGTAAGAAGATTCTATAAGAAGAGAAGCATTTTTTCTGGATTTTCCCCTTGGAGGGGTTTTGCTTTGGCTTGGAGCCTATATCTTGTGTACTTTTGTTTCGTTGTGATCTTCATTATTTTAATAATTGCTTGATGAACGAAGAATAATAAGTAATAAAAGGCCAACTAACATCACAAGTAATTATCAAGTAAGGAAAGTCAACAATAATCTGCAAAACCATTGATTTTCCAACATTGTTAAAATTGGCAACTAGGGCCAATCTCCATGTGGGTCACCTCATTTACGGCAGCTAATATTTTTCCTAGATTCCTCTTGTCGAGAGGTGTAGGATTGATCTAAAGATCATCTGATTCCGACAAGTATTTATGGAGATATGAATTTATTTGTATTTACTTGGCAAATTGTCAAGGTCGGCCAGCAGTTAAATGTGTGGCACACATGCCCAGTGAATCATATAAATACAAGAGAGGTTGATTCATTTTCTCATCATCTCATCTCACTCATTCTTCTCTCTCTCCTTAGCTTTGGGTTATACAAGGAGCAGCTCACACGTGGGAAGAAGGAGGACGCATTAGGGCAAGGAGGACGCTGAAAGGAGGACGCAAAAGTTGTTGAAGGTCTCTTTGACCTGCGTTGACTCATCAAGGGTGCGGTTTTGGCTGCCTCTCCTAGGCAGGCCACATATTTTGGCACAAAAATCGAGGCAATTTGTCCATAGGTTTGACCAGCGTTGACCTCCCTAGTTTTGGGCAGCAAGTTGACTTCAGTCAACAGCAGTTTGACTGTGTTTTTGGGGCTATTCAAGGGCTATTTCTTCAAGCTCTTCGAGGGCTAGTTGACCGGAAATTGACCAAGCATATTGGAGGTCAAATTCAACTCGTTTGACCAAGTTTGACTTTGTTGATCTAGGGTTTGTTGCTGCTAACATTAAATTACAGAATTCTGATTTTGTAATATTTCTCTCTGCTAAACTATTGAAGATAAAAGAAGATTTGATCAAAGGGTTTCCCCGCATTGGGGTTTGTCCCTAGCTAGCCGCCACATCTTGTGTCTCTTGTCTTGGCTTATTTTCTGTTGATCGTTTAATGTTCTATCTGCACTTTACTTAATGTATATGTGATTGCTAATCTGTGGCTAATAAGAAGAAAAGAAGTAAACTGCTCTAAGCATAGAACATACCATAATTTAACAAACATGGTATCAAAGCTAAGGTGCAAGAAGGAGACTGAAGATCACATCCTAGTTGGCACTATGGCAAGGGTTATGAAGAAGGGTTTCAAGCTCCTTGGGAATCTCGCTATCTCCATCAAGGGTTACATCGTAAAGATCATCTCCATGCTAGCAAAAGAAGTGAAGGATGGAAGTTTATTTTCCGCTTTGTCTGGAACTTTCAAGGATGAAATTGTATGGGTTATCAACAGTGGTGCTTCCAGACATATGACGAGAGAATGCAGCCAACTCCAGACTTTATTAAAAAGATACTCCTCTCATTCAATCGAACTTGGAGACAAGAAGAGCTATCCATTGAAAGGGATTGGATCTACTTCATTGAGCTCAAATCTGGCGGAAGTATTCACCTCAACAACATTCTATATGTTCCAGGTTTGAAGAAAAACTTACTTTCTATTTCTTGTCTAGAGGATACGGGTGATAGAATTGCTTTTGTTGATGGTGAGGTTTTGGTTTGGGGTAAGGGCTCTAGTATTGATAATGTTAGGGTGATTGGGATTCGTGAGGTAACATTATATAGACTCTTTACACCTCTATCTCAAGCCATAGTTCACTTGGATGTGAACCCTTCTGAACTATGGCATAGAAGGTATGGACACCTTCATTATAAGATTTTGCCATCTCTAAATCAAATGGTCAATGGCATCCCCGAATTGAAGGAAGAATACGAAGGGACTTGTAAGGGTTGTGCTCTAGGCAAGAACATGAAGAAGCCATTTGCAAGAAGTGATTCTGGATCAAGGAAGTTTTGGATCTCATACACTCTGATGTGTGTGGTCCTATGGCAGTGAAGTCTCTTGGTGGGCATCAATATTATGTGACCTTCATTGATGATCTTTCAAGGAAGACTCGATTATACCTTCTCGAGAACAAAGATGAGGTATTTGAGAAGTTTCAAGAATTCAAGAATGAAGTGGAGAATCTGACTAAAAGAAAGATCAAGATTCTGAGATTCGATAATGGTGGAGAATATACCTCCAAAGAACTGATAGCATTTGCAAGGAAGCAGGGATTAAGAGGGAGCTCATTGTTCCCTATAATCCTGAACAGAATGGTGCGGCTGAAAGGAAGAATAGAACAATTGAAGAATGTGTCAGGGCCATGCTACATGATAAGATCTCCCTCAATTCCTATGGGGAGAAGCATGTGTGACAATTGTTTACTTGCAAAACCAAAGTTCTCACAAGATTCTCAACAACATGACTTTGAAAGAAGCATTTACAGGAAAGAAGTTGAATGTGGATATCTTCGAATATTTGGGTGCCCTGTTTATATACATATACCAAAGGACAAAAGGAATAAGTTGAATCCTACCAATATGAAGGGCATCTTTGTTGGGTATAGTGCTTCATCAAAATCTTACAGAATCTATATTAAGGAGGATCGTCGGATTGAGGTAAGCAGGGATGTCATCTGGATGTTCCAATCGACTCTAAAGAAGAAGAGATACCTATCTTTGAGGATATCTTGAGGGACAATGATGATCAAGATCCGACTCAAGAAGATGTTGAAGGTCCTAGTGAGGCTATCCAACAAGTGATTGTTCCTGAAAATCGAAAGAGGCCTGCTTGGTTGAGAACTACTCTACAAGAAGCAAAAGGACACACAGCAAAGGGGACCTTTAGGGAAAGTAAAAAGCCGAAAAGGTATTCTGGATATGCAACATATATGACGAAGCTCATTGAAGCTGAACCTTCCTCCTATGAAGATGCAGCAAAACATCAAGAATGGAGGAATGCGATGCAGGAAGAATACCAGTCAATTATGAAGAATGATGTCTGGGAAATCGTTCCTAGGCCAGATGACAAATCTATAGTCACTTCAAAATGGATATATAAAATAAAGCATGTTGCGGATAGGAGCATTGATATGTACAAAGCAAAGTTTGTAGCAAGAGGCTTCTCACAGAAAGAAGGTATTGATTATGAAGAAACCTTTGTTCCTCCAGCTAGATATACAACAATCATATCACTTGTTTCTTTAATTGCTACTATGGGATGGAACATCCATCAAATGGATGTTAATTTTAGGTATGTTCTATGCTTAGAGCAATTTATTTCAATTTTCACAGTTAGCTCAATATCTTTTCCAGATTAGCAATCACATTAGTATTAAAGTAAACTGCAGATAGAACATAAACATAAATCGCAGAAGACAAGCCAAGACAAGAGGACACAAGATGTGGCGCTAGCCAGGGACAAACCCCAATGTGGGTAAACCCTTGATCAATTCTTCTTATATGTTCTTCAATAGTTCAGCAGAGAGAGAGAGATAGTACATTTACAACAAAAGTCAACACTTTGACTTATCTAGATAAGAGCATAGATCATCTCTAAGAAGATGATACATGAGATCAATTGAAGACATGCTACTTCAACTGATTCTCCAAGGTGACTCTTTCACCTATCATTTTGCTGCATACCGTCATCATGCTGCACCTCACCGTGCTGCACCATGTTGCACCCATCATCACAATGTTGGACCTCATGACCATGTTGTACACATCATACTACTGCACCTTATGTTGCACTGTTGTCCCATGTGTCATAACCATGTTGTCATACAGCATGTCTCATGTGCTTGCAGCACCATGCTTGTCATGATGTCCATGCTTGCCATTGTCCCATGTACCTTTGCTGCCATGTCATAACTGTCCCATGTATCTATACAGCACTATCTACCTTGTTGTCCCATGCATCTATACAGCACTATGTACCTTGTTGTCCCATGCATTTATACAGCACTATGTACCTTGTTGTCCCATGCATCTATACAGCACTATGTACCTTGTTGTCCCATGCATTTATACAGCTCTATGTACCTTGTTGTCCCATGCATCTATACAACACTATGTACCTTAATGTCCCATGCATTTATACAGCACTATGTACCTTGTTGTCCCATGCATTTATACAACACTATGTACCTTGCTGTCCCATGCATTTATACAGCACTATGTACCTTGATGTCCCATGCATTTATACAGCACTATGTACCTTGTTGTCCTATGCTTTGTTGCACTAGTTAAAAGTTGTCCCACTTGCGCCATTGTTGCTCCTATGATTGCTTGCTGTCCCATTTGTGTTTGCAGCACCATGTGACCTTGTTGTCCCATCTTCCTTTGCTGCACCATGTGACCTTGCTGTCCCATCTTCCTTTGCAACACCGTGTGACCTTGCTGTCCCATCTTCCTTTGCTGCACCGTGCGACCTTGTTGTCCCATCTTCCTTTCCTGCCAACCCACCATACAAACGTTGTTGTTTGTCACTTCATTACTGCTGTAATTTCTGGGACTGGTTAGGGCACACAACAGTCCCTAACCATCCTCAAATCTGGCCCAGAATTTCCTTTATGAAATGCGGCCTACCCTCGTGTGCACTGTGAACAGACCTCATTTAGATGACTGCGTCTAGGGTATTCTAGGACTGCAGCTAGGGCTTCCTTAGGACTGCGGCTAGGGCTTCCTTAGGATAGCATCTAGGGCTTATTTAGGACATCGTTAGGGCTTCTTTAGGACAACGTTAGGGCTTCTTTCCATCTGCGTCTAGGGCTGCCTTCCACTAGGGATGCCTTCTATCTGCGTCTAGGGCTGCCTTCTATCTACATCTAGGGCAGCCTCTTTTCCTCCAACGTCTAGGGCTTCCACTCCTAGATTTCTCTTCCACTAAAACCCAAGACAAGTGGAGAGAAATCAAGATAGAAGTGTGTGTGAGAAATGACTCTCAAGTCATCTCCTTTTATACTAAAACGTTGAGCACATGTGGGGTTTATTTGGTTGCTAGCCGACCTTGATGAATTGGCTTATAACACAAATAAATTCATAACTCCATGAATACTTATCGGAATCGGATGATCTTTAGATCAATCCTACACCTCTCGATGAGAGGGATCCAAGAAAAATATCAGCTGCCATAAGTAAGATGACCCACATGGAGTTTGGCCCTAGTTGCCAATTTTAACACTCCCTCTCAACTAGGGAGAACTCCATCTGCTGATCCAGATGTTCAATTGTACTATCTCTGCCATCAGTGCCTTGCACTACTCTGCTCTGCTGAACCATGAAGAAGAAGAATTGATCGAGAATATCTCATACCATTCTCTACTGACCCGAAGTCAGTTCTATATGAAGAGAGTGTGTCATATCACTCTCACTGACCCGAAGTCAGTTCTATATGAAGAGAGTATGTCATATCACTCTCACTGACCCGAAGTCAGTTTTATTGATCCCAAATCAATATCACAAGAGAGTGTCTCAAACCACTCATACTGATCCCAGATCAGTTTCATTGATCCCAGATCAATGGAGGTCATCCTAGCATAGGGAGTACGGTAGATACAACGATGCGTCCATCGATAGTACTACTATGGTCCCTAACCCCATTTCCCTGCTCATTGATCAGATGAGAGGTACTTCCCATGAGTCCGAGACTGCATGGGTAGGATGCCTCGATAGGAGAACTAATCATCATGTCCCACAAGAGAACTAATCATCCTGGCTCACAGGAGAACGAATCATCCTGGCTCACAGGAGAATGAATCATCCTATCCCAAAGTCGCCTCGAGGTATCACAAGGGAAGGCTGAGCTATTCACCCTGTACACAGTGCACCATTAGGGGAGGGTGAGTCGCCCTATGGTTGTGTGTTGCTCCAATAAGTACCCCAAGCCCCCCAGAGCTCCCAGAGCTTAATGCATGCAACATGCAGGACCCTTATACGAAGGTCTCTCAACGACTCCAAGTCGTTCGGGAAAGTCACAGATTTGACCTTTCCCCGGGGCTTTGACAAAATGTCTGCGACCTATACATCAATCTCAATGCGATGGAGCCTCCTCACTCATCGACTTACCATATCCTAGATAAGGTAGTATCTGATGTCTATCTGCTGGAGCAATCATCGAATACAGGATTCCTCAACAATCGAATCCCCCCTGGTTGTCACAGAGAATCACAATGGTATTCATCATGTGTACAAACAGCTCACTAAAGAGCTTCCACAACCAGGCAGCTTCACACGAGATCATACTCGTAGCTATGTATTCGGTCTCGACAGTGCTTATAGCAACCGACTTCTGCTTCCTGCTCATCCATGATATCGAAGCAGAATCCAAAGAGAACCAGCACTGAGAAGTGCTCTAGTGATCCTCCACACTGCCTACCCAGTCAGCATTCGAATAATCATGCAGCTTCATATTTCCGGCAGTGTATCTCAATCCATGAGAGATTGTGCCCCGAAGATATCTCAGAAGATTCTTGGCACCAATCCAGTGAGGCTCAACCAAATATGAGCTCACCATGCTAACTGCAAAACATATATCCAGACGGAAGTTCACCAAGAACATCAATGCAAATGAGTTTATGAAACTCAGAGGCATTTCCCAAATCTGGTCCGTCATCACCACCATATAACTTTTGAAAGTTAAGATCCTCGAGGTAGTCACTGGCTTGCAGTTTACCATTCCACATCTAGAATCCAACTCCCTCTTACTTCTGCAAGTGAGAGGGTCTGCACCTCTCAAAAATAGGTCATCCTCAGAAGGTGCCAGGTATGAGAGGTCTATCATCCACAACCTTTAAACAATGGTTTGGATGGGCTCACTCTTAGTGAATCTCAGCTTCATCTAACAGCTATCAATCCTCTCATATCAAACCCGGGGTGGTTAGCTTCAAGCCATAGAGGGCTTTCTTCCACCTGTATACATGAGATTCCTGATCATGAATCTCAAACTCCTCGGGTTGTTCCAAACCTGTGGACCTGCTACATGAGGGGAATGGTCCCCTTGTAAGATTTTACTTCGGTACATCTCGGACATGTACCTTCATGCTCTTCTTGAATTCAGGTATCCCTGTCACCATTTGACTCACATCGGGTAGGGCCCCATAAGTAGACCTTCGGTGTTATAGATGAGATATGCCAATTGACATGATCCCCAATGGACCATCCTGCAACTTGATACAAATTGCCAACCCTGAACCCATGAGAAAAAGTATCTTTGAAAATTCTATTTTCAAACACGTACCTTTCCATCGATGAATGCCACCCTAAAACCTTTGACTTCCATTGCCGAAATGGACACCAGGTTCTTCTTGTGAGCAGGTACATAAAAGAGATTCTGTAAATGAATCGAGTTACCCTCATTCAATTGAGGGGTAACATTCCCTACACCCTTTCCGGGATAGGTGGCATCGACTCCAAGTATAATCCCACAATTGTTTCCATCTCTACTAAATTAGAGAGATCACCCTTCTATCCGATGAAGTGCCTTGAAGCACTACAATCAATAGGCCAGATTCCCACAGAATCTAAAGGAGAGGGCCAATATAAGATAACGCTTCTTTTATCTCATTAGAAACAACATTTGATTCTTCATACCTGGGGTTCCTTGCTTTCTTTGAAGAGTCGGTTATTTCCTTGATGACCTGCATTACCTATCATTCCTTCGATCATTGAAGATGTCCCTGGAATGATTGTTATCATCATCAAGTGATGTGTCCCTACCATTCAAACACCTCTTCGCATAATGGCTGAACTTATTACAAACAAGGCATTTGCCTTTCCTTCCTCCCTTAGATCCGGACTTCCCATTTAAGTGATCTTTAGGTAGGCCATCAGAAGCTTCCAAATGGGGTATGTGCCTTAGAGGTAGTGTAGCAGCTCAGGTAAAGCCTCCCAGCATGATGTCTTAGTTAAGGCCTTCAACGACAATGTTGGTTATAGGTATATATGCTTGACAAAGATGGCTTATAAATCCAACTCATCTTATGATAATGCTTCAAGGATGAGATTCCTTGTACTTCATGATGGGACTATGAATACCTCCCTACTTAAGAGGGAGTGTTGGAAATTCTAACTAGGTTCAGTCTTCATAATGACCTATGTGTAATCATGACATTGTATATTTGGTATAAAGAAAGAAAAGAAAAAATTATTTTTATATAAAGCATGGGTTTCATGCTCAAGTTTAGGTCAAAAGCATGTTCTTCATGCTTGTAGGTCTTTCTAGGTCATTCTAGGACAAAGAAGAAATTATGTCATGTGTTATAGTCCCATTTGGACTCATTGTAACAAAGAAAAATATTTATTTTGTCAAGAAAAAGCCATGTATTCCTCCAAAACCAAGTCGGCCTCAGCCAAGGACAAATCGGCCTAAAGGGAGGGCTATTCGACCCCTCAAGGAGGCTATAAATACAAGGAGCTCAACCTCATTTGTCTCGCTCACTTATCACAAGTTCGATCTGCAATAGCAAAGGAGAAAAAGAGCTAGAAGGATGAAGGAAGGAAGAAGAAAGCGAAGTTTCTTGGGATAATCTCTCTCTCTCTCTGTGTTCACACATGCGAAGTTAGGGTTTCTGGGTAGCTGCAGTTGCAAGAGGCCGAAATTACAAGGCCGAAATTTCGAGGAGCAGTTACAGGGTTGAAATTCTAGAGCGAAGCTGCAGAAGGTCAAAGTTTGGAAGTTGCCTTAAAGAAGATCTTGCTGGGGGATGACTTAGTGATTGGGAGGATTAAGGACTTGGCTTTGGTCTTTGGGTATTGGAAGTTTCATTGTATGAAGATTCTATAAGAAGAGAAGCGTTCTTTCTGGGTTTTCCCCTTAGGGGTTTTGCCCTGGCTTGGAGCCTATATCTTGTGTACTTTTGTTTCGTTGTGATCTTCATTGTTTTGGTAATTACTTGATGAATGAAGAATAATAAGTAATGAAAAGCCAACTAACATCACAAGTAATTATCAAGTAATAATTTGCAAAATCCTTGATTTTCCAACAGTTATCACATTTCATAGATCCCGCATTTGCTACCATGGTTTGGAATTTGTTAC
This sequence comes from Pinus tabuliformis, assembly GCA_031772625.1. Taxonomy (NCBI): domain Eukaryota; kingdom Viridiplantae; phylum Streptophyta; class Pinopsida; order Pinales; family Pinaceae; genus Pinus; species Pinus tabuliformis. The sequence continues at coordinate 571,076,539 of CM062818.1, read as the reverse complement.
TAGAATGGATATACCAATATATTTCTTCAACAATACAGTGGTGAATGAAACAGTGAGTGTTGTTGCTATCCATAAAGACATTCACCTTCCTATGCTTGTTATATCCAACCAAATTTAATGTCTATAGAGGTTGAATGCCTGTCAATGCACGATGGGAGATTTGGATTCATCACAATGCTAGTATGGGATGGGAATGTCCTCCATATGTGTGATTTCCTCAGGAATCAAGTCATTGACTTCAACATCAAAGATTTAACCCCTAGGAAATATTTGTCATCACATTTATAATAGAGATACTTGAGTTAACATTTCACTATTTCTGCCCACACCAACTTGTGGACTTTGAGGGGTGGAACAAAATATTAATGTGCCACAAAATTTGAGTTTGGTTTTGAACCAAAGTTTTGGCATTTCGACTAGGTGTATGTCACAAACTCTGCACACTAATCTAGCTGAGAAGCCTCCAACCATGTAGTAGGCTAATTCATCATAATGTGTGCTTTGATTTTTCAAACCTTGAGACCACTTATAAAACATTACTTGAAAAATTCATCAATCACATTCTTGTTCTAATATGTTCTTCCACCATGCTTGTTTGACGCAATTTAGTAAGTATTCCCTATAAGATAGTATCCTTTTCAAAGCGAACAAAAACAGATTCCACAAACTACTTATAAGTAATGTATACCAGAGATGCTTTCTTATGAAATTGCCCCCACTACCAACACTCCTAATTTAGATATACAACTCCTATTTTGAGTTTCAAAGTGTCATATTTTATAGCATGGAAGGAAAAGTAGCACTCCATCTAGTAAAACCATCCTATCAAATCGGATCCATTAAACTTATTCAAATCAAACTTATGTAATTAATGAATCATATTGGGGGCATGATCTAGAAAGAGATTACAATTGTGAGGGTCATCACCCATCGAACATTGACAACCACCATGCATACCCTCTAGTTTGTCAAGTTTATCTAAATAAAGTGAGTTGCTTGTTGATGTTAGTCATGTGGTTCTAAAGTTGGTCTTAGGTTGCATCGACTCACTATGTAAGGGTCTTGATTGCTAGCATTTTACTTCAACATTACTATTGCCCATTACAGACGTGCTTCTAGTGTGTCATGGGACTACGTAGACCGCAAGGACTATTGTGACCACCTAAATGGTTACTATCAACGTTATAAGAGGATGCCACCAAGATAGGCCATCAGTAAGGGTAAAGTCCAACCTAGGCCCACAATATCCACTCAAAGGGTTACCCAAGAGCTATATTGATGTGATTAACAACGTCAGAGGAATCTTTTGAAATAATTCTCACACAATGGTCTAGTTTGACAAGGGGATCGTTTTTACTTTTGTCAGAGTATTTACTCTTGCCTAAGTACTAATGTATTACAAAATTCTCAAATTCCTTACATTACAATTTATGATTACACTTGCTATGTTGCAAAGGCTAGGATTTGTAAGGTCCTATGAGCAAAGGAGTGTCAAGTGCTATAACTCTCTAATATACCTAAGGGTTTCCAACAAAAGTATTGAATTGGTATTTCAAAGCATTGTGGAGTATAAAACCATACCCTTAGTTGAACTACTTGATTCCCTAGAATGTGAGTGTGATCCCCCTAAGTACCATGCTAGATGTACTATAGCAATAAGACAACTCAAAAGTTTACGTAAGGATGGTTTCAAATTCATCTACTAGGTTTCCAATTTACCCAAGATTTCATGGAAGATTGGATCCATATATTTTTCTAATGTGGTACTACTCACCAAGTACCAACAAAGGTGTACAAGGGCATCCAACCAGGTGGCACCACTTGTATTCCTTGAGTGTATGCTTACCAGTTGAAGTTTTACCCTTTGAATGACAAAACATTGACTTTAAAGACATTGAACAAATCTTTAACCTCTAAAAAAGGACACCAAAAAATTAGGTGCATGTTAGCACGGGAAAGTGCTCTGATACCACATTTGGTGTACCTTGATAACCAACACAAAAAAGTCAAAGCAATATTGATAGGAATGCAGAAATGTAACTATGGAAAGAAAAGAAAACAACACCAAAGTATTGAAGCAATAACAATAGGCAAACCTTTATTGCTATTCTGAATAGGAAGCAATATTTGCTTGCCTCATTGAGGGGGTGGCCTCTAAATCACTTGGCACCCAATTACATAGCTTTTACAACTACAATTATTTTTTATCTATCCCGCTCTAACCATGAGGACATTAAACAAGTGAAACCACTTGTATTCCTTGAGTCTAAAATTAGCAATCATAGTTTCACCCTCTAAATGACAAATCATTGTGTTTCAAGACATTGAACATATCCTTAACCTATTAAAAAGACTCCAAAAAATTAGGTGCATGCTTGCACAAGAAAGTGTTTTGATACTACATGTGGTGTACCTTGATAGCTAAAATAGAAAAGTCAAGCAATATTGATAGAAATGTAGAAATGTAACTATGGAAAGCAAATAAAACAACACCAAAGTATTGAAGCCATAGCAATAGGCAAACCTTTATTGCTATTTTGAATAGGAAGCAATGTTCATTTGCCTCTTTGAGGAGGAGAATTTCAACTGAGCAAAGCTTGAATAAAATAATAATCACTTGGCACCCAATTACATAGCTTCTACTACTATAAATAGTTTTTATCTATCCCAACCAACCCACCTAGTCAACCTTCATTAATGAGGCTACATTAACTACATAGTGAACCTTCTATAATGAGGCTACCTTACATTATTGATTACACACTCATAACGTCTTAATGGACCTTATTTAATAAAGATAGCCACTATACATCAAGTAACAACCCACTCCCTTAACCAGGGGAATTAGGATGGGACCTTAACAAAGTACCATGAGGACATTAAACCAAGTGACACCACTTGTATTCCTTGGGTCTAAAATTAGCAATCATAGTGTCACCCTCTAAATGACAAATCATTGTGTTTCAAGACATTGAACATATCTTTAACCTATTAAAAAAGACACCAAAAAGTTAGGTGCATGCTTGCACAAGAAAGTGTTATGATACTGCATGTGGTGTATCTTGATAGCTAAAATAGAAAAGTCAAGCAATAGTGATAGAAATGTAGAAATGCAACTATGGAAAGCAAATAAAACAACACCAAAGTATTGAAGCCATAGCAATAGGCAAACCTTTATTGCTATTTTGAATAGGAAGCAATGTTCATTTGCCTCTTTGAGGGGAGAATTTCAACCGAGCAAAGCTCGAATAAAATAATAATCACTTGGCACCCAGTTACATAGCTTCTACTACTATAAATAGTTTTTATCTGTCCCAACCAACCACCTAGTCGACCTTCATTAATGAGGCTACATCAACTACATAGTGAACCTTCTTTAATGAGGCTACCTTACATTATTGATTACACACTCTTAACGTCTTAATGGACCTTATTTAATAAAGATAGCCACTATACATCAAGTAACAACCCACTCCCTTAACCAGGGGAATTAGGATGGGACCTTAACAAAGTACCATGAGCAAAAAATGCCATGAAAACCACATTATACAATGCACATCTCCACATTTGACTAAGAAAGAAATTAACCCTCAAGAGCTAAAGGAACTTCTTGGGAGCTTCAAACAATGATCAAGGAGATGGGAAGCTAAGAGAAATGAACCAGCACAAAACTGCGGTTACAAGAAAATAATATTGGATCCTGGGCTTTAAGATCTAGTGCTAGCAACTTCTGACTATCTAGTTGAAGCATTTTCATGAACACTTTGGTTGTCAATCACTTGAGCTCATCATATTTTGTAAATATCAGTGTTAATGTCCGGTTGCCTTGCAATAAGAGACAAGAAGAAATTCCTTCATCCCGTAGTGGCATTCATACCATATCTCAAGGGTTTCAACTTCTCTGCAATGCTTCTATCTACATTTCATGGGGTTTCAAGAGAATTGAGTGATCTTTTCCTGTGGTGTTAAAATCTAGATTCTAAATAGCCCCATCAAACACTAGATGCATGTTGAAAATATATTCTATACTTTTACAAATGTTATCCTGAATATTTTGTAAGCTGACCTTGCATTGACGTTACAGTTAGGCCACCTACTCTATTTGTCTAAGACAGGAACCCAAAAGCAATGCAAGCAGCAAAAACTACAATGATAACTGAAACTGAATAGAATTATCATAACACAAAAGGAAAATAAAGCTTGAAAAAGCACAATAAAATTCTCACTCAATCACAACTTGACAAAGGAAATATAAAATCAGCCACAGACAGAATTCTTAAGTAGACACACAAACCTCCCCCTAAGTTGAGGTGGAATCAAAAGACCTCCCGAAGTATCAGGAGGAATCCTTGAAGGTGGCAGGTTCCCTCTTGGAAGCTTTCTGTGTGGTGATAACGCTGCGAATCCATTTGTCTCTGGCCTTTTCCTTGATGCACTTGCAGCCATAGCTGTAACAACCCTAGAAGAATGGTCACTGCCTGTTTGGTTAGCAGGTGCAGCTAGTGACTTAAGCAATTCTGAAGCATCTGGGAGTTCTATCATTGATTCTATAGAGGAGTTCTCTCCTGCTTCTGACTGCTGCCCATGTAATGAGCTTGTCTGGCTCCTATACATATCAACACCATTTGTCAGCTTCCAAATAGCAAGACAGTCAACCCAAAACTATAAGATGTCACTAGCCATTAAATAGAGATGGAAAGCTCACATATGGTTTTTATCCTCATATATTCTACGTTCATGAGTTCAAAAGACAGCAATGCCAAAATAATGAGTACAGAACTCAAAGGGAAAACGAAAAGCCTCACATTATTGTTCTTTGCCTAACCACAATATCCTTGGTAGGTATTAGACTTTATGTACATGAGATACTTTGTATGTCTGCTCATGATTTTTAAGTATACATTATATTTAAAAGGGACAGGCTTGCATGACTTTTGTACCTAACCACAGCATCCTTAAACGGTATTAAACTCTATGAACATGGGTTATTTAGTGTCTGTGCTCAAGATTTTGTAATCAAGTTATATTAACATAGGCCACTTTATATAATAAGGACCTGATAACTCTTTCCACAATTTCTGCATTGAATCAGGGTTTTTGAAACTCTATTGGTATAAATAGGGGCTCCCCTTCTCAAATGTATCTCTTATCATTTTGTCAATATAAATCAACTAGTTGCTGGTGCTTATTGGAGATGTTCACTACTCAGATTTGCAGTGTAATCCACCCCTGGGTGTGCAGGTGCCACCATTGTTTCTCTGTTTATTTTATGTACTATAATTCCATTTGTATTTCAGTTGCAATAGAGGTTCCATTGGCTACATGACCACTGAAATGGCATGCTATAGTATGGAAGCCAGAGAAATGATCTAGAATTGGAGTACTTTTAGGAATTCAAATATAAGAGTTATACTTTCAAGAGTAACCATCTCTTCATATCACAAGAACTTTCTAACAAAAGCTGTTTCTGTTCTGAAGCCATCAAAGTACACTAAACATTCTGCACAAAAAATACATATTGTGCTGAATATGGCGAATACACATTGGACTGAGTATGAAAATTACAGAGAGTTGCATAATAAACATCTTCATACTAAGCAAAAATAACTATATGCTACAATAGATAAATTACGCTCCATAAAATGAAACAGGCTAAGAAATACTAACAGGCTATAGGATGCAATAAACACAAACTAAGAAATGAATATGAGAATCCTCATTCACCTCATTCGTCATTATCGTCGAAAAATAAAATTGAAATTTACCCCACTGTTTTTCAGGTTCAGGAAATAAATCATTAGGATTTGCTTTTTGGTTAAAAAATAAGTGTGTTTTTTTGAACAATACATGATGTTAAAACATGTTTGAAGTTTTGATATTTAATTAAATATATTTTTAGATCAAGTTATAAGTTATATAAATTATTTCTGGGTAGTTTAATTGGTGATTGAAATATCTGTGAAAACTGAGAAATCCAAAGTTCAAATCTTCTCGTTTGCCAACTGCTTTACAAAAAGAAAAATAAACCATAAACTCCAGAAGTTTACTAGTAGTTATATGTCAAACAAACTGCTGGTTTCTTCTGGGATACATAATAATAATAGAAGAAGAAAAAAATATATGAACTATTTGTAATGATTTTTCTAAAATATAAAGTTATAACCGTAATTGCTTTGATTTTAAACAAAGTCTTTCGGTAGAAACACATGAGAGAATTTTTTGGCCGATGTTTTTTGAACCAACAAGTGTGGTTCATCATCAAGACCAGTCGTAAATACCATTAGCCACAAAGAAATATATGTAAAATCTTTAATGAATTCAAATACAAAAAGGATCTGTAATGGATTTTAGTAAACTAAAAATTTTGACATTTTAATAGATTACCCTGTAATACAAGATAAATCGGTGCCACGCATGCCAGTCCTTACCGGGCACAACAAAAACCCTAAACCACGTGGGTATAATTTCGGACTGAATTTAACGTTGACCAACTGATATTCCATTAATTATTAAATAACAACCCTGAAATTCAATTAGTGCCAGCTAAAACATAGGGTTTAATATACAGCATACCGCTTAAGGCAAACGCGCTCAAAGAAATGCTTATGGAATGAATAGCGTAGGACTACTTACTGATGGGAAGGTCGCGAGGTCGAGCCTTGCCCATGCTGTTCTTGTTCATGCTGGTTTTCTTCAATGTCATCATCGGAAGAAGATGCATAATCCACGAGAGACATGATGGCTGCTCTCCAGATAAGTGAATTTGAGAAAATAGTAAGCCTGGCACGACAAGCAAACAGGGCTGGATGACGGGACAAGCTCGTGGGTGTTTAACCCAGAGTAACGGTACCGTGGTTTGATCGTGAAGGGAATGGTAAGTAGTGGGCAATATGTGCAAGCAGCCATGAATGTTTATATCCATGAAACCTTTGTATTAATAAAAATTCAAATTTCTTAATTTTATAAATAAATTTATTATAAAATAGAGAGGAACCGTGGGTGGTGGTGGTTTATGTCTTTTAAAAAGTAATTCTAATTATTTATTTATGATGTCATTACAAGATTGAAGGAAAGAAATAAATAAATTATTTTAAGTTTTACGAAGTTAAAGATAGTTTATGGATCAATTTTTTGTCATATGTATTTAACTAATTAAAAAACAATAATTAAAGTAAGTGTTTGCAATGTAACTCGGATGTGGGTGTCAATCTTGTTAGTTAATGTGATTAGATGGTCGGTCGGCGGACAGGAGAGCCATATGGCTACCAACATCGTCCCAGTGCCAACCTCAAGCGAATTCATAACACATTGCAGAAGGCAATAAATGAATCCAAAAGCCAAGCACATTCATCTCCCTCATAGCCTGGCCCCTGCAGAATGGTATGCAACTCCTCCTTTGCTCCATGGCGTCTGCCCTCCACAAA